>WBMV01006429.1:603154-717745 GCA_013396655.1 Campylorhamphus procurvoides
GTTGCGGGATCGGGAATGGGATTGGGATAGCATTGGGATAGGAGATGGGATTGGGGATGGGATAGGGATTGGGGGGGGGATAGGGTTAGGGAATGGGCATGGGATAGGAGATTGGAATGGGATAGGGAATGGGATGGGATTGGGAACAGGGATGAGAATGGCGATAGGGATTTGGCATGGGAATGGGGATATAGGAGACGGGGATGGGATTGGGAATGGGTATGGGCATAGGGGATGGGAACGGGGATAGGGAATGGGAACAGGATCAGGATGGGAATGGAGATGGAAACGGGGATGAAGATGGAGATGGGAATGGGGATGGGATTGGAAACGGGAATAGGCATAGGGCATGGGGATGGGAACGGGATCAGGGATGGGAGCCGAGCTGGGGAAGGGTCTGGAGAAAAGGGGCTCGGGGGGACCTTCTGGCTCTGCAACCCCCTGCCAGGAGGAGGGAGCCAGTCCGGCTCTGCTCCCAGGGAACAGGGGCTAGCACAAGGTGAAACGGTCTCAAGTTGTGCCAGGGAAGGTTTAGATTGGATTTCAGGAAAAAATTCTTCCCAGAAAAAACAGTCCCGCCCTGGCAGAGCTGCCCAGGGCAATTGGAGTCCCCAGCCCTGGAGGGAGTGAAGAGCTGTGTGGCTGTGGCCCTTGGGGACATGGGACAGTGGTGGCCTGGGCAGTGCTGGGCAATGGTTGGAGCTGAGGAGCTCGGAGGGCTTTTCCAACCGAGATGATTCTGTGATTCTCTCTTACTCACTTTCCCAGCTACTGTTTCCTCCCACGTTTCCCACTCATCATCCCAACTCTGTCACTGCCTCCTCACCCTTAAATCTGTCCTTGACTCTGAAAAGGCAGAATTTTCTCAGAGAAATAATTAGAGCTGTTCAAGGGTGTTCGAGCCCTCTGAAATGACTAATAGCGAGATCATTTTCCTTTTCTGGGTTTTTTTTCTCACTTTAACTCTACGTTAAACACTGCCAGCGTGAAGACTGCAGCACTACTTTCAACTATACATTTTTTTCACCAGAAACAGGATTTTCTGTTAAAAATTACCCAGGAGCTAATTAATGTCTGTGTTTGACAGCCACTTAGAGAAAGTTGTCACACGTTTAGATCCATCTATCTCACTGCATGAACAGGCACAACCATTTCATCTAGTAGAAAAGAGAATATGCTCACAGTGGTTTAAAAATAAACAAATATATCCTACCCTGTTAAAAAACCAGCTTATTCCCAGAGGTCATCTGCAAGCTCCACACAATTACAGGAAACACAAAACTGTATTTTGTCTACTAGTTATTGTAAAAACTGTGTGACTCTTCACAAGGAAAATTAATATGTTTCATGTAGAAAACAATCCATCAGAGTTTTACAGACCTATAATAATCTAGAGCAAAAAGGAAGAACAATTAAGAGGAGCTTGTTGTGGCCTCAGTGGATAACAAAGCAAAGAGATCACCGGTTTAAAGCTCACTTTCTCTCCCTGAGAGCAAGACAGACAAGTAGGCCAAGGAAGAGATCAAAGGAAGGAGATGAGGGTCTTTAAGATGTGAGTGAATCAGTAGGAAAAATCAGCCCTTGGCACAACTCAAGTGTAGCCCAAATGCTTCCTCTCCATCTGCAGTTCTGACTGTTGATCACTGAAAGGAAAACAGCCTTTAAGACACACATACCCCTCACCTGCAGCTGAAAACGTCTCCTCTGGTGCTCCAGAAAAGCCAAACTCCACTTGACCAGCTGCCCTGTGAGTGCCCTCATGCCCTTCACACCTTCTCTCAGTGCCCACACCGGAGGGCTGAGTGCTCTGCACACCCTCAGGTGTCCTGACAGTCCCACCAGGGCTGGACCTGCAGCTTTCCTGGAGAGCTCAGGGTCACTTCAGAGCACCCTGAGCCTCCCACAGACCTTCCCACCTCCCAAGTCATCTGAGCCACCAACCAGACCTCTCCAGTTCCTGTGGCATTGGTGCCTGGTGAGACATCCAGTCACCCGATCCGTGCAGCAGGTCACTTGTCCTACACGTTCCCACGGTGGCTTTCCGTGCTCCTGAATTCCCTGGAGCTGGGGGAGACACAGGGATGGCTATGAGACAAAGGTGAGTCCCACTGTGCATGTGAAATACAGCACAGACAACACTCCAGCAGTGTCTCCACCCCATCTTCCAACTGAAGGAAATACATAACACTCCCCTATGTATTTAAAATTTCTTAGGAAGGCACCATGCAAAAGAAATACTTGATTTCCCCTTCTGAGAGGGCAGTTGCAGCATGGCATGGTTTCAATTCTGATAGCAACTTATAGAATAAAAAGAATCATTGTATAAGCAGCTGAAGTGTCTAAATTTAGGTGCTTTTTCAGGTAAAAGATCCACCTGCATCATCAGCTAAAGAAAATGTTTCTCAGACCAGAAGCACTGGCCAAGTAATACCCCATGTGAAATGTCTTTACAGGATATTTTAGTCAAAGTGTTGGAAAGAAACCACGCCGTTTTCATGCATACAACTTTTGTTGTTCCAGTAGAAATCATACTATTTAGAGACCACTGGAGGGCATCACTGCTTAAGAGATCATAAACCAGAGACAAGAGTCCCTTTCCAGCACCAGACTTCCTATGTTATTATATATTCCTAGTAAAAGATGTTACAAAATAAATTATTAAGGAATTCTTTGTATCAGTTTTTGTCACAAGAGAAACATGCTCTTGTCATGCTGTTTAATGGGTCCAAACTGCCAGGACAGAAAAGGAATAATGAAGATTTGGAAAAGGGGCAATAGGAAAGCATGATGAGGTCAAAAGTAGATCTTAAAAGTTATAAATATTCTTATCTAAACCTTCATATAAACACAAAGTCCTATCCTTTTAGCTTGTTTCAACCTCTTTAATCTAGTTATATCAGTGGCTTCCATAGTCAATAGATATTGATTCACTATTTTTAAAAAAAATTAAACCTATCACTTGGATTTTTAATGAGTTTAAGTATGTTTTTTTTAGTATAGTGCAGTCCTTTAAAGTCTGGTTTTACCTTTCAGCAGACAGAAAATATATTGAAATCCACTGGATTCTTTCTGGCAGACTGTTTGCTGAGTTAGTTCTGCATGGACATGATGCTCCTTGAAGAGTGTAAGAACACACATTTCATCCAGATTTTTCTACCTGTGCATGGGGGAAACAGGTGGGAGCACAGGAGATTCACCCCTAATTTCCCACATCCCCCTGAGATCCACACATGTTCAGGTAAAGAGTTTTAACCTCATCATTTCAAAGCTACATTATTAGACTTTTGGAAGCCTCTCTCGTACCCAAAGCAACACCTCAGGCAGAGAATAATTGTGCAGGGCTTAGGAAGGCATTTTGGCTAAAACTTATAAAAGTTACACATCTGTCCTTGAGAGAGTTCTTGCTTTTTTGGAAAGGTTTCTCTTTCACTCTGTTCTGCTGGTTTTACTTTAATCTGCATCAACATCAAACCTGTGACCTTACTTTGGAGACTGTCATGAATTAGCACTGGGAGAGGGGTTTTTGTTGAAAAAGACAGATTAAAAAAGCACTGAGAGGCAACTGGATAGCCTTTTGCATCCCTAAAATTTGAACATGACACTCCTCAGAATAAAAAGCTCTACCCTGTGTAAATTCAGATGGGGAATAAAACACTACCCCTGTCTTGTGTCTGCTTAATGCAAAATGAGATATCTACAGATAAAAGATAACTATAGAAAAACCCACAGGAACTGTTTCTTCAGTAAGTAGTATCAAAGTTTATCTACTGAACAAAATCTTCCCTGGGGCCTTTGTAAGGGCAGTTTGCAGAAGAGAGAAACACACCCTTGTGAAGGGTGAAATGGAAAGTCATCAGAGAATGGAATTTGCATCCTTTTCTTTGGACTTACATAACCATTTTTACTTAAATCCTGCCCTCCCTCTTCTTGCCTCTGAAGTTCAATTTCTCTTTCCTTCTTTCATCTCTTCACTCTTTGGTAAGAATGGTTGATTTCCTTTCTTCTCTTTCTTAACATTTCATATAAAAGCTGGTCATAATTTGAAGGGATGGGATGAAAGGAAGGCAGCAAAATACTCTGAAAAGTCAAAGTTCTTGTGAAGGATCAAAGAATGCAGCAATGCTGTGACAGATACGAGAGAGGAGATCTTTCTCTGCATCTCAGGCCAAGATGGACCAGCATCAGAAGTTTTGCCAAGGGAAGACCTGGAGCCACCAGCAAGCTCAACCATGCTCGGATCCTTTTCATCTGCAAATCCTTCATTGGGTATTTTCCAGCTCAATTAAAACCTTCTTGCCTTTTTTTCCCCCTTAGCTCTTCCTAGGCTCCATCTATTTGTCGTTGCACAGAACCTCTGCAGGGTGGTTTTGTGGAGCTTTTGCATGACTGACACTGAGCTTTGTTTGAACACAGCAGGAAGAGTTTCTGCTCAGTAAGTACCTGCCTGAAAGGAGCTGTGAGACATCCCTGCTAGTCAAGGCATTTGGAAATGAGGTGGTGGGAAGTGAGACTTCCCAGACACAGAAAGGCAATCTAGAATTCATGTTTTTAATTCAGAAAATCAGAACTCCTTTTGCAGTAAAATTGAAACAGATTGAGATGAATAGCAAAAACCTTTTGATTACATAAGTATTTCTTAATTAATAATTAGGACACTGAAAGATGGCATGGCATGAGAACAGCAGGGTTTGGTGCTCACAGTGTTACCATAAAAAGATTGTAGAATGGGGGGAAAAACAAACCAGAGATATAACTTATCACATTCCCCCCAAGTCTCTGAACTATTGAAATAATTCATTTTTTGGCCGAGATCACTTTTGGTCAAAACCAGCTGGAGAAGTTCTAGAAGGCTACAAAGAACTGAAGCAGGGTTTGGAAAGTGAAATCTATTATAAAATAGGAATTAACACAGTCACCCTCCTATTACAATTGCATCACTTATCCTTTTTTCAGTGAGAAAAGGAACTTGGCTGACCCAAAAAATCAAGATGCTAACCTTGGAGCCAGGGAGGATGTCCATGTGCCAACTGAATAAGGTCCAGAAATCAGCCAGCAGTTCGTGGCAGGACATAATTTTAAAAATGAATATGCCATTATAAGTGACTCATTGATAGTTAAATCAGATTTTCAAACAGCTGACTTTTCATTCTAGGCATGAGCTAATTGAGAACCAGAATTGCAGATCAGAGTGAGGCATCAAGGATGTTGCAAAGCTGTCTGTCCTCTGGAGTTATGCACTAGAATGGAGTGAGACCAGATTCTAGGTAGGGGTCTTTGTGATAATTTTTTCCAATTAAGAAAAAAATTCTGAATCATGGTAGTGCTTCAACTTATACATCTTTTGAGGAAAATATACACTGCATACTTAGTTGATATTCAGCTTTTGCTGGTTTGCTCACATTACAAGCTATTTACTGAAGATCCTTTCCTAGGAAGGTGTCCCTGCCCATGGCAGGGGGTGGGAACAAGATGATATTTAAGGTCCCTTCCAACCCTTAACCCCCTGTGATTCTGTGACCCTTCAGAGATGTTACAGCTCCCTAAACCAGCTCTTGGCTGACCTGCTCTTACAGAACTCTTTCACCTGGAAGCTGAGAAATTCTACCTGTACATCTGGACTAAATCTTGCTTTCTTAAGAAGGGGCTGCCCCAGGTAGGACCAAGCACTGCTGCACAGCCAATGGGAGAAGAAACTAAGCAAAGGGAAAAGATTAGAGTGATCAACCATCAGCAAAGATTCCTGCTGGGCAAGGCATCATATAAATGCCAAAGCAACAGGTGAACTCAAAGGACTTGCAAGCTAGAGAATTTTTCACCAACCCATTGCTGTCAATGCAACAGAAGTTATTAGAATTTAAAAAACTCTCTATTATGGCACTTCACTCATCACTCCATACTGAGCCATTTAGAAACAACAGGACCATTGATGAAAAGCAAATACAATTCTGCTATCCATTAACCTTTTTTGCAAACAGACTCTGTGGCATTTGACTGACAACAATACAGCCTGGTCCCTCCTCCCCAGCTCCAGGTGCCACTCAGCATACATACCTTTGGCATCAGCAGAAACTCTCCAGGAGCAGCTACACCCCCAAGACTCTGGTGCTGGATGTGCCCTCACTCACATCAGCTCCCAGCACAGTGAAATCCACACCAGGCAGCAGGTTGATGTGGCTGTAAAACCCAGGGATCCCACGTTAAACACTCCTGTTTTTCCACAGGTGAAGGGCTGCAGAGTTATATCAGAAACAGAGGTGGATATAAATAAGCAAATTGACCTTTGAGATTCTTCAATAGAATCAGAACATCTTTTCATTTTATTGACTTCTCCCCTTTATAAACAGAGAATGCATTTTTATGGCTTGTTCTGATGCCTATCTGGCAGGTTGCATGTTTGGGTCTTGATTCACTCCCTTGGGTTACAGAGGCAGAATTTCTAAAGTACCTTGGCAAAGCTTTGTTTTTATAGTATTTCTGACATAATCAAAACCAGTATCTTCTAGGAATGCTTTAGAAAAGTATATTCACATTGCTTGATTGTAGCATTTTTGGTTAAAATTTCAGACTTCCCAACCCCAGAAAGCATTGGGCTAAACTAAGAAGGAAGTTTTAGGGGGAGGTGTTAAGGAATCTCCCTAAAAGCAAATTAGGCTCTTGAATAACTAATGTAGGATTACCACAGGTGGTTAAAAAACAGGCTGGACAAACACATTATGCATAGGTACAAATATATTTGGCTGATCACAGGGGCTTCCTCCACCCCACCCCTCGTTTCTGCAAATACAGTAGCAAAACAACCAACAAGATTTTCAGATAATTAGTTCTAAACTGTACTTTTATCACTATTGCTCATCCCAAAAATTTTTCTGCTTTTCAAAAATCATTCCCTCAAAAAAACCCCAAAAACCCAGATTGAGGTACTGGGGGGTTAAGTGGACCCAGGTAAAAATTTGAGAGCTTATTCAGCAACTTACCAGAGATCCTGAGAAAAACAGTTCCTTCCCCACCCCATAAATGTCCACTCTAAATATTTAGTAGGAAACACTGAGTGCTGATTTTTGTAAATAAGTGACTGTAAAATGTATGGACTTTTACTGGAAAAACAGTAATAAAAATAAACCCCCATTTCTCTATGTACTAATGCAGCGTGCCATGCTTTGCTTTTCAGGAATATATCTGTGGAGTATAAGCCAAAAGATCAATTTATAATGAAAATCTGATTACCTTAATTGCAATAAAGCCAATGATACACTTAATAGGAGGTGCATGCTCTTTCCAAGCAGGTTCCTGCATTGCCATATCAGTTAAGAAAGCAATGTGCCATCTGCAGATGTTTATGTACGAAATCCAAACAGGGGGAAAAACCTTTGTACTTCACAACAGATGAAATAATTAAAAATGAACTGGCAAGATAAGGTGTTTGACAAGGTGGAGGGAAAGTGCAGAGTGGAGGCAAATCCATCCCCATGACTACTGGTCCTTCCTCCTCCCTGCTCACTGCTGCTCGCCTCTCCTTGGATTCCAGAGCTGGGTTTATTCCTCAGCAGGCTGGGGGTGGATTCGGTGCAGCTGGAAATTGTGGCTCTGGGGTTTGTTCCAGGAAGAGAAGAAAGGAGGGTTTAAGTACTGCTCTAGCAGCAGATGGCTTTGCTCTGGATTCTCTTGCACACAAAGAAGATATTTTCGCTGGCTCTGTAAGCACAGAAAAGGGAAGAGGAAAATTGTTAAGGACAGTGTGGATATGACTTGAATTTTGCATCAGGTAAGAAGTCAGAAAATCCCTAAAACTGTGGCAAAAGTTACTGAAATATATCTTTCAAAGCATTAATTTGTTCTGTGCCTCCTGTATTTAAAACTGAATGGGAAATTTCCTGCACGTGTTGTTTGTGCATTACTTTGGAACTTAATAAACAATGTTTGTAATTGAAACATTCACTGCTCACCTGGAAGGGATGGGACTATTCATCTTTATCACAGGTAAAGAAAGCCTTTTTAAAACTCATTTTATTTTAGACCTTTCTTTTGCTTAGGAATGTTTCAGTAATATTTCTGCAGATAGAGGAATGAAACAACGAGGCTGAGGGGTTTCTAACAGCTTTTTGTGTTAAACTCTCACTGCGGCAGAGAATCTTTATCAAAATGCATGGATCAGAGGGTGAAGTAATTAGTTCTTTCTATTAAACACTTCAATTCTGATATCAGCTGTAGCTGCAGTTCAAGGACTCTGATTTTACTAACATTTATTAGCTTTAAAAATGCCAGTATTTATCACAATATAGTTCAACATGCTGCAGTAAGTACTAGAGCAACTTAGTTTTTGAATGCTGTGAATGCTCCAGGTGTTTAACAGGACGGGGGTCATTGTTTTACTGCCAGGGAAATGTTTCAATTGCCTTGCAGCATGGCATGTACTAAAGACTGCACTTTTAAACTCCCAGCACAAACCAAACAGTGAGAAGAAATTACTGTTTTATCTGAGAAAAGGACAGTGTAAGGTGGAGAGTGTGCCTAAAACTGATGCAGCAAGTGAACTGATTAGGTCAGTACAGGGACTTTTCCCAAAAAGAAAATGCCAAGGAAGCCCTACCAGCCACCCTGAGTTCTTGGGAGAGGACATTCAGCACTTGCCATCACACTGTGTTGTGCAGCCATGTGATAAATAAGCGAGCCTGGCAAATAGTGCATAAAATATTACCAACTTGGCTCAGCCTCGTGGCCTTTGAGTCCCCACAGCTCGTCCTGCTCACATCAAAAGTAGAGAAGAGCAGATTCTTCTCTTTGATACACCTTTGAAGGTGGATCTGCTGCCAAGCCAGCTTCCCTGAGAGCTCCTGGTCCCTTCTCCAAGGCCAGGGCTCAGATCTAAGAGCACTGCAAGGAGAAGCATCACCCCTGGGGCAAAGCAGCCTGACTTGAGATCCTCACATTTCAAAGCTCATCGGGGTAACAGTTAGCTCTGTTGGTGATAAACTGACCATTTACTGCCTGTTGTCCTCCCAGCACAGGTATCCTTCAGTGTGACAAATCCAGCCAGGCAATTAATTAGTGCTGCTCCAGGGAAAAGGCTTTTACAGAGCATTCCAGGAAGGAGGTGCTGTTGCCCAGCCACAGGGTGGTTTCTGCAGGGGGTGACTGTGCTGGATTCACAATCCTGTCCCTGCTCCTGGACTCATTAGAAGAGCCTTTGGAGGCTGCTGCACACACAGTGGGGCACCCAGCTCTTGTTCTTGCCCTGCTGGAGCAGGAACACCTGCAAGGGGCTACAAAACCCATCTGAGCCACCAGACTCCAATGGCTTTTGCAGAATGATTGTTCAGGTTCCCATGCCATTCCCTCAAGGTGCATTATTTAGGGAGACTACAGGGCTTAATGTCAGCCCTAACCACAAATTAAGTCACGTTTGGAACACCAGGGCCACGTAGAGTCACATAAATCCACAGCCACATCCCACTCCAGCATGAGCATGCTGGTTGGAAAGGATATTTTAATCAGAATGAGAAGGCAATAGGTGCTCCAATGTGGCTCTGTTGGGGTTTGTGGGGTTTTTTTAGACTCTGAATTTGAAGCACCCAAACTTATGTCAATCAGAAGTATCAGGATCAAGCAGTCCAGGATATCAATCTGACTGGAATATCCTTTGAGTGCCTGGGGGCAAGCAGTTACAGAATCGTAATTCCCAGTTTAATCCTGGATTTGGTGATTAATCTTGTGCAAGCAATCAACACATGTTTTGTTATTCCTTGGTCATTAAACAATAACAATCATTTCTAGGAAGAGGTTGACAAATCTACAGATAAGCAGATTGTTTCTAGGAATAATAAAACATCCACCTCTCCCTTCTTTTTGTGCATCCTCTTTTAACTTCCCACTGCTTCTTCATTCTCATTTCTCCACAGGCTCTCAACACCATTACTAGGGGTGAAGGATGAGCTCCTTCCAGCCAGTTTTCCAGTAACTTCAAAAAGGAATTAAGGTGAGTTAAAGTTGAGTTTTGAAAGGTATATACGTACAACATACTTAATTTAAATGTAACTCTTTTCATCCTTCTTTTTTCCTTTCCCAGGCTGGAAACAACCTCTTTCTGGTCAGAAAGGTGGTGAGCCTTTGATTTAAGATTAACTTTTTCAGTTGGTGATAAATCCAAGATATTCTGCTGAACCTAATTTTTCCCAATAATATCAGTTTATAACAACAGAACTGTGCTAATGTCAGGTTTTTTTGCTTGACACCTGTTTCAGTTGGAGCTGAAAGAAGAAGCAACTCTGTGTCTCTTGTGTACATGTTGAATTTAACCACAAAATAATTTGAGGGTATCATTTGTCAAACTTGTAAAACAGTGAACAGTGTGTAGGGAAATGAGACAACCTTGGTAACTGCTGGTACAGAAATAATTGTGTGTGTACCTACAATGTGAACTGTGTTTGCTTGACATTTTTCTCAAGTTAGACTGAGGAAAAAGGCCATGCTATCTTCAGTGCATCAGCAGACCAGCAGACTGCCCTAAAGATATTATTCACAGGGGTGTTGAATACCCCATGAGCTCAAGCACACATCATTTTGATTAATTCAGGAGGATTTGGTGTATTAGCTCACACTGCTTTGTAGTTCTAAAGAAAATATAAGCGAGATGTCTAAGCCAGCGATGTGATGGCAGGACCCAATTCTTCCCTTCTGATAATACAAAAGCAACTGATTATCCTCATTGGAATTCATTAACCTTGCTAAATCTCCAGCAGAGACAGATCTTAAAATATTCTAC
The DNA here is from genome assembly GCA_013396655.1 of Campylorhamphus procurvoides. NCBI lineage: Eukaryota > Metazoa > Chordata > Aves > Passeriformes > Dendrocolaptidae > Campylorhamphus > Campylorhamphus procurvoides. The sequence goes on from WBMV01006429.1 coordinate 613,914, forward strand.
TCTGAAAAGCAAACTTTTCCCCACAACTGGTAGAAGAGGATTTGTATGGAAATGCCCATCCAAGTTTAACCAGAGCTGCTGTCACTGCTGTTTGCTGTGACACAGGCACAGGGCTGGAGCCCTGCCAGTGCAGAACCTCAGAACAGGGAGGAGACATCACCCCCCAGCCCCAGCCATCCAGAAACCCACTAATAACCACTCACTTTTCCACTACTGTAATTAATCAGATCAGATTTGCTCAAAACCTGAAGGACCCCAACTGCAGTGATAGACCCAGAGCACTCACTGCTTTGAAAAGCTCCATACGAGGGATATTCTAAACAACACAAGGGTTTGTCCATGGGTTGGGAGATGCTTCATGATGGATAAAGCCATTCAGCATCCCAGTGAGAGCCTGTCCAATCAAACTCTCTCTAACTTCAGCTTTTCTCAGTTCTTGAACTTTGACACGTGCCAGCTTTCCTTCCTGGCAGAGTTCTTGCTCATTACAGCTTACACATTAGTGTTACTAGTGGGGCTTTTTGGGAACCTTTGCTTGATTATTATAATAAAGAGACGGAAAGAAGCGCAAAGTGTCACCAACATTTTGATTGCCAACCTCTCTTTATCAGATGTCTTGATCTGCATCATGTGCATTCCTGTCACAGTTGCATACACCTTCATGGACCACTGGATCTTTGGGGAAGCAATGTGTAAAATGGGCTCTTTCACTCAGAGTTTGTCTGTCTCAGTCTCCATTTTCTCCCTTGTGCTCATTGCTATTGAGAGATACCAGTTAATTGTGAACCCCCGGGGCTGGAAGCCCAATATCTCCCATGCTTACTGGGGAATTCTTCTCATCTGGGGGCTTTCCCTTGTAATATCCCTTCCTTTTTTAGTATTTCACCAATTAACAGACGAACCCTTCAAACACCTCTCTTTCCATAGTGATTTCTACAAGAACAAGGTTGCCTGCATCGAGGCATGGCCATCTCTTACAGAGAGACTGATTTTCACCACCAGCCTGCTGGTTTTCCAGTACTGCTTCCCCCTGGGCTTTATTTTTATCTGCTATCTCAGGATATTTGTCTGCCTTCGAAGGAGACGCTTTAAAATAGACAGGATGAGAGAGAATGAGAGCAGGCTGAGTGAGAACAAAAGGATTACTATGATGCTGGTATCCATCGTTGTGACTTTTGCAGCTTGCTGGTTGCCTCTCAACATATTCAATGTGGTTTTTGACTGGAACTACGAGGCACTGATGAGCTGCAATCACAACCTGGCATTCACAATCTGCCACCTCGTGGCCATGATCTCCACGTGTATCAACCCCATCTTTTATGGGTTTCTGAACAGGAACTTTCAGAAGGATTTGATAGTCTTAGCTCACCACTGCAGGTGCTCAGCATCACAAGAGGAGTATGAAAACATTGCCCTTTCAAATCTGCAGACTGATGCATCAAAGGGGTCTCTGAAGTCAAACAATCCCCGTGTGGACATATGAAATAAGCCAAGAGCAGGTCCCAGGATTTTGCATTTTGTAGGTCTTGGTCATGTTACCACCAAGTTTTGAGGAAGTCTTTGCCATTTAGTTTAACAGAACCAGGATTATGCTCCCATAGGCACTTAATGATAGTATTAATGCAAATAAACCACTTCCGAGAGTCATAAAGATCAATAATAATGAGTTATAAACAGTATTAACATCTGACTTTTGTAATCCACAGCTGCAAAGTCACTGGCATACCAGCTGAGCTCCCAAAACTTGTTCCCCTTTCAGCCACTGCTGTCCTCCTAAACACAAGTTTTCCCCAAAGAAACCCTGAACGCTGTGGCTTTCCTGACTTTACCAGCTTTTCTCAGAGTTTTCTGGCCTTTTGATTTTCCTGCCCTGGATTGATCCCAGCCCTGATTAACCTGCAGTTTTCAGGCAGATCACACTGTAAAAGGCCCTTGAAGTTGTCCTAAGCCTCTAGCCCTTCCTTTCAGCCCCAGCATGCAGTTTGTTTTCTTTAGTAGCAGTTCAGCCCAGAAACTGTATTTTAACAAGGGAAAAGACTGGAGCTGGAATTTTATTCCTTTTGTGAGCACTCAAACAGGAGCCACTTGATGTATTGCTAATTCCACTTAAATTGATGCTGCTCAAGATGAAATACATATTTAGCATTTCTCCTAAAAGCATTGCATTCCCACTAGTATCGATCCTTGCTTTTGCTCTTACCATCACCACTGGTCCTTACAACAGACCTTTCAGAATCTCCATTATCAAACAAAGACACAAGGAATTCAGAGTAAATTTCATTCTAGAGACTTACCCAGATTTCTCCTTCAGTAGAAAATTAGGTTTGCATTTTCCTTTCAGCAATACCTTTCTCCACATTTCTGCACTAGCGAGAGGCCACACTTGAGCAGATATGGTCATTTCTGTTCAAGTTAAATTGTTGAGAGTATCTTAGCATTAATTAGTTCCATTTACTCCACCCCTCAGTCACTGGGCTCCCTTTATTTCTGGTTCACCCCACCGTGCATGGTCAGAGGGGCTGGGATGTGCTGTGGTGAAGGGCAGGGGATGGAGCTGCTTCTCTGTTCCATCAGTGAGATTCCAGGATAATAAAGTATCTTCACTGCACTTGCTTAATTGAAGGCAAATCTGATCCAGGAACTTCACTTTTCTTGGAGGTTCCAGTGCCTGTGTAGAAAGTCATCCAATACTGCCAGAGGATCAGTCACTGAACTGATCATGTTAACAAATCCTGGTGGCATCCCTGCAAGAGGCTGGCCTATCAGCTGGATTCCCTGAGTTTGGAACACAGATCTCTATCACCCTCTTCCTCATATTTAAGCACAGAGTTTACAGCTTCAGGGGCCATGCTGAAAGCTATTTACAAGCACCTGACATTCAGTTTATTAATATTAGCACAATAGTTCAGGTTACTCTCAGAAGTGTCTCAGACAATATTTAGTGTTTGAACCATGCCCAGCTGAGACTCCCATGTGTGAACTTGGCCTAAGTGGCTCCCATACCAGTATTCCCATCCCTCAAGCATGCCCAAGTGTGCTTAGTCTGACAGCAGAGGGGGGTTTAGTCTCACATTCCAAGTGGTTTAAATACAGCCACAAAATGAACACTCTATGATTTCATATATATAGTTTCAATGATATGATGCTGATTTTACTCTTTCCCTACGAGTACCTGGGCAGTGTGCATTAGCCAGGCACAAAAAGAGAAGATTGCCATGGCTTTTTGTAACACCAATTTTCTACTCACGATATCCTGGTCAAACCTAAGCAATCAATTTTTCCTTCCAGTCTGAATCTTGGCATAAGAGGGTTCTTCACTAGCAGGTGGGAGCTCTCTGAGCAGCGACTTCTTCAGAATCAAATGGGAACAATAATACTTGTGCCTTGATTTCTATTCATTTCTTCCTCACACTTTCATTTGACTCAAGTGCTGATCCTTCTATTTCTGCCCTGAGCATTCAGCTATCAAGTGTCTCTTCTTAATGCTGCACTTACAAAAATCATTGTTAACTGCACAGAGGATCATCACTGCCTTGGAGAGATGGCCCTCCACGCTGCGTGTTCTGGTCTCTCAGTACATCCACTGGCTTCATGTCCACTCTTATACTGAATTTCCAGACAGGCCAGTAGGAGTGAACTGACTCTCACAGGAACAGGAACACAGAACAGTTGCTTGTTTTTAAAGCAGAAGTATTATGGACTCCAACCTGCTGTGTGATGGTGATTCGTGTAACTGCAACATGCAATACTGAGAGAGGACTCAAGTCAAACTGTGTTGTGTAATGCTGATAATTTAAATTTCCCTTATTTTATGGGTATAGCAAGCAGACAACATTCTAACAACCTTTCTCACCAGAAAGTTTTTACTTGATCACCAAGTCATGGAATATTTTGCATTGGAAGGGACCCTCAAGGATCATCGAGTCCCAGCTGGAGGACTGTGAGCTCCCTCAGGGGAGCAGCAACATGGATTTAATTATGGAAAACCAGAGGGAGAACCTGAACTCCCAAATGCTATCCCAATGTACAAACAAACTCTTTGTGGTTTTTTTAAAAATATACATCAGAGCTTTGTTCAAGTGGTTCAGTCATGTAGACCAGACTAATATATTTATAAACACCCTTGTAAATGAACATACCCTTACCTGTCTGTGTATTTTATGGTTCATTGGTGTATCTCTAAGCACACATGAGTAGGGTCAGATACTTGGGAACTGGCACTCCTTGTGGAAATGACTCCATCGATTATTGACTGTCATTCTGTCTGTGGCCAAAGGCAGTGCCAGTGCTGTGTGTGATTTAAAGACTGTGATTGCTCCCATCGACTGACTAATAAATATTACCCTGTGTAAAACTGCCACCGTGCCCAGCTGGTGAATTGTACTGTCTGTAACGGGGATGGGACAATTCTCCTGTGCCCAAAGGCCAAGAATCACCAAAGGGTCAAAGAAAAGTACAAAGCTGCTGATGGAAAGGGTGGCCACAGAGCACACAGAGCACGGCTTGATTTAAAAGAGCTCATGAAGGAGCTGCTGATATATTGGAGAGCAAAGGAGATGGAGGAGAGGACACAACAACTGCTCTGAGGAAGAGGAATGACCTGCAGAGGTATCCTGAGAAACCCAGAGCAGTATAAATGACACTCCAGAGATGCCAGTGTGCCAAGGTGACCCTCTAAAGCATCAGGATGAACCAAGAGAAGAGAAAGAAAAAATGAAAGACACAAAGGGAAATGAAAAAGCAACAGGGAATGTGACAAAAAAGGGGAAAAAATAAAATAGGAATAGCCAGCTTGATGAAAGGAGACATAGAAAATGTGAAAGCTAAGGGGTACAAGGCAGAAGAGAAAATACACTGAAAATGGGGAGAGAAAAATAGACATAGAAAAACAATTCAAAAATGAGATGAGAGCAAATCTATAGCAAAGCTTTGAGAAACCTCACAATGGAGGGTCAGACGGGCAGCTGATGTACTTAGTGGAACCTCACAGACTCCACAAATACAAAACAACACTGTCCTTTCAATTCTATGCTAATAAGACACTTAGAAATATTCCACAATGGCAGCCTTAGAATTATCTTGTCTGGTATCACTCATTTTTAAACAAGGTTCTTTCGGTTTCCATGCAAATGCACTGCCTGATGCCTTTTATTTCATTTAATTTCCTTTCATTTCATAGGCTTCTCCATTAGTCACAGGCTATTTACATAATGTGATGGAATTGGCACCTGTGAGGAGCTATTCTCTGAGCAGAATTCACTTCACCCTCATACCTAGTGGGCAAAACTTGTTAATTCTTGTAGATATTAGGGCTGGAAGAGCTCTCTGAACTAGTTCTTCTAACCAGGAATGGCTACTGGAGTCACAAGAAGCTCTCAAATCTGGTTCCCTCTGAAGAGAATCTCTTAACCCCCCTTGCCAGCTGCAGTTTTAGGTTGGAGGCTTCTGCAGGGCTGAATTCCAGGAAGGCAGAGCTGGAGGTGGCTTGGAAGGGCACAGATTTCCTGGGCACTCTGCAGTGACCCTGCACACAGGGGTCACTCCACAGGCTCCCAGGGCACCCTGACACTTCCCAGCACATCCCAGTCTCTCCCATCATCAATACAGGCCAACAAATCTTTCTATTAACAAGCTACAGGAGGACTGCTTTGGGGACTAAAATAGTACATTTGTGTCAGATGATTCCAGGCTTTAATTTCTACCTCAAAGCCATCATTACAACCACTAAAAACCAGCCCATGACCATAGTCTGGTCATATTCCCATATTTCCTCAAGGAGTGGGCCAATGGATGCTGCTTAATCCACATCAGTTTGTTGGGTTTGGGGGTGCTGTTTGGGTTCAGTTTGCTTTTCAAATAAATGCAACCACTGTTTGGTGCACATGAGAAGTAAATCTAGGCAAGAATAAAATTCGAGAAGCTTTGTGGAGGTCGGAACGAGCAAGGAAATCCCAGAACACTCTCACCAGAGCCAACTGTAGCAGGGAAGGAGCTGATCTTGACAGAGCAGAACAGACCTGAGACAAATGCTCAGTGGAGCTCAGGTCCTGGAAGAGACTCAGGAAGATTCTGCAGGAAAATGAGGAGAGAGGTTACAAGCCTCAGAGTAGATTGTAACAGCATTTAAATATTAATTAAACACGTGTTTAATTCAACACACTGGGGCAGCTCTCTGGGCTGTCACAGAAAAACTTGTACGTGAGCATTGCATCTTCACAGGGCATTTTTACAGATAAAAAGGGACAGGGACCATTCTGTATTTAACTTGCCCAGGAAGGAATTCCACATGGACAGGATGGGCTCTTCACAGCCTCACTGGGTGGCTCCAGGTTTATTCTCTTTCAAGGAGCTCCCAAGTAAAGGTCAGAGGGATCCCACCACACCCACAGGGTAAACCTTGGGGAGGATAATCAGTCAGCAAATAATCTCTTTTAAGATATCCAGGCCACTATTTCACTGTTTGTAAAACAGAGTGTCTTTATCAGTCAGCCCAGCAGGGCAGTCAATGTGCCATGATACCCAATCCAGCACACATTTACATTTGTGCATTTCAGGGGGCTTTAAGTCTCATATTGCTTCTAACTCTTTATTCCCAGACCTTTCTGAGGGTGTGAGCAGGTGAAGTTCTCACTTACACCAAAAGCACTGTGCTCTCCTGCCTTGGAGAGAAATCAGACTTTGGGATCTCCTCCTTGGGACTGGTGTTTGTCATTCATGTCAACCAACACCAAATACGTGTCTAAGGCAGGCTGAGCTTTCTCCTCAAATTGGCTCTCAAGGTCTCAGGCTTTGCCTCAGGTGGGAGTAGGATGGAGCTGTGAGAATTGTCACACTCCAGTGGCTTGGAATGCCACCATCCACTTTAGTGACCCCAAGAGAGCAGAGTCCCCGCCATCCACAAGCTCTGAGTGCTCCTCAGCCAGAACCCCCAAAACCTCAGGGATAGGAGGGCATCACCACCTTTTAAAGTGCTCCTTATTAACTAACCTGAGCTCAAATTTGGCCTGTGTTTAGGCCTGCAAACAAAACCATCTGAATCATCAGCTGAAGGGAGGGAAGTCCTGTGACTGACCAGGAATAAGATTGCTGGTTTCTAATTAAAGATGAACTCGAGACTCCTTTAAAAATTGGCCATAGAATTCATATTGAATCCAAAAGCAGAATCTGAGTTGACTGAAAGGTCAGCAAACTCAGGGAGATAATTACTGCTTGATGTTCCAGGAAACCCAAGCTCTGACACTAAATCTAAAGAAGGAAAAATAAAAAAAAAAGGCCTTTGATGAACGATAACAAAAACTTTCTTTCTTCCCATCTCCATCACGCAAACAGATCAGGCACAGAGATACTGAGGGCATTGTGCAAGAAAACCCCAGCAATTATGGGAGCCCAAGTATCCTGTAAAACCTCATGTCTTCATTCATTGAAATGCATCAAAAAATCAAATATTTCAAGGGGAAAGTATTATTTGTCGTTAGTATAATTTAATTTGCTGAGTAATCAATTTTCAGAGTTGATTCGTTTCTGCTTTAAGCCCTTGCCCCGTACTAAAAGAAAATATAAAGTGTACTAAGATTTTGGGAGTACTCAAGTCATGTTGAAAGGCTGAGGTGAGAGTTAAAACACCTTCAATGTGTTGTTGCAGGGAGCAGACCCGCAGCAGCTTTACAAAAAGCATCTGAGAATAGCAAGTTATGAGCCAAACCAAACGATGAACAAAGAAAAATTAGGAGCAGTCAAATTAATATAATCAAGAGTTGCTGTACATCTGCTGCTAAGAAATAATAGCTGCTTCTTGTTTTCCTTGGAAAGGCTCAAAAAATTCAGCTGCTAGTTTAATAATTAAGTAGAGTTTAAAAAGACACAGAATGACTGAACCACTGAGGACAGGAAGGGGCCTCTTGAGATCATCCAGTCTCACCCCCTGTGCTCCATAAGAGAAAATGCTTTTTCTGAAGTATAATCATAAATTTACCTCATTAAAACTTCACCAGAACTGTGCTCCTGGGAGAGCTGGGTGCACAGCCAGTGGTGCTGCTTCCCTGCTGGGGCACATCACTGAACCTCTGCTGGCAACCTGGTGCTGCTCCCCTTCAGGATTTCTTTTCCTCTTTTTTTGCTAATATTGCTGACAAACTGGGAGCTGAAATCTCTCAGAAAATCCAGAATCCCTTGGTGGAGGCCACTTGAGGTGCCAGCGTGAAGGCAGACGTGATGTGGAGCTGCTGATGAAGCAGGCAGGAGACTGGGATGTCTGGGCAGATGTGCAAACAAAGAGTAATATTTTTTTTCCCTTTTTTTGCTCCCAGCAGACCCAACCATGGCTGAAATCAATAGGAATTAGTTTCCTGCCCACTTCACCTGTGGGACGCTGATGGGTTTGGAAGGTGATATTTCAGTACATGGTTCAGATAGAGAAACAGAGAGCAACAAAACCACCTTAGACAACCAGAATCCAGAGATATTGCAAATTACTGCCATCCCCATTTTACATTAAATATGTCTAGAGGATCCCTGTCAAATTTGATCTTCATGAATACTTGTCAGCCTTTTATACTGCCTTCCTTTGTTTTACCTTGAGAGCAATCCAAGTGGTCCCCAAGGCAGGAATTACTCATGAGCCACCTTTAGCAATAAGATCAGCCCCGTGTTGGCTCCAGGGGCTGAAATTTTGGTGCCCAGCACTGGCATGAGATGTCCTGAGCAGGGCACACAGCCTGGCCCCCTTGGAGAGGACCATGCTCACCATACGGTGCTCCTGCTACACCTGTGCTGTTTCTGGCTTCCAGCACTGGAACTGGGATGGATGGATGGCAAAATAAGGCTTTGAGCCTGCCAAGGTGCCTGCTCACCACAGCACAGCCCTTTTTGCAGGTGGTTGAACTGTGCTCTGCACCCTTCAGCTGAGCCCTTCATACTTCAGGTTCACATTCCTCAGCCCTCCATTCACTCACGTGGCTTTCCCTCCTGCTCTTCTCTCTGGATTGCAATGTGCTCTGATGTCATTTACCCAGGTGGAAAGAAAGTAAAACTTATACTCCAGGCAATGAAATGAGTCCTTCACTCCTTGAAAACCTCATTCCACCATTTACCACCATCAACACGAGGTGCCACTTCTGCAGGACAGACAGACAGACATCCCAAGGGGCAGCCAGCCCTGTGCCCACCACCCCCTACCCAGGGATCTGGGCACACCTTCCATGTAAAATCTAGTGGATAACCAACTTTTTCTTTGCTAAAGTTGCCCCCATCCCAGTGTCAGCCTTAGGTAACACGGGGAAAAAAGATAGCAGTTTACTTAAAGCATTAATTTCTAGATAAATTGCTCTAGAGAATTTTTGATAGACCAAACACTCCTTTCAAAGCAAATGCTTAGGGCTGTATAAAACCCATTCTTTTTGCTCTACTGCTCAGCATTTAGATTAATCTCCTGACTAGTTTTAACATCTCAGCAGTCATCCCCCTGCAAAAAGGAACACTTTGCAGTCCTAGTCAAAAAGCCTTGAAAGGCTCCAGAATTCCCAGGGGGTGACAGAGGCACAAAGAAATCTCCTGTGCACAGCGATGAACCTGAAATCCGAGCTCATGCAGCCAAGACAGAAACCTGGCTCACGTAGCACTCACTTCATGCCCTGAGCACATCAAAAACGAACCACTTTGGTGTGCAAGATCAAGGGTAGGAAATGTATCATTGTCTGGGGTGGTTACAGAGAGATGAAGGTTTCACTCAGGGTGAATTTCCAGAACACGTACAGGGAATGTCTCAGAGCTCATCACACGTTTCTAGAATCCCTCAATGCTCAGTTTGATCTACCTGGATTTTCAGTTTCCCTCTCTACCACTCCCTTACTTACTGGGAAAGAGCAGAGGTGACACTTCTCACAGGATTTAGCAAGAACATCCACGTGATGCAACAACCTCACACCAGGATTTAACAACCCGAAATTCAGGTTAACCCATCAGGACAGTGAAAATCAAAAGTTTGATTTTGGGGGAGGGAGGGGGAACCCAAATAAATGAAAACAAAACAAGCAAAAACCCAACCAACTAACCAACCGAAAAAAAGCCCAAACCAAATAAAACACCAATAAAATCCACATACACATCCTCTGCACCTGCAGCATCAGGGCTTGGTGGGCACAGCTACAGCAGCTGGAGGTCTCCAGTTTGGAGCAATATCCTTGCAAACTCGAGCTCAGCATGAGCTTGGACTTTCTCAGGGAAATCAGTGAACTGCCAACACAATAAATTGACTTCTCCCGTGCGAGCAGTTTGCTCTTTCAGTACTTTTTAAGTGTGAAGTTGTTGAATATCACAAAAAATAGATGTGTGTAGATCAACTCCCTCATTTTAAGTGTAACAAGAGGTCAGGACAAACTCAGCTCTAGATCCCTGTCCAGATTTCCTTATTCTGCTTTGACCCCAGCAGTGCCTGTGAGGACAGAACCCCTTTGTGGATGTTACTGGAGCCCCTGCAATGCTTCCTGCACCAGCACTGTGTCAGCCCTTCATCCCAAGGAACCCAGATCTCTGTTTGCCAAATTACCACACCTTACACCAACACTACTACAAACAGTGTCCAGACACTGTTATCAACGAATTTATGCAGCTGCATTTAGAGAGAACCCTCAGAGAATCCAGACCTGCTTTGTGCATGAGTTTCCCAGGTTCTCAGTCAAGTTCCACCATCATGCTCACTATTCTGCAAGTAAATCTACAATTTCCACTTATTTTTATCCTGGTGACCTCCATGTAAATATGAAGAGCTTACGTTTATGAAACAATCAGATTTATTCTTTGCTCAGTTCACAAAAAGCAGGAAGGGAACAACAACCAAAAGGCTTTCCCTGTCTCACTCTTTTATTGTGTTGACATTTTGTGGTGCTCTCTCTGGAGCCTCAGTCACAAGGGCTGATGGAATTACTTCAGTCCCTCATAATGACTTGTCTACATCATAAAGCTCTTATGGCACAATCTGTCGTTGTGAGCCATCCTTGTTTGGCCAAGGCAGCAGGTTGTGGTGGTCACACCTGTAGTACAGGCTGGGTTGGGCAGCTCAGATAACACCCAGTACCTGCACAAGGCAGCTTGGGAGAATTGTTCACTTTCCTTGAAAAAGAACCAAATCAACAAAATTTACAAGGAGCAGTTATTTTATTGCCATATTTCCTGTCAGTCTTTTATGGGTACAAACTATTCTTGCATTGTGGCAAATCAAGGCAGTACCATGCTTAGATTGCACCTAATTAATTTTTCATACTGAAAACCTTCTCGTTGCCAGATGGCTGATATGTGGCCATTTAGAAACCAGAAGGTATCAGTCAGAAAAAAGACAAAACCCTCAGCTCTGTTCACTGAGCTCCTTTTTTACCTACAGCCTTGCTACACCAATTGTACGACACACCTTTATACAGGGAAGTCTTTTAAGAGAAGCACGAGTCTTTATGATTTTAATGCACTTCTCTATCCTTCAGAATCATTCTTTCTCATTCCAAGCCATCGCTCTCCAGGGTGAAATATTTGCACAGAATATTTGGGTTACCTTTCACTGGGTCAAAAGATCTTTGTGTCATCACCATGATCATCTAACCAGGGGCCACTGAGAAAGATGCACAGGGAAACGTAGAGCCTGGATGTGCTGTGGCTCCTTTTGTCACCTCCAAGGTACAGTTTGGTGGCAGAGGAAGAGCATCCCCACCAGGACAGCCAAGCAAGGGACAGAGAGCACTGCCAAACCCAGCACAAGCACAGTCCAAAGCCGTGTTTGTCAGTGCCTGGGCAGAGGGGAGCACAGCCCCATCTCCCTTCTGCACAGGTGAAGGTGGGCTTACACCAAAGGCATTTCTGTCCCCTTAATTCCAGCTACCTGCTGGCTAACATTTGACAGAATGTCACAGGGAAAGGGAAAAAGTGCTCCTTAATTATAGTCCTTCTGTTGTTCGACACGGGGGTTTTATTGGAAGAGAAAAAGCATGGAGAGCAGCTAATCAGCTGCTCCTAACAGATGAAGGTCTGGAGATTGATTTTTCAAGTGATTAGTGGTGCAAACACACATTTTCACAACTCAAAAATCTTTGCATTTTAACCCAACAGCTATTTTCATGAACCAAGGAAGGATCAGAGAGGGACAGGTCAGAGCCACCACCAGCCTCCAATACCAGTGGCTTCATCACCACAGCACACAGCTCTGAAAACCTTTCTTGCAGCTTCACTTCCCTAGTCCCAAGAGCTTCACACGTTCCACATGCAGCTTAATTAGAAGCAAAGCCGTTGCTCTACCTTGGTACACATGATTCTTTCAGGACAAAACATCCCTTGCTGGACAAAATGCCATTCAGCTTCAGCCCAGCCCTTCAGTGCCTCCAGCAGCATTTAGCACCATCACTCCTGTGCTCGAGTTAGAAGCTCTAATGACAGCAGCTGCCAGCAGCCTGGGGGCTGAAATAGGAACTGGAATGGCTTAGAGACAGATGATATACCCTGGAGGGAGCTAACAATAAGTAGGGTGGCATCAGGCAGCCTATATATTTGCTGGGCTTCTTTCCATACGTGCCAGTCCCTCAATGTATCATGAGATCTGGAGCACCAGGTGACCAGCACTCACCAAATACACCTCCGAGTAAAGTCAAACCACAAAAAACTACAGTCAGAAAACCAGTTGTATGGATCAATAACTAGATTTAATTTAAACCTCCCAAAAGGACAGTATTAATAAAAATATTTGTCTCCTACTCACTGTCTAATCTTCTGAAGGCAAAAGTCAGGCAGGGTTCACCAGTTTCTCCTGAAGAAAAACCCACTGCCCAATGTAGGGCTCTCACAACATCCCACATGCCCCAACCTCCACTCCCCAGCCCATGGCCCTGCCAGTAGAATCAAGCCCTGCCAGTAGCCAAGTGACAGTTTCCTGGCCCCTGAATGACACCAGACACTGGTGCAATGTACCCAGTCAGGGATGTTTCTCCTCTCCCTTATGTAGCTTTAAAATCTTAAAAGTATAAATTGACACATGGGACCTGAGAGCAAAGGTTGACCCCTCGTGCTTACACAGTCTTGGAGGCAATTTCACTGCAGTGGAGTTAATTCATGCACGGTGGGCCCGTGGTGTTATCAAGATATGAGGAGGAATGCATTACATAAATATATATTTATCATAGGGAAAGGAACAGCTGAGACCAATTTTCATTTTTGCTTCTGCACTTAGACATGCTTTGTAGATATTTTCCTTCAGCAAATGACTCAATCCATCACAATTAAAGTAACACAATATAATCTTTCCTTTGAGTTAATTGCTTCCCTTCTACCAAATATACAAGTTCAAAATACATTCAAAGCAATATTTAAAATAGAAAGATTCTTTTCAAAATTAGCACAAATCTCCTAATGGGTTCAGAATTACGTGCTGGGAGTCTTGCAATGCATTGGGGTTTGGTACTTAATTTTAAATGATTTCCAAGCTATGCCAGCATGAATCTGAGCTGATATTTCCCAAGGAGCTCTAATGCACTCGGGTATTCAAATCCCTCAGCAGATCAATCTCCTTCCCCCACGTGCTCAGGGCAGAGCTGCTGCTCTTGGGTCCAGCACAGAGCCCACAGCCCATGGGGGGAGCAAGCCCTGTGTCCTCCCAAGGCACCTGCATCTCAGGAGCAAAGCCATGGGGAGGGCCAAAAATGAGCTCAGAGATGAACAGAAGGACACCAAGGAGAAACTCAGTGTCCATTGCTTTGGCAAAGACAGGGAGAGGCAGGGACTGGCCACAAAGCCAGGCCACCTGCCCCCAAAACTTTGCTTGTTGCCACCTTGGGCAGGTTTGACCTGACAACTTCAGAGCTTGCACTAACAGTTCCCTAAGCTTGGCCCAGATTAAGCACATTTACATCCAGGTATGTTTGTTGGACAACAAACCAGAGCTGTGCTCAGAGCTCTGGCACCCTCTGTAACCACAAGGCAAGTGAAGAACAGCAATTCAACATCACCCCAAGTAACGAGTGTAATTTCTTCCGTCCTTTCCTTTTATCTTCCATCTCCTGACTTTGTTTGCCACTTCTTTCCCTGGTTGTACCTGCTGAATGTTTAACTTCATGCCCGTGCTCTGATGTGAATTGCCAGTGCTGAAGCTTCTTAGGCAATGAGATGAGGATTTGTAAGGTTGCTGGGCCAGGTTCAAACGGGCCACAATTGCTGGTCTTTGCTGTCCCAGCCCCAGACACGGTCCTGGCCAGGGCAGCTGGCAGAGCAGCTCATCCCAAGTTCCAGCCCCTGAGGACGACTGGTCTGTGCCCACCTGGGGGACAAGGAGCTCTGTCCCATCCAGCAACCCCCAAGCAGAAATCAGATCTCTTATTTGCTTGGCTACAACCCACTGCAGCAAGGATGGCAAGGAGAATTAGAGGAACAATTACAGCCATCAGCTGGCTATGGAGCTGCTTATATTTAAAAAAAAAATAATGATATCAAGAAAATACCGCTGCTATCACCTGAATGTTACAGTTGAAATGCTCAGGACTGTTCCACCGGCTGGGTCAGCTGTGCTGGAGTCACCTGCGGGGTGCTGGGTAGCACAGAGCGCTGGTGCCATCTGCTGTTCTGGCAGGCACAGGCACGCCAGGTAACAGCATCACCAAAGAAAATGGCTTGGTTAATTCATCTCTGGCATCAATGAAAATCCTTCAGATGCCTGAGGGTCTCCTGTGGCAGTTCAGGGATAAACGGGGGGTTAGGATTTATTTACATGGGAAATATCACAAGCAAAGCGTTGCTGGCACAGTCATTGATGCTGGGTGAAATTAGGCACAATGCCCTTCTAGGAGCAAAGAATGGGATAGCAACAGAGAGAGACACTTTTAGGGGGAAATTACTTTTAGCTTAGTTAGTTACTTTTAGCCCTTAGCCAGGAGCTTAACTCCTGCAGCTCAGAAATCCAGCTGTCCCAAAGAGAATGGCACCAGGCTCTTGCCCTAAAAATTTACCTACTATTTAGGACACACAAAACAAGCTTCATGTATAAAACCCAGAGAGAAACCCAGCCTGCTCTCGTCCAGCTCCTGCTCTGAAGGCACTTCCCGAGGCTCACAATGCCCATCTGGCAAACTGCCTTTCCAAGGTGCCCAGTTTGCACCCAGACCTGGCACGGACAGCAGGTCTCAAGACATTGGTGTGAGTTGCACAAGGGAGGATATTTTTTTGCTGGGTCCCAAATCAGCTGCTTTATATGAGAATCATTCCCATTGTCCTTCTGGGGAGTTATTTATACTGACAGTGGGGCTCTGCCTTAAGCACTTAAGCCTGCTGTCTCGCCAGAAAACAGCCTGCCCACCAGATTTTGTGCCTCTTCCTCCCCATACCAGTCCCCAAACACTGGCAAGAGGTGCCATGCCACCCACAGAAGGGGGGTAGAATATTTCTGCCAGAGCACAGGCAATATGTAACTTTTAAATGTCCCTGCTTGTGGGCACTAAAACCTGCAAACCTGGGGGCCAGAGGTGCTCGTGTGTCCATCAAGAGAGCTGCAGCTGTTGGGGTGGCATCCTGAGCACGCAGAGGGGGCTTCTGCCAGAGCTAAAAACAGCAGGAGTGAAGGGTGGGTGAACCACACGCTGCACGTGTCGTGGCCATCTCTGGCTGGGGCACACCAAGGGAAAAGGCTCTGCTTAGAGCTGTTTTCCCAGGAATTTAACCCCATCCCCTAAGCACCAGAGGAAAAATCAAATGTAGGGTGGAAATGACTGCCACGATGGAAAATGGATCGAGAGATGGGGATGAACTCAGTCTTTTCTGCCTTAGCAAGGAGGTTGCTCAGGGAAAGGGCAGGATCAAAGACACCTCTCCGGAAATATCTCAGCTCTAGATGCATAAAACCTAGACCCACATCCACGGGGGAAACTCACAGGAAATTGTGACACATTTTGCAGAGCTGTATCATGGTGCAGCCTGCAGAGGCTTGCCAGGACCCTGCTGGGGGCACATCAGTCCACTGTCTCTAGAGATAGCAGGGCAAGTGTCCTATTCAGGACTGGCAACCATCCAACTATGTTCACCACTCCTCAAATGGCCTATAGATAAGCCTGTATAGCCCAGACTGGCACAGGTTTAAGTTGCAGTGGAAAATATATTAGAGACATCAAAATACCTGAAATTAAACCCAAGGGAATGCTGCCCCAAAGCAGTTTCAGGAGAGCTGGAAGGGCACCCAATAAAGGGCTGCCTGGAGGCACCATCTAGCCATGTCTCCATTGCAACACTGTGAGTGAGTTTTAATTTGAGACTTGCCAGTCTCCCCCATTAAAACCCTGCTCCTGGGATTTAGCAAGCAGGCACCTCTGCTACATTGCATTCAGAAGCTAATCCTGACAGATGACTGAGGATATCTGCCAGCTATCCCACTTCTGCCATGTAGTAACACAGCTCTACATTGCCCATGCTCATCTGCAGTCCTTTCCCACCACACTTGCTCAATTCCCTCCAAATCTCCAAGTATGCACCAGCATAGTTTAGAAGAGTATTTGGCTAGCACGGTCAGAGATAATTTGAATTTATAACAAGATACCTGTGATAAGCACCTAGGCTCAAACTACTGATCTGGTTGGCTCACTGTGGGCATCAGATCTTAAATGGAACAATGAAATGGAACAACAATGCCAAGAGAAAGGTCAAACGTGTCCTGTTGTCCTAAGATGCCCTCACATAAACCTGCATTGCTCCTCTGAAGCCAGAGGAACTGTACCAACCCAAATCTGGGCTTGGACCAGTGTAATATTAGAGAGGAAGGCAGCCCAGCCACTGCTGGTCTCAGACTTGGTTCTGTTTAATCAGTCAGCCTTGGCTGAGTCTACTGGTGGCTCCAGTTTCAGACAGGTTTGACTAAGTGTAACCAGCCAAACTTGGGTGACTCTGCCACCCAGGTGGAGACCTCAGTGTGGGAAGACAGGAGGGAAGGCTTGGGGAGCCTCCCAGCACACACCCACGGCCCCTCCACAGCCTTGGGACCTGAGGCAGGCTGTGACATCCTCTGGCAATGACACCTCTGTGTGACTGAGACCTCCCAGAGCCTCTGCTCTGCTCACTAATGGTTATATTGAACTTGCAATCGTGTTCTGTGCACTGCCCTGGGCACCACCACCCTCAAACCCCTACCACAGGTGGGTGTCCTGGCACACCTGCCTGCTCAGCATCCTCTGTGCCAGGAACTCAGCCCGAGCAGCCTCTGACTGCCACAGGTAACCCTTCTCTGGGAAACACCTGCTGGGGCCTGCCAGCCTTCCTGGAGCTTCTCCCTCTCCCAAAATTCATAGCACTGCCAAGCCCCTCCCTATCCCCAGCTCACTGTGAACACCAGTGTGTGCCCAGCTTCTCCATGCAAGGTTTTCTCAAGGAGTGAGATGTTTCTGCCTGAACTCTGAATGCAACAATTAAAATTAATTCAACTTTTACTGTCAAAACTATCCCAGACACCAACTTGCCAGTGAAGACATGTAATTTCTCCACAGGGCAGGTCCATTCATTTTCACGCCAAGACTATCTGTTACCTGCATTTCTCGTTTAGAAATCTCTCTTGGAAAAATAAAAAAAAATTAAAGATGAAATCACTATTCATCAAACTCAGAGTTTGATGTGGTATAAATTGAAATGTCACTTCAGAGGCCCCTGTTAAGGCACTTCAGGAAGAAGGGCCCCAGCATTTGTGGCCTTTGCACCAGCTGCTTTTCCACTTTGGGAAGGGTTTAAAATTGCTGGAATAGCCAGTCTCTTCCCACCACCCCTGCATTCAAACCAGCGTCAGAAGTTCACTTGATAATTATGCCATCAAGAAGTGAATAATAGTTTAAATTCCTTGGGCTGGGTTGTCTAGCAAGGGGATCCAAGTAAATCCCATCGATTCGTGGCAGAGTTGCTTGTCCAGAGGAGAAGGGGAGCATCCCTACCCCAGGCTGGAGAGCAGGATCCACCCACCCTTGAGCCCTGATGGTCTTGATACGATTTGCAGTGACATAAAAAAATGCCACAGCCACTAAAAACCGTGCCAGGAGAGATGTTTTAGCTAAAAGTTGGTTATACCTTTTCACAGAGGTGCTGGGACTTAACATGAATGAAGCAGGAAGGTAACCAGAAACATTTAGGAGCCTGTGCTTGCAGGAAGCCAAACTGCAAACCACATTTTCCATCTGGGAATCTGGAGAAGACCTCCAGAAGCCCACAAAAGATAACTAATCCAGTATACCTTGCACTGCTGGGTTACTCTGCAAACCAGCTGGGTTATTTTCATGGTCTCAGAACTGATGAAGGCTGACAAAGCCAAGCCTGAACAATCTAACCCCACTGCTGGAGTGGCAGACAAGAACCAATTTGCTTATAGACACTTCCAGAGCGATGGGCAGCCTTGTTAGAGGCTCTGCCTCCACCCAAAGCAATTCCTCCAAGTGAGCTGCTCCTGAGTGTTTGGGAGCACAGGAATCCCCACGTGCACTGGGCACAGACACAACCCTCCACCCCAGAAATGCCCTCTCTTCTGCTCCTCCCCTACAGGGCACCTCACTGAACATTGCACCTTGCTTGAAATTTAAGTGTACAATGGCCTGGTGCCTCCACCATCATCACTTCAGCTCCCACGAGCTTTACACAGCTCTTCTACCCAGCCTGGAGGATGCTGACATGAAACTCTTCAAGCCAGCTGGGCATATGCTGGCTCCACCAAAGCCAAGCTATCTCAGAAGCTCAGATTTTCTTTACATCCCAAGTGAATAGGAAATTCTTTACATTCCAGACCTGTATAAGAGGGTCCTGCTTTTAATGAAGTTTTTCTACACTTCCCTTTCAATTGAGAGAGCCACAATCGACCTGAGCTGGCATCTTTCCAGCACTCAGGACTATTAGCATTTCAAATTATAAGCACTTACAGATCTGGCCACTGTTGTATCTCACAACGCTGGATCTGTTTAGTTCCAGCTAATGGTGCCACTCTGTTGACTTTCAAACAGGCTGGAGGGAATAAATTGCTGCAGTTTATTCCCATACAGCTGACATTCCCGCCATGCCATCACTCACAAGCAGGGATGTGACCATTAGAAATGTAACCCACCACCCCAGACAGCCTTCAGACCTCAGAGGGGAGCTGGTGGAGAGGAGACTGCAAGACTCAGCACTGACTCAAGCTGCTGGCAACAAGAGCCCCAAAACCCAACTGAAGGCTTACAGAGGTGAGTAGCACTTTAATTTCTAGCATACTAATCACGTTCTCAGGATGCTTGAGGGCTTTTCAGGATGGGGAGAGGAGGCAGGGACATGATTTTAAATTTCAGATGGCAGCATTCCCCTTGCTGGCACACAGAGCCCTGCTCTTACCTGTGGGCTCATCCAGGGTGGTCATTTGAACATCCTTGGCTCAGACCTTCTGCCAGCACCCAGAAAGCCAAGGAAGACAGGGTTCCAAAGCAAGAGAGGACTCCACTGCCAAGCAGAGCATCCCAGCTCCACAGCACAGGGACAAGGGGTGAAGCCATGATGAGATCTGCTCCCATAAGCATCTCATTTTGTTCATGGGGTACTTTGCAAGCAGCCACTCCATCAAAGCTTCATTTAGTGTCTTGGGCTGAGAGAGGAGGCAAATGGTCCACAAGACAGCTACAATGTGGGCTTGGTTATACAGCAGAACATCAGCTGGGCTCCACAGCCTCCTCCTAAACGTGGATCACAGGCAGGCTAAAGAGGAAAGAGAGAGATGCTACAGGGAACAAAGTGGCCAGAAAATATAATGCACCTTCTCAGTGAGACTCTTTTCACAGCACTGGGAACTGTAGGCAGTGGAGGTAACCAGAACCACAGGAGTGGGGTTTGGATTTAATCTTTCAGCCCTCTCCACCTTTTAGCAGCACAGGCTGCTCTGATTCTCAACCAACCACAAAATTCACCGTGCAGCAAACTAACTCACATTGTGCCACCAAAACACATCAGCTGGCTATCCCTCTGCAGCAGCCAAGGAGGAAGAAGAGCCCATGTGTGCAGCAGGGCAGCAGCAGGGGTAACCTCAGGGGGTGGGCAGAGCTGGGCACTGCTCTCCTCTCCTGTCCCAGCAGGGCAGGACCCACAGCCCAGCCCCTTTGGCACAAAGAACCTCTGGCCCATCATCTGCAGGCTTAATCCAGAGGGGAGTGAAAAGAAGGGCCAAGTGTGGGGGCTGCCAGCTCCAAATAACAAAAGAGTCGAGCATCAAGGATTTCCTCACAGACCAGGGAGTGAGGCAAACCTGAGGGCAGGACTTGCCTCTTGAAAGGGACTTCATTCCCTCTGTTGCCTGGATGGCAACTTTTCCTTTTCATATTTTGCTCCTCAGTTGTATTAATTAGTAGATTTTTGGTATCCAAGAGCTTTGCCCATTACACTGTTATGTCCTAGAGAAATTCCTTGCTGTTGTTGCAAAAGGTAGCTGAAAACCTCAGTGTTTGTGTTCAGTGCCTGAGAGAGGAGCTTTGTCCACTCACCACAAACACAAGAACTGTAACCCACCTCACCTCTGTTGTTGTTTAACCTCTAACATTTTAAATGCACTCACTGAGCAGCTCTCCAGGCAGAAACAAACCTTTTTCTTCTTGGCAGGGAGGGCAGGCAGAGACAAAGCCATGGCTCTGCTGTGCCTCACTCCACACCCATGCCTCCAGATCAGCATTCCCTGATTTCCAGAGGCTGTGGAGGGCAGGGGACAGCCCCTCCCTGAGTGCCAGGGCTGCTGCAGGCTCTGGTGGCAGCTCTCAGCCACATCTGTGACCCATCTCCAGTGCAGCTGGGTACACACTTGATTTTGGGTTTGTGAGACTTTGTAATAATTAAGCAGCATCAATTTCTTGCAGGACACTTGAGCTGGAGTTTGGCACACGTGCTGCCTCTGTCACTCTGTAGCAGACAGAAAATTCAAACCTTGCTGTATTTTTGGGGGGTTTTCTACCTAGAAAGTTTGTGTTCAGCTGCCAAAAAGATGGCAATCCAAGCACCCACTGAGATCACTGCCTAGATGTGCTCTCGGGCAATTAGCATCATGTCCAGCACATAAGAGACCACCAGCAGTTCAGGCTCAGACCACTGCTGGCTTTCACTAGATCAACTTTTCACTGCAGAGAGGGTATGAATAGAAATCCTTTTCACCATTTGTAAACAGAAACAGACATGAACTAGCACGTAAGGGATTACAGGGTGAAAAAAATATAGTTCATGTCTCCCTTTTCTGAGGAAACAGCATTAAAATCTGAGTTTGGGCACTGCACATCTATGGTTACAAAGCTACAGCTCTGATTTATACTGAGTCAAGTGCAAGCTAAAACCAGGCCTGGCTTTCTGGATGGCCTTTGGGTGGAAATGAACAGATTTGCTTTAGCACTGGGGTTGCTCAGCAGGCCCCCAGGTTTGTATGACACCAGCTGCTTCCATATCAAATGCTGTCCACATAGTTGAAATTAGACTGATCCTATTTCTGGCAGGGTTTGGGCTCTACAGCCACTGCCCCCCTGTGTGTGGGCTCCTGGCGATGGACAGGACCAGCCAGGCACACGGGACTTTGTGGGAGCCCAAATGCCATGGATATTCATTTAAACTAACCTTTTCTCCTCCCTGGACACGGGGTATGGCACATGTCACTGTCACAAGAGCTTGAACAGTCCTGTCTTGATGCTTCCTGGAGACAGACAATAACCATTAGAGCAGAGGCACATTTATTCTTCATTCAAGAAACACCTGTGCAAGTGGTTTAATTTTATGCATCGCTTTTTGCCAGCCCAATTTTCTATGAAATGGCTTGGGGTTTGTAAAATTATTTCCCTATAAAAAGCTTCCTTTGACTGTACAGTGACAGATTAATTTAGGCAACTTGAACAATGATGGTTTGGGGAATTAGCACTTTTAACTGCTTCACAGTCTACACCTCAATTCTACAAACATGCCTCTAAAGTGCTTAGCAATATTCTGATTATTTGCACTTTCTAAAGGCATGATTAAAATGCATGACTTCTGTGTAAAAGCTCCAAGGCTGGAATGGTTTTCTTTACCATGTTTTGTAGTGCAACAGGTAGGTCCCTGCTTTGAGCTTCCTGGTGACACGGGACACGTGCAGTGGGCTGGCAGAGGGAAGAGCTTTGCCCCAGCGTGGGCAGGAGGGGGCCAAACACCCCATCCTTTGGGTGCCACCCTGCCCAGTGCCAGGCTGGCACCCCACAGCACACACAGGGATGGTCCATACAGGCATTTTCCCTCAGGAGGCCACTGAGCTAAAAGCACCTCCTGGCATGTCAGGGAAACTGGAGAGCTCTGGAGAGCTTTAAATAGCACTCCCTACAGCAAACAGACTGCAGGGGGATCCTGGGCTCTTGTTTAAATGTGCCCCCTGACTCTGCTCCACCCATGGAGTCTGGGGTGGTGGGGAGCAGTGCTGGGGCAGCTGGACAGGACCAGGTTTTTAGGTCAGAATTCACTGCTGTGAGGGGCTGGGTGACCTGGGGGGTTATGTGATGTGCTGCTGCTCCTGTGCATGGGCTCCCCTGCCTGGGGCACAGGCTGGAAGGAGCTGCCATGGTGCATGAGGTGTGTTTTCAGTGCAGCCTCTGCACTGTGCAGCAACAGCATGGGCAGCTCAGGGGCCTCCTGTGCAGTGGGACAAGGGGGCAAGCAGGCTCAGGAGCTTTAGTCCATCTCGGGATCCACCAGCTTTGATGACATGAGGTTTACATGGCAGGAGCATCAGGCCACCAGTCAGAAATTACCTCTGTGACAGGAGACATCAGAGGCTCCAGCAGACACTAGAGCTTTTCATAGAACTTCAGCAAAAATATTATACAGGCTCTGCAAAAGCTACCCCAGATTCCTATTTGCTTCTGAGTGCAACCTGGCTATGGCTGTCAGTCTAAAGACATCCTACTTGAATGTGTTCCCACCTAAGGATGTACTTTATTTCTATTCAAGACAATTAAAATCAGATAAGCACGAGGGGTTTGGGACAGAAAAAGCTCTTTTTCCATTTTGGTATAGTAAAGACATCCCATGCTACACTGGATGCTGTAGCAGTTGCAGTTCCTACCGTGCTGTTCCCAAAAATTCCTGATTCCAGGAGGAGGGACACACGTAACAGGGGTGGCCCGTGGCCAGCAGGGATCAGAAAGCACAAACGTAATGGCACAGCCACAGCAGCAGAAACAGCAAGTCATCCTTGGGGCTCCAGATAGCAAAGCCATGAGTCACACACAGCTACATGCACTGGCCACACAACCCCAAACGTGTCCCCAGCCTGCTGGAGTGACAGCCACCTCCTTGGAAGGTGTGCCCCCCATGCAGAAGGGGCTGCCCAGGCTCCCTCTCCTCTTTGGCCCTGTTAATTTAACCCTCCTCCTGACACACAGCAGAGTCATCCCTGGATCCTGGTGCAGAGGTTCACTCGCTCTCTGAGTGAATAGTGCACTGGCATGTTTTCTACCTTATAAAAAAGGGACACTGGGGTTTTGTATTATGGCCATGGCTCTGCTTCATTATTCACTGCAGGTATCCATGGGGGAAGGAGGAAAGCACCCTCCAGCAGCATGCAGTGAAAAGGAGAGCTGGAATTTGATTCATCCCCTCCTCACACACAGCCTGGGTTGTGCAGGCTGGAGGAGGAACTGATGGCTCAGATGGCTCACGGATTTGTACCTGACCAGTGCACCTGTTCAGCATTAACACAGAATTCCTAAGGAGCAGTGATCCTTGACACAAAGAGCATGTGGATGTTTCCCCACAGCTCTCAGGAAAGAATTTAGCCTAGCTTTGTTGTAGCATCCTAACTTCACAAATAGCATTTCTACATTCTTGAAATAAAACTCTTTCCATGGCACTGAATATTTGTCCATGGGGTCCACATAAAGCCCCCCAACCCTCCCAAAAAGGCAGCCCCTGGGATGTGCCTGTGCAGTGGGAATGCACAGTATGCCCAGGGACTCCTCAAATACTGTTGCCTTTACTCTTTCCTACCTGAACTTTTCAGGTGACAGCCACAGGCACCACAGTCCTCATGCACTAAATACCCCAGGGCCTGCAGTCCTGGCCTCAAAATCCTTCTACATCTCTCTAAAGCTCTGACATGCAAAGAAGCAGGGCAAGGTTGGGGTTTTTTTTACAGGGAAGAAAGGAAGCAAATTACCAGGATTTCTGTTTGACACGAACCTACTTACTTTAACAAGTATGGAGGCTCATGGTTTCAAGTGGGAGCTTAGCATCTCTTAAAATAAGCTCTAGGCGCCTTTTAATGTCGGTGCTTAAAAGGGGATTTAGTCTCTTGGTTCTAGGAACTCCAGTTTGCCTCAAGTGTCCAATATCTGTCGGCAGTTCAGCTGTTACCCAAATAAGGGGAGGGAAAGCCAGGATTTTCCAGCCCTGAGAAACAGCTGTGCTCAGAAGAGGCGTGTAACACGAGGGATAAAATTAATTCCCTCTCAGCCCTGGGGTGTGGGTGAGGCTTTCCCAGCCGCTGGATGCAGAGCCCCTGTCTGCCAGCCTGTCCCCACTGCTGGGGACACTGCAGTGCCTCTCACTAGGCGGCCCCCGAGCCCTGCCAGGCATCTTTGCTGCCCTCCCAGGGCACCCTCAAGGCAACCAGAAGGTGATTTGAAGGGAGAGAGATTGAGTCCCCATCTCTTCACCCTGCACTTGGAAGTGGGACATGTCCCAGAGTATGGTACCCCATCAGGCTGGCCATGGCACCATCATCCCACAAGCTCCACTGCCACACACAGGGTGTGATTGCCAGCACCCACCATCTCACCAGGGATGTGCCTTAATTAATGCCAAAATTAAGCTTGTGATTGCCAGCACCCACCATCTCACCAGGGATGTGCCTTAATTAATGCCAAAANTCAGTGCAGCCTCTGCACTGTGCAGCAACAGCATGGGCAGCTCAGGGGCCTCCTGTGCAGTGGGGCAAGGGGGCAAGCAGGCTCAGGAGCTTTAGTCCATCTCAGGATCCACCAGCTTTGATGACATCAGGTTTACATGGCAGAAGCATCAGACCACCCGTCAGAAATGACCTCTGTGACAGGAGATGTCAGATGTTCCAGCAGGCAATGGAGCTTTTCATAAAACTTCAGCAAAAATATTATACAGCTCTGCAAAAGCTACCCCAGATTCCTATTTGCTTCTGAGTGCAACCTGGCTATGGCTGTCAGTCTAAAGACATCCTATTTGAATGTGTTCCCACCNCCTGTTAATTTAACCCTCCTCCTGACACACAGCAGAGTCATCCCTGGATCCTGGTGCAGAGGTTCACTCGCTCTCTGAGTGAATAGTGCACTGGCATGTTTTCTACCTTATAAAAAAGGGACACTGGGGTTTTGTATTATGGCCATGGCTCTGCTTCATTATTCACTGCAGGTATCCATGGGGGAAGGAGGAAAGCACCCTCCAGCAGCATGCAGTGAAAAGGAGAGCTGGAATTTGATTCATCCCCTCCTCACACACAGCCTGGGTTGTGCAGGCTGGAGGAGGAACTGATGGCTCAGATGGCTCACGGATTTGTACCTGACCAGTGCACCTGTTCAGCATTAACACAGAATTCCTAAGGAGCAGTGATCCTTGACACAAAGAGCATGTGGATGTTTCCCCACAGCTCTCAGGAAAGAATTTAGCCTAGCTTTGTTGTAGCATCCTAACTTCACAAATAGCATTTCTACATTCTTGAAATAAAACTCTTTCCATGGCACTGAATATTTGTCCATGGGGTCCACATAAAGCCCCCCAACCCTCCCAAAAAGGCAGCCCCTGGGATGTGCCTGTGCAGTGGGAATGCACAGTATGCCCAGGGACTCCTCAAATACTGTTGCCTTTACTCTTTCCTACCTGAACTTTTCAGGTGACAGCCACAGGCACCACAGTCCTCATGCACTAAATACCCCAGGGCCTGCAGTCCTGGCCTCAAAATCCTTCTACATCTCTCTAAAGCTCTGACATGCAAAGAAGCAGGGCAAGGTTGGGGTTTTTTTTACAGGGAAGAAAGGAAGCAAATTACCAGGATTTCTGTTTGACACGAACCTACTTACTTTAACAAGTATGGAGGCTCATGGTTTCAAGTGGGAGCTTAGCATCTCTTAAAATAAGCTCTAGGCGCCTTTTAATGTCGGTGCTTAAAAGGGGATTTAGTCTCTTGGTTCTAGGAACTCCAGTTTGCCTCAAGTGTCCAATATCTGTCGGCAGTTCAGCTGTTACCCAAATAAGGGGAGGGAAAGCCAGGATTTTCCAGCCCTGAGAAACAGCTGTGCTCAGAAGAGGCGTGTAACACGAGGGATAAAATTAATTCCCTCTCAGCCCTGGGGTGTGGGTGAGGCTTTCCCAGCCGCTGGATGCAGAGCCCCTGTCTGCCAGCCTGTCCCCACTGCTGGGGACACTGCAGTGCCTCTCACTAGGCGGCCCCCGAGCCCTGCCAGGCATCTTTGCTGCCCTCCCAGGGCACCCTCAAGGCAACCAGAAGGTGATTTGAAGGGAGAGAGATTGAGTCCCCATCTCTTCACCCTGCACTTGGAAGTGGGACATGTCCCAGAGTATGGTACCCCATCAGGCTGGCCATGGCACCATCATCCCACAAGCTCCACTGCCACACACAGGGTGTGATTGCCAGCACCCACCATCTCACCAGGGATGTGCCTTAATTAATGCCAAAATTAAGCTTGTGATTGCCAGCACCCACCATCTCACCAGGGATGTGCCTTAATTAATGCCAAAATTAAGCTTTCTACTATGCTCTTTCCTAAATTAAGTCTACTGTCGCCCAAATGCCAAACTCTCAGAGCTGACATTCCTTTCTTTTTCTCTGTAAAATGCACAAACTCGTCTGAAACTTAGCAAAGACTTTGAGGCACGGAGCACAGCACACACATTTCAGCAGCCCTGCTGTTCTCCATGCTTGATATTCCCTGCTGACTCCAGAGGGAGCCTGTCCTTGAAAGCCAGTGCACGTTCCTCCCCTTCCCAAACACGTGTGAAAATGCCCACAGGAGTTCCAGACACAACTTCTGAGAGACAAATCTCCCACCTGCTTGATGGGAGGCATTAAAAACTGAATTCACAGAAAATGAGCCTCTGAAATAGTGCTCTCTGGCGCTACATGTTCTGAAAATATGCTACAAAAAGTGGCCTTTGAAACATACTCAGTGTTCAGCTGCATTTCTACAATTTAGAAAGACTCTCAGCAAGCTTCACATCCAACCTGGATTCTGCAGTTTCTGTGAATACCTTATCAATAACCTCTTACAGCTATTTGATTATTTTCAGAACATCCCAGTTGATGCAAACCTGCCCCACTTCCCACCTGAAGAGCAGTCATTTTAAGAAATCATCCCACAGATCACAAATTTCCCTACAATCCTTGCTGCTTAGGAAGAGAAACAAATAAAAATCCCTCTTTTCTCACTTCCCCCAGAAGTCTCGTTATTCACACCCCAGGAGCAACAGAGAAGCCACGTTCTAATCACATATTCACACCACCAAGTAACTCACAAGCAGAAAGCTGTCTGCTGAAGTAGTGACAATTTCCCTGTTTAGCCATATGGCACAGAGGAAACACAGCTCCAGACAGAGCTTTCTCCAGCCCACTGCTTCTGGGAAAGCCTTGTTGCCTGCAGACCTGTGTTCATATCACTGTTACACCCTCTAGAGCGGTGCCACGAGATATCCAAGTGTCTAGCACACCCTTCCAAAGACTGAACACCTCTCTGAGAATGAGTAGCACCATCAGGTACACGCAGATGGCTTGTAAGATGGATCACTTCTGAACTGACTGAAGGTTGTTATCCCATATATCTCTCTGAGTCTGTTTCCTAAGTGAAAGCCATGCTGGTACATTAATGTGAGGCTGCAGTCTAGCTCTGCCTCACTTCTAAGTGCAAGTTTTTCAATGTACTCCTCCCCTCTACACACACTCTTTGCAATGCGGTGTATTTCAGATCCAGCAGATGCTCGTCTTGTTCCTAAAACAGATTTAATGTGTTTTCCATGATCTAAACACCTGGCAAAAGGGCTCCATGCAGCTTTAATACTTTCCTACCCCGTGTTAAATTTGTCCTAGTGTTGCAGATAGCATAATTCTGCAGCCATGTCAACTATTCAGGTAATTCCAGAATGTCGTCATTATGGTTTGTGTCAACAGCATGATCTGTATGTACCTTGTAATCATTCTGGTGTTGGGTTGCAAAGGTCCTTGGACTCTCCATTTGGCTGAGTCTAATTCTGTCCACTTCACAAAGATCTCGAGTTACACTAAGTAAAGGTTGACATTTACATGAGACACTGGGACTGCTGGAGTGACTCACCAAGGTAAAACCTTGGCTAGATATTCTTTCAAGGGTATAAATTGTACGGTGATGGCTTTTCATAGATTCGTCAAATCACAGAGGGGTTTGGGTTGGAAGAACCTTAAAGCTCATCTTGTTCCAAGCTCCTGCCATGAGCAGGGACATCTTCTACTAGCATAGGTTGCTTCAAGCCCTGTCCAACCCGGCCTTAAACATTTCAGGGATGAGGCAGCCACAGCTTCTCTGGGCAACCTGTGCCAGACCCTCCCAGGGGAGAAGGTCTGCTGACCTTCTGTGAGGAGTCTCTTTGCTGAGCAAGGCAAACAGGGACAGAGGGACATGTCACACACATTGCTCAGCAGGACATGGGATCAGGGTCTCAGGAGTCTGAGAACAGATAGTGACAGAAACCTGGAGCATCACTTATAAAGAAAAGGAGATAACGTCAGCAAGAAAACAGATATCTCAGAAGGTCCCTCCAGCATCTTCTGGGAAGATGAATGACCTCCTCTCATTTTTCTGCTAAGTTGGACAGCCACACTCAGAGCACAGCTTTGCCCTGGCACACAAACCCACTATTTCCATCACGTGAAACCAGTTAGTAATAGCAGGGCTGGTCAGCACTGCAGCCAGTGCCCAAATGCTCTCAGGACATTTACTCTCCCAAATTCACTCTGCCCTTTAAAGGAGCACCAGCCACCACATTCAGCATGCTTGAAAGTGTCCTGATTTACTAAATATCCTAAGCCACAATGCCATTAGGTCTCAACCCAAACCAGGAAATTCAGCCTAAAACAGTGACTGTTCCCACAGTGAAGGTCATGAGCCTTTTACCTGTTCCCATGAACTCTCCTTTACCCAAATCCAGTATTGACAGTGAAAGCACCTAACACAGTCATGAAGAACCATGAAAAATGTCATGAAGAACAGTGAAATGGAAGGACCACACAACAGGAGATGAGAGCAGAGCATCCAACACAAACCATGTGTGTGAAGGATGAGTTTGTCTACAAACAGGGGTGCTGCAGCAACCTGGATGTCCAAGCACAGATTTCCCCACAGTGGTGGGGTCTCCTCCCAGCTGAACTCACAGGATCTGCTCCAAGAGGAGGTCAGCCCAGCCTTTCCCAAGCCCTGGCAGCTGCAGCAGCCCACGTATGGCTGCCTGTATTTACTGTATGAGCACTGACTGCCTGGTGTGTTGCAGGGCATCAGTCCAGGGACACTTGCAGCTCTGAGAGCCATCATCCTTGGCCTGTGCCACGTCAGGAGGTCTTAGCAGCAATCATCACATCGAGGAACTAATGCCATGCGACTGAGTAACTGCCTTGAGCACAAATTCATAAGCTAGTGCTATTCCTGCTTAGTGCTAAAGTTCAGTGCCTCTCTTGTCATGCTGGAAACTTGTCAGGAGCTGCTTTTATTCAGCTCAGTAGAGCTACCTCTCTCCAAGATCTCCCTTCTCACTACAGACACAAGCTTTGTGAGCAAGCTTCCTGCAGAACCTCATTGTCCCTTAAACCACACACTGCCACAGTCCCTGCTGGCCATTTCACATCTTTCCTCTTGCCAAGGGGGACCTCTGTGCCTTTTGTGCATGTCTTGCCTGATTCCAGACTGATCATGGCCTGGAGAAAGAGTGGAACATGAAGAGTGATGGCAATTCTAAGGAGAATGAAGTCTTTTGTTGTACAGAAAAAGAAGTGGGGATGATCCTCCACTCAGGCACATGGAACAGTCTTTAAAGCAGACATGTCATCCCAAGAACTCCTTTCATAACCTGCACATGTTTGATTTTCCATCACCCTTTTTCTCTGGAGGCAAAACAGAAAAGACAAATCATCCAATTCTACAGGTCCTGCAAACTGACTATACCAGCTGTTACCTGATAGACTGGAAGGCGTCACTGCAACCAGAATCCCAGGAATCTGTGGAGCAGTCCAGCCAGGCTTGGTTTGCACTGGGAACCCGGGGCAACTCAATAACATTGGCTTCCCAAGCCCTGCTCCCACACCCAAGGGTTTGGGATTATCCAGCAGCCATTGCATCATGGCACAGCCCTGCTGATGGCCTCATGATATAACCTTGGACAGGAGCCACCCTCGAACTGCTTGGGGGATCCTTATAAATCAAGAGCAACAGATAGAAGTGGGAAGGCCACGGGTGGTCCAAGTACACGGGTAGCTGTCCCTGGGGTGCCATGCTCAGAGCCCAGGGTCACACTCGGAATGGGACACACGGTGACATGTCTCATTTTAACCAGGCAAATCCAACTGGGCTGCAAAATATCCCTCACTGTAACCAGGTGTGACTGTTTTGGAGAAAAGCAGAAAGGAGAGAGGACAGATCTCAAATTATTTGGACCAAAGAGCTATGCACAGCCTCTGAGGAGTTCAGACACATTGACAGATTTTATTTGATAAGATGGGTAATTGGCAGCTACTGATGTCTTCAAGGCAACTAAATCCTATTCTGCTGAGGTGTCTCAATATCCCTGCACCAGATACCCATTTGTAACTCTACAAATATGACTCCAAGACAGGGTGACAACTCAAATTTGCAGTTAAGCTACCTAATGTGTTAAAAATGCTGTAAGTACCAAACAATACCATATGAAACAAGAAGGAACAAGTGTAGCATCCAAACCCTGAAAAAACACATATGTTCTTCTGACTGAGAGCACTGTCAGGGTGCAGAAGAACAATTTTAGCCTTAAAGAGAGTCCAGGTGCCAAGCCATGACCACTCACACCTAGTTCTTTGCAGACTGCAAGGATTTGTCAAGCCCAGCCTTTGTCCTGACACAGTTGGGTCCAAGGGAAGCAGGATCGTCAGCCTGCAGCCCTCCAGCAAGGAAAATCCCTCTTGATGTAGTTAAAGGGATGCAAAGATGAAATCTGTAAACCTTTCTTAGCACAATGAGCTAATAAGATCTCAGTATCTACCTTTTTCTGTGGCAATCCAGTGTGCAACAGTCCTCATGCAGAGGGACCTGGCACCTGGTTTATGAGGCACTATTTTCACTTTTGCTAAAGTAAAAAGGGCTTTTTTTAGACTCTTCCATCCAAATCCACCACGGAGCCAGGTTTCAGAGGTGACTTTGGTCTTTATAGAGGTCAATATCAATAATCTTGATTAAGTATCTCCAGGTCCTGAAGCCTACTGTCAAATCCTCAGGATGCTTTCATTTCCCCTGGCACCTGCTCTCCAATCACCATATGCTCAGTTCACAAAAACAGAGTCATCCCTGTCATAAGAAGGAGGCAGTTCTAAACACACCCTGCTTTCTCTTTGTCTCTCCAGGTTCTTAGGCTAAATCCGAAGGCTAAGCCTCCTTGCAAGTCTCAGCGACCTGTCAGGGCCAGAGGAATGTCACAGTAAGTGTAAACATTATTGGATCCACTGTACTCGTCCTCCTGAAGTCTCTGTTTCCATCCTGCCTTGTTTATATTTCCAAACACACTAGGAAAAACCAGAAAGCCACCAGTGTTTTGCTGTCCACTGGTTCCTCAGCCAGAGGGACTCCCCTTTAATTCAGCCTCATCTATCGACCTTCAAAGAGCACATCACACAAGTTTTAAATTATTATTTCCTGCATTCTAGAAATCTTTCACAAGGATCAGCTCAAGCTCATCTTCAGCAAGCAACCAAGAGGTGAGGGTCATCATGAGCATCAAGATCCAGAATTTAAGCTCTGGAAAAGGACTCTCTGGCTTGGAATATTTCCCAGTCAGGATTGCCAAGAGAATGGATGGAGCAGGTGACAGGCAAGGAGCTGCCACACAGTCACACTTCCAAGAGTCACTTCAGAACAGACAGTTGGTTTAGAACACACACTTGGCCAAGAGCTGGGGAAGTCAGAACACCCAGAGACAGGCTGGCATCTTAACTCAGGCTGGGAGGGAAAGAGCTGATAACTTGGGTTACTTCAGGGAAAAGAGTGTTAAAAAAAGACCAGTGTCACAGCACAACAAACCCAAGCACTTCAGTTGCACATTTATATGCAATACACCTGGTTCCAAAGCTAAATGAGACAGATATGGGTGCACATCCACACTCTAGCATGGCACAAGGACACACCTTGCACTGCAAATATTCCATCAGCTTAAAACTGCCTTTCTTGCCTGTTAAGAAGCCTTATTTTAACCTCTGTGCCAGCTGAACTTTCAAGCAGGATGTCAGGACAGACTGCCAAAGATCCTGCTCCTTTCTCTGCATTCAGCCTCACTGTAGCTACCCCAAAAACCACACAAGGCAGGACATGCAAGACCTGGGACCAACTACACCAGGTCAGGACCTCTGTAGCAGGGGACAACTACTGGCAAGCAGCTCTGAGCTTCACATAGAGGCTTCAAGAGGTGGGCAAGAAGTTGCCTTAAAGCTCTGAGCAACATTTACTGGTTATCAGCCCCTCTTCTTGCCGACTTGGTATTCACAGGCTGAGGAGTTATTTCCTCTTGAAGCACTTGAATAGAGGCTCTCCACAGGGTATTTCTTAGCCTGGGACATGAAGGACAGATAAAATACTCTGACTCTTCTTCTCTTTCAAAGTAAAGCACCAGCAACACAGCCTGGTCTCCGCATATGGAAAATTCAAGCTGTAAAAATCAGTTTTCTTTGCCATGCAGATGCAGAGTCCCTCTGCGAGCCTGACCGGGTCTGCCTATGGAAGCACCCCTGTGTTTACAAAGGTAAAGAGCAATAAAGCTTGTCCTGCAACCAGCAGCATTAGATTTGGAGTTTCCTTGTTCCAGCAGAAGCTATTTCTAGGCTGGAAGATTGGTTCGTTTACAATTCAGAAAAGCCAACATACTTCGTTAGTGATGCTTTCAAACTAATGCCTTAATTGGTAAAGGATGCAGACAGAATGTGAATTCACACAGACTTATGTTTCCTGCAAAGGAGGCTCAAGTGGAAACCTCTCACAGTAACTTCTCTTATTATGTTACATCCACTGGAGTAGATGTTTTTATCCTGCATTTTTATTTAACTGCACAAACAAGGCTTTAATGAGCACGGGTTTACTGGTGAGAAAACCTGCACTCACAGCCCACTGCAAAAGCATTTAGAATTAAATCAACTATTGCAAGTATAATAAGAATATGGGCATGAGACCACCTTCTCCACCTAAGGGTGTATCATTTCCTAATAATTGCTTCCATGGGGAAATACTTACACATTTAACACAAGCATTTTCTCCTCCAGGGTTTACAAAACATAAGGGCTACAAAGGGTCAGCTGGTGGTGTTTGAGTGTCGAATTCACGCCACACCCACCTTGCAGGTTCACTGGTACAGAGAGTATGACCAGATCAGAGACTCTGCTGATTTCCGGATCCTGCGAAAAAGTAGGTGTTGCTGCCTCTGCTCCCTGGACACTCATTTTACTGGGACAGTGGCAAGGCAGGGAGGAGAAGTGCTGCAAAAACCAGGAGATTGTGCATGTTCACAGGGGCAGAGTTAAGTTTACAAGTATCAGATGACCCCAAGGCACAGGCTGTGCAGAGTCTGCACTTCCTCTGGCAGTGCCTGAGAGGGTCAGGCACAACGGGAGCAGATTCCACGCTGTTAGTTATTAATGACAGCACCACTGAGCCACGGAGGCATTGGCACTGTGTATTGGAGCTACTGATGAACTCAGGGGGGAAAAAATACGTGTAACCTCATGTTGAACAACTTCTGATACTCCCAGGCAGGAGGTCAGAGCTCTGGTGAGATAAATTCCCAACAACCAAGCCCAAAGTCAGTGGAGCTCTTTCTATATCATCTCAGTGGGGAGAACCTCATCAGGTTCCCCACCCAAACTAGAGCTTTCTCTGCCTGGATGGTATTTCTCTTGATGGACACGAAGGGAGATGATTCCTTTGTAATCAGGGTGACAGCTGAGGTGGGCAAGGGAGTGAGGGCTGAGGGGTTTTTTTCCTTTCTGGCTTCATAACCATTTCAATTTTTTCTCTCTCATTTCAAGCAGAGGCTTGTTCATCAGCAGTCCCTGGTAAGTACATTGTGCATTTTGTGTTAGACATTTCACCAGTGTATTTACCTCACACTCAGTATTTCCCACGAAGATAAAACAATAATGTCCAAAGGGTAGACAGAAGAACACTCAGAGCCAGGCCAGGAGCTTTCAAGTTCTTGCATCTGACACAAGCACCCAAAAAGACCTGAGTTTTTCCACAACACAATGAAAAAGATATCAACCCTCTTTAATTAAGTCAATGAAAAATACCCTGTGCTAAGGGAAAACACATCAAACATTATGACTTATAATCTGTTATGGGTTTCAAACTTGTGCAAGGGAAGACAGAATTTAGCCAAACCCAAAAAAACCAGAAAAACACAAAACACCCCCAAAAAACCCCCATACCTCAAAAAAAAAAGTGCCTTTTTTCGTTAACATCAGAGGAAGAGAGTCTTCCTTCATTTTTGGTCCTTCTGAATCCCTTAACTTCCTATGCCCTGTACATCACTTTTTGGCACTTTACTGATGCCAAGCCCCATCACCACATCCCTACAGGTTGACATTTGCCTCTTTGGTCCAACAGCATGCCTGATTTTGTTATTTCAGAGGAAGTCTGCACCCTGGTTATTACAGAAGCTTTTCCAGAAGACTCTGGAATATTTAAATGTGTTGCTGAAAATGAATTTGGATCTGCAGCATCCAGTGCACATCTCTCTGTTTCCCCAGGTAAGCACACAGATTTTTGTCTTGAGAAACTAGGCACAAAAGAATTTGCCGCTGCTCAGCATCAGGCAGAGTCACAGATATTTGCCAAGCAGAAGCCAGACACAAATAAGTTTTTAGGTTCAAGAGAAGCACCCCAAAAAACACGATCTGCTTGGGTACCTCTTAAAGCTGTGTTGCTGCTTTTGGTCCCTCTTCATGAGGGTGGGTCAAGGATGGCAAGGTGGAGATGATGATCCCTCTCACAGAGAAGTCACATCCCTGACCTTCATCCCTTCAGGGCTTGGCCCAACACATTGGCTGTGTCTGTACCTGCTTTATGGTAACACCTGACCTGCTTCTCTTGTGCTGAAGGCCATCTGTGCCAACAGAACAGCACCTTGCATGGATCCAAAGCTCACCAGCCCTGGGGAGAAGGGAGGTTTGGCTAATGCAGCTGTGCAGATTTCAGTCTGTGAACCCCCATGTGCTTCCTTATTCTTACTCCTTATTCCTACCTGACTTGGGGACAATTCCACTTCCAGGAGCAAAAGAGCTGGAGAGCTTTGCAGGTGCTGCCCCCAGGCCAGCCGTGCAAGTGACCATGAAGAAACCCACCTTCTCCAGGAGCAGCCAAGCAGGAGCCAAGGAGCGAGGGGCTTCCAGCCTTCCATCCTACAGCCCAGAGCCCCCAGGGCTGGCCACTCGAGCAGCAGCCACGAGCTTTGGGCAGATGAGCTCCAAGAGCCAAGCCGAAGAGTTTCATGGAGCTTATGAAAATTCCCCTCAGGCTTCACCTCTGCGGTAAGACAAAGAGAAAATCACATCCCTGGGTTAGTTGTTTGCAACATTTTGGGCATGAGCTCTCTAGTGCAGCTGCAAAGCTGCAGTACACCGAGAGGGGAAGAGGCCCTGCAGTCACCTGAGCTGTTTGCTGTGTGACAATGGCAATATGTAACACCAGCCCAGCTCCAGAGCAGCACAGGCTCCATGTGACAAAGTGTGTCATTAACTAAAGGCCCAGGTAAGCGCCTGATGGCATTGTCAGAAGGTGACTTAAAGGCATCACCCAAAATAATTAGCCTCTAGAAGCCCTTTGGCTCCACAGCAAAGACCACAATACCTGGGAAATCTCAAGGTACAATTCTGCTGCCACCTCCTTCCTCTGTAGCCTTGGCCAAGTGGTATCACCTCATGTTTCTGTTTCCTGTCCTGAAAGCCAGCAGTAAAACTCGAGATGCTGGTAGCATAGGGCACGTAGTACCTGCAAAGGACTCTGTGGAGGGGAAATACTGAACCAGTCACCCACTGGATAGAATGGAAACTGTCCCCTGGCATGACAGGAACACTCCCCACTCAGGAAATAGAGATTCCCCCCAGTAATAGAGTGTTCCATCTTATAACAAGACTCAACGCAATTTTCACCCCAAGTTCAGCTCTCAAGTCACTGTGTACTTATTGCATCATCCCCTATCCTGTTTGATTGTTGCAGAGAAGCAAAGCAAGTTAGAACACACCCCCTGGCAATGCCATCCCCATTTCTGCAGTGCCTCTCAGGGGTTTGTAGGCAGAACGGTGACCTCAAAAGGTGACAGTTCAGTTCAGACACCCCAGGCCAGCAGAGGAGTTTCCTCAGCGCTGTTTGTGGCAGTGAGAGCTCCGAGGCAGACGTGTGTCCCCTGTCCCAGCTGAGTGCCAGCCTGGGACTGCAGTGATCCTGTTACAGCGTGTGTAAATGGCTGGCCCTGACCGACAGTGTTCCCTGTGTTAGAGATTATTTTTGGATGGGCTCAAACGTTTGAACTAAACCAGTTATTTTAACAATTCCGAACACCCTCCTCCAAATTTCCCTACAGGACAGATCATATTTCAATATGGATTTAGCCATGCACAGGAATTATTTTCCTAAATCACTGAGGAGAAATGGGTTTGCTTCAAGAGCCTGCAGGTCACTAGGAGGAGGCTCTTAGTTTGGCTTCAAGCCCTTCCCTGAAATCCAGGCTTGCTCCAGGGAAATGAGCTGGGACACCAAGCAGACCACACTGCATGAAGGGGTATAACATGCCATCAAATCCAGCTATGTAATAGCTTTTTTAAATGTAGGTTATATAAAACATTAATTAGTGTATAGAGCAGCAGAGTGCTTTTGACTGACAACAGTGCTGAACCAGACTTTGAGCACATCTCAAGATAGAGAGAAACTACTAAAACTTCTAGAAGTATTTAAATATCTTTAAAGCCTACAGACTTATTGCCATGTGCTTTGAAACATCGTTATGGATGGGACACAGCATTGCAATGATGCTGTTACCTCAAACTCAGCAATCATGCCTAACGACTGGCTGTAAAATAGCTGTCTTTTTAGTCAGATTTAGCATATAATTCTCTCATGTGGCATATGTGGTTGCAACCCTATCACCAAAGGCAAATACCAACAAAAGCAGTGATGACAGAACAAAGCTATTACTGGGAATAACTATAAAATGAATGAAATCCTTGTACTCTTTACTTCTCCCAATTATTGCTTAGCAACAGCCTCTCCACAAAAACTGGGAAATGCAATTCAAGAAGACTGTCCCTGCTCTTTTCTGTGCCCTTTATACCTGCAGCTTACAGTGTGTCCTTCTCAGCAACCTTAAAGAAGCAGAACAAAATCGATGCTGATTATTAACTTCATTAAAGGAACTTAATCCAAGCAAAACGAGAGGCTTCAGGCACTGACTATACTGCCAGGTCTTTTTAAGTAGCTTTTAAGTGTCCTTAATAAACAAGCAAAACATTCTTAACTCTTTTCTAAACGTTTTTTATGATATGACTCAAGCAACTACGGAGAACCCAATCAGTCACAGCAGGTCATCATTCTTAGAAAGTAAACTGAAGCAGGACAGAAAAGCTGGTTTCTAACACCTCGCAGTGCTGCTCACTGCACTATTAAGTTACTTGGCACAGGCAATGAGATTTATTCCTCTGCTTTTGTCAGTTCAGCTTCCAGTACTTTTTTTCCTCCCTACCTTCTGGATCTCGCGTTGTTCTGTTCCTCCTCTCTCACACAAGTCGTCCCAGTTGTGTCCAGTCTTTTAAGGTGATGCCTCGCAGCCAGCCTTGGTTCTGAGAGGAGCACTCTGCACCCTCCCTGGAGTGGTGGGGAGCCAGGGAGCCTCTCTGAGCACACAGCCTGACCTTTGCCATGCTCACAGCGTCCTGCACGGCAAATGATCATCTACCTCCTTCTTTTTAAGTACTTTTTTTAAGTACTCACCCCGTGCCAGCTACAGATTTTCTGACTTAAAAAGCAAATAACTTCTCCAACAACCAGGGGCACGCTCCCTCCCTAAACCACTTTCGCGAAGAGGAATTTAAATAAATTAGCGCTCAATTAACACTTGCTACGTAAGTTTTAGTTCACAATGGCTGGGCCGAGGTTGAAATACAAACACTAAATGTGGATTAACCTCTTGAAGATCGCTGTGCTGACAGAGTCCCAAGCACAGGGAAGGAGAGAGAAAGAGGATGAGAACCCACACTCAGCCCAGCTGCGGCACTTTAAGGCTTGGGGTGTTCTTAAACAATAGGCAAGAGTTGCCAAAGTATAATTAAGATCCTTAAAACACTATAATGTTAATTTAAGATGTAATTAGACATTGCAACTGTTGATTTAAGGGATACAAATCACCTAATCACCAGCAGGATCTGTTGCTGTGCCGGTGAAAACACCAGAGTTGCATTTGTTAAATCCGTGTAAACAGCTGTAATAATAAACACAAACAGCAAAACATGAATATTTACCATATTTTTATCATTGAAAATTTTTGTAAGCCTAGTTTTGTTACTCAGTTTATGGCTGTTCAGTCACATCCAAGGGCAGTGCCGTGGTACTTAAACCACGTTTAAACCTGGCTCTTGAATATCTCTTGCCTTAAAGAAGCGCCAGGGTGTTGTCCCTACAGAGACAATTAGCTACAGCAACTTAGTAAACGAATTAAGCAAGGAATTTAGAATCATAGAGTGGTGTCGACTGGAAGGCACTTTATAGATGACCCCGTTCCACCCCTGCCCCGAGCAGGGACACCTTCCACCAGCCCAGGTCGCTCAGGGTTTGGGTTTAACCTTGGACACTTCCAGGGATGGGGCACCCACAGCTCCCCTGCCCGACAATTCCATCGGGACAACCACGTGGGAATTAGGGGCATTCAACCCTATTGCAGCGTCTTTCCTCTCTGCTCCCTAAGGGTGTTACGGGCAGAAAACCTGTTTTTGTGTCCGAAACCCCTCGGTTTGGTCCGTTCTCCCCGTCGGGAGGGGAGCGGCAGCGCTGTCCCCTGGGATGCGATGGGGACAACCGGGGGCATCCTGCCCAGCGCCACCCCCAGAGCCCCCGGGGCAGCGCCTGGACCCGCAGAGGGGTCCGGGAGCGGGGCCAGAGCCGGGGCAGACCCGGGGCAGGAGCGGGGCCAGACCCGGGACAGGAGCGGGGTCCGGGAGCGCACGGAGCGGGCGGTGCCAGCGCTGCCCCGACGGGAGATTCGCTGCCCCTCGGGGCATTCGCTGCCCTCGGGCACCTGCCCAAAATCGCCGGCTCCGGCCCTGGGCAGGCTGTGCGGGCAGCGGAGACTCTTATTGTGACAGCGGACAGGCCGGTCCCGCCGTGTCACCGCTGGCACCACATTAAAGCCACCGGGCTCCTAACCCCGCGCAGAGGGCGGCGATGACAGCCCCGGCCAGGGAATGACCGTCCCGGCCCAAAATACCGCCTAAAGCCCAGGTGACAACTCACAGGCTGTAGGTAAGGTGTTTTTTTGGGTTGTTTTTCCACGCCAATTTTCCTCCGAAGCTGGTTAGGGAGGTGGCACAAGGGACTGCAGAGCGCTGGGAGTGCTGAGGTGAGAAGGTGCCTTTAAGGTGAGGTGGTGTCAAAGGTAAAGTGGGTGGCAAGAGAGGGAAAAAAACCTGTTTTCTTTTTTTTAAAAGCAAGATGTCCCTATTACTGCTTGCTGTTCCCATCTTGTAAGGTCAAAAGTCTCTTTGGATTTATTTTTTTTCCCCCCAACTCGAGGTGGAATGGTTTGAGGAAAATGTAAGTTATGGCTTTCTGGGAGAAGTGACACTGTGTGTCAGAGCTTGGTGAAGGGCAGCGTTCTAGAAAACCAAGTAAATGCTGCTCCCTGTGCCCAGCCTGGAGGTAAAATGAATGTACAAATGAATACACAGGTAGTGATATAAAAATGGGACAAAGACAAGACTCGATGAGTTTTCTGCATCAGTGAAGGAAAACATGGTATGGACGTGCTCCAAAAATTGGAGCCAGCCTCAAATTCCAAGAGCATGACAAGGGGAAAGTTAGAGAATTTTTACTATAAAGCCTCTGTTTACATACAGTTAATTTATAACAAATCTTGATCATTACCTTTAGGAAATGAAAGCCTTGAATCTTTAAAATGAAAGCAATGTCTTCAGGTTTTGAATGTGGGAATTTATGACCTCCTGGGGCCCTTCTTTGGGCTCTCCAGAGAGAGGAATACAATATACTGGGTATATATAGCAGCAAAACAGCTGATCTCGGTGGGGCGAGATTACAATTTTTTCCAGCACAT
Organism: Campylorhamphus procurvoides; assembly: GCA_013396655.1. NCBI lineage: Eukaryota > Metazoa > Chordata > Aves > Passeriformes > Dendrocolaptidae > Campylorhamphus > Campylorhamphus procurvoides. The sequence continues at coordinate 654,450 of WBMV01006429.1, forward strand.
GTAACTGTGTGGATTTATATTCTCATTTTTTATTAGCAGCTTTATGTTTATTTTGGGGATGATTTATTTATCCTGGAGCTGAAACTGTTTGTCCATTCTAACGAGCTTGCTCAGTTCATTCTAATGAAACTTTCCTGGGTTTTTAATTGATGGAAAGCCCAGGTTTAGATATCAAGCACCTGCAAAATAAATGCATCCCTTATCCTGCAGCTAATGTCATTCTGGCAATTAGCAGCCCAAACAAAGAACCTTGGGAAGTCACTTCAGATGGAAAAGCACAGGCCTTGACATTCCAATCCCAAATCTCAGCTGGATATGAAAAGCTCTGAATTCAAACCCCACTGAAGAAGAAATCAGGATACTTGGTTTCAAGGGTCTAGTGTTAGAATTAAAAGCAAGTGGAACCTGTTTCATGCTTCCCTTGGTGTAAGGGATTTCTCAAATAGCCGATTCTCTGAGGAATAGTACATTTAGTATTTTGGCAGGGCACAAACTAGCAGGATCCAGGGATCTTGAGCTAAAATGATATGTGGCAAATCACCTTGTTTAGTAATAGTATCTACAGTTATCTCTAGACTCAGGCAGGTTGGAGGTGCCTGAGTCAGGTAGACTGCATGGCTTGTTATTGTAATCCAAAATGGTTATACAGTTCAGGAATATTTTCTAATAAATCCTAAATATCTTTATTCTAAGCTCAAGCTTTAATTGCCCATTGCCTGAACTTCCTATTCTCTGGCTTGCTAATGACTGCTCACAGCAAGGTATTTTTGTGATTCAGCTTGTGATGTACGATTTATTTGGTCTGTATTGTCTTCCTTAAGGGAAAATCCACACCAAGAAAGCCTCTATTCTGCAAGGCAAGGGTTCCATTCTATCCAGGAGCCCAGCCAAGAAAGCTTTTGTGGCCTCCCACCTGGCTTTTACCAGCCACCCCTCCAAAGCCAGGGCTCACCAGCAGAACCCCAGGACAGCCGCGAAACCTCTCCTATGAGTGTCCCTAACCTCCCATCCGTCTCCTCTATGTGCCAACCAACCATGTTTAACTACGAGCGTCCAAAACACTTTATCCAGTCTAAGAACGTGTGCCAAGGGCAACAGCAGCCTCCGGGACCTGCAGTCTCCACGGAGTCAAGCAGAGAGATCAAACAGTCCTCCATCCTCATCCAGCCTCGTAACCCCAGCGGGCAGAAATTCTCCTCCTCGTCATCGCTGAGCTCTTCAATCACGCTCTCCTCGCCTTCCTGCAGTGCCCCCAAGGAGTGCACATACCCCATCACACCTGGCTCTGCGCAGTCTCCTGCTAGCTCCTCATCTGGGCAGCGCCTCATGCCCATGCCTAACCAATCCCCCGCAGCATTCCTGTGCTCAGTGCTCCCCTCGCAGCCCGACTATAACAGCCAAACTCCTTCTCCCATGGAACCTCCTCAGTAAGTACACACAGCCTTCTAACCTGCCCCTGCTTCCCTCTGGCCTCTCCCCCTCTCCCCATCCCAAATCCAAGCCCCCCGAGAAATGCCAGCCTGGGCGAAGCCAATGGCACAGCTCCCATTGACTTGCCGTGTTCGAGCTGGGTGAGGAGGCTGAGAGCTCGTCCCTGGTGACTGTGGGGGGACGTGGGTGTCCATCAGGAATTTAACTGGGCAGTGGTCACATCCTGGGCTGCTGTGGGGGGTTTCTGGAGCCAGTTTGAGTGGTTCAGTTTGATTTGGAAAATAATCTCTTAATTAAGGTTATTCAGAACAGCAGATGGGCACCCATCTCAAATTAATTTCCTCAACAAACATGGCTTATGAATGGGGAGGCAGGGGAAGAGAGTAGTACTTTCCTGATATAAGCTTAGAGACTTTTCCTCATAAATCTCAGTAGTATTTTCAGGTTCCACATCACGATGGGACTCTACACTCACCCTTTTCATTAATCATGAATGCAAACAGAAAGGAAGCCACTTGAAAATTTTACCCCTTTAGACCGAAGACTAAATTCTTTCCTGAATATGTATTATATCATTTTGCCTTTGGGCTGCCATCCAAATATCTCCCAAGGTCAGTGAGATCTCAAAGGGAACCGGGCTTTGCCTTCTCACCAACTTGTATTCCTGCCAATGTTAGCTGGAGCTCCTGGGGAAAGTCAGGGTAGAATATGCACAAACACTCAACTGGAAATATTAGAAAGGTGATAAGGGCAGGGGGTCCTGCTGGCCTGGTTATAAATCCAGGTTTAAGCGTCAGTTTGCCTTCAGGAAATCTGAATGTTTCGGGGGGTTTTCTGAATCACAGCACTGTGGGAAAAGGAAAGGTAAGAGGGAGTGGGTGAGCTGGGGCACTCAGAGTGTTTGCTGAACTCCTGCAGGAGTGTGGGGCCTTAGAAACACGTGTGGAGTCACTGCTGGAGTTTGTGTGGGTAGTGTGGGGTGGTTTGTTTCCACAGCAAAGGGCTTGGGGGCCTCACTGTGCTTTTCATACGAGCTGCTCTTAAAGGCAATGCCCAGGGAGTTGAGGAATTATTTTCCCAATCACGCAACTAATGGGCAAACGGGGACATGAGACATATTAATCAGTTGGGCAAATGAGTAAAGTTTTTAAGTTATAACTCGCACAAGTTATTAAGTCTAAGTAGTGCTGGGAGAATTCCAGAATTCCAGCCTTTCTCCCCTGCTCTAATGGGCAGAACTAATTCCCAAGTGCCAGGAGGAAGAGGATTTTGAATAGAAATAATTTCTGAACACAAGTGCAGCACACGAGGCCCCGCTGTATGTCACAAACCGGGTTAGATCCTGCCAGCACTCAGTGCTGTGGCCTTTGCAACCCATTCTGGTGGATGCTCCTCTTCTCCTAGCACCTCTCAGAATCAAATATACTGCCAAACTCCAGGAGCTGATTGTGTCCCTTGGCCATGGATTACAGGATCAGGCCACTGCATGAGCAATGAGTGTTGTGGGAGGACACTCAGGGACTGTCTAGACCATGATGCTCCCCTTAAGGTTTTGATGCCCAGCCTAACCTATTCATCTCCCAGATGGTTTATGGGTTCCCTTGAAGCACAGTTTTTAGGAGGCAGGTTTCACATCCTAGGAAGCTGCAACAAACAGCCCAGCAGGCCCGTGGGAATGACTTTGTTCTCTCTTTCTACACGAGCAGCTACTCACAGCCAATGTACAACAAACAAACCAGCATCAACTCTATGCAGAAGACAACAGACCAAGAAATTCGAGGAACAAAAGAGGCCCTCATTCAGGACTTGGAGAAGAAACTGAGATGCAAAGACAGCCTCCTGCAGAATGGCAACCAGGTAAGGGGAAGGTGATGGCTAAAGGGCTGGTTTGCTGTGACCCTCAGCTGTGCAAGGAGGGCTGCAGGGACTAGTTCTGGCACCCCAGAGGCTGGAGCCTCCAAACTGAGCTGAAAGCAGAAGGAAATGCAGGAGCAACACTGCCCAAACACCTCTGTCCAGAACCTCAGCAGATGCCGTGAGAGTTCTTTGAGCCATTTATGATTATGATGATTATTATTACTCTTTCAGTGTGATGTGGCTGAATTTTTGCATTAGAGATGTTAAATCTCTTCCAACAGTGACTATACTTTTAGTCAGGAATTATGAAAAAGGACTGGTTTGGAAAGACTTACATCCAATTTCTTCATTTTCCAACACCCTCTTCACAGTGAGTTTTGGTATTAAAATACAAATAGCTGTACTGGTGGGCCAGGCTGAGCTCAGATCCCAGCAAGGAGCAGCACATGAGGGAGGTTGGAATGTGTGGCAAGAGGGGTGGTTGCTGTGTGTTTGTGGGCATTTACTGTGGCAGCTGAATGTCTGCATCTCCCCTGACTTCAGTGAGGCTTCTGAAAGCCATTTGATGCAGCAAGGTGGCTTTGAGGTGCTATTGCCTTTCCCTCTTATCCTGCAATCAAATTAGTAAGTCCAGGGACAACAGGAAGGAACAATTTTAGAGCTGTGGCACAAATTTGAACTCTGCTGGGGATCCTGGTGAACCTCATACCCACAGGCAACTAGAAAGCCAAGGAGAATCCCTCAGTTCTCCAGACATGATTTCACCCTGCCTCTCAACACTGGGGTTAACAAACCACTCAAAATCATTAGAACTTGGTGAAATACTGGAATATTTGAGAGCTCATTCTAGAGATTACCACCACATATGATAAACTTCTTTGACTTCCTTTTATATGAACAACAGAAGGGACAAAATGCAACCCTCTTTACCAAGAAAACCAAAGCTGGGAGAAAAATTTGCTTACCAGGAGGGAAGCCCATTGCACCAAACTAGAGTGGGCAGGTGTCTAATGTGGGAACCTTCCTGCTGGCTGGAGGCAGACTGGTAAAAACCCAGTGTTTATAGATTCCATCTTCTTCCCTGCAGGAAGAAGTATTTTCATTATCATCAGTGAGAACACGTTTGTGTCACAGAGATAACATTTTAAATACAGAAGGGGAAAACAAATAGGTCAAATCTGACTTAATGTATCCCTGACAGGAATGTCCTATCTGCTGTGAGAAAGCTTCTCATAGCAAGTCAGCTTTTCTTCCCATAGGAAGCCAGGCTAAAAATAAGGCTTATGCAATCACCACTCTGTGTCCTCCTCCCCTTGTCCTCCAGCAGCATCTGACCCAACTGGCCAATCTCAGCCACACTTGATACAGACGTAGAGACTCAGGGTTATTAAGCTCTCACAGGTTTGGCTAAAGGTCTCATGCTCTCTTCTAAAGAAAAGTCCCACAAGGCTCCCAAACCTTTACCTACCCAGCAGCAGACACACACACATCTTGTAAGCAGCAGAAATTCAGTCAGAGCTCGTCCTCACGCCACAAAATCCAGACCCAAGTTAAACTTTGTGGGAAGTGAAGTGTCAGGTGTTCTGGAGCTCAATATACACTTCTAAAGTAACCCAGCTGACAGAGCTTGAGTTTAACTCTGCTCATTTTTATCACTGTGTGCCACATGTACACTGCAGGAACTTTCTGTTCCATGCCTCAAACGTGTCCTTGCCCCCTCCCCATTCAGCACACAGCATTTCAACCAGGGGATGCTGCACTGCCATGAACTTCCCTCGTGCTCCCAGGGCTGGTGGTGCTCCCCTCTGGCTGTGCCTGCCTCTGGTGTGGCTCTCCCCTTTTTGGGAGCAGGGGAGACCAGCATCCACCATGCCTCGAGCTCCACAGCTGAAGGACTTGGGAAGTTTTCCCAGTGCTCACAGAAAGGTACCCTGGGACTCAGCCTGGCTTCTGAGGGTGATGCCATCAGTTACCCATAAATAATCCCAGCAGAGAAAGAGGAGGAGTGGAAGGCCACAGATGGCATTAGGGAGGCTTTGATGAACAGGCAGTTTAATCTTTTCTGCATTTCAGTGCTGTATATATTGAGGCTGACTTCAGTAGGCATCACAGACTGCAAACCCTCTGGGCCAGGCGTGGGGCTTCTATCCAGCTGCTTTCACTGCCAACACCCTGAATTCGTGGCATATTCATGTGCTCTCCCAAGCTGCTCTGAAATAGTAAATGGACTTCTGACTGGAATTGCTCCCCACTCTGCTTTCAGCGATTAACTTATGAAGAGAGGATGGCTCGCAGGCTGCTGGGACCAGTGAATGCTGCCTCTGTGCTGGAAACCCCCAGTGAGGACAACATGCAGAATGCACAGGTCAGTGGGGAGCTGTCTCTGGAGGCAGGATTCCCTGGGGATTCTGCTGTCACCCTGGGGTGATGGGGTTTAGTTGGTAGGGGTGCAGGAGAGGGGACGGCTCTCCCTGGCAGAGCTCTGTACAGGAGGGATCTGGGGGCTCTGGGGGTGGTGGCAGCAGGAATTTAAGCACCATTCCCTTGCTGGGCCTGATCTGTAGGAATGACCTCTCCAGGGAGGAATTACAACAGCTGCTGCCCAGCATGGGACACCCAGCCTGTGACAGGCAGGGAGCAGCACAGGGAGGGATCCAGGTACCCATTCCCAACAGCCCCAGTGCAGGCTTGGCCAGGACAGCAAGATCTCCACCTGTCACTGACAATGTCACATAAGTGACATTGGCTACAAAAGGTCAGGGCCTTGGGGTGGGATCAGATGGGTTCCAGCCCTCCTGGGGGTCTGCAATCATGAAGAGAAAGCAAAGTAATTATTTTAGCAGCCCACATGCTGATAGAGAAGAATCTATTACGACTGGCATTTTCAAAAGGGTTTTAGTTGGAGACTTGCATAATTTGTTGGTTATTCAGGCCGGTTGGAAGCTCAAAGTTGGTGGAAATGTCTGTGATATGGCCTTGGGTACCTGTGCAGGCAAGGAAATCATCCCTCCTGCTGCTGCAGCAGAGAGCCAGGGGCAAGCAAACACCTGCCAAATGCAGTTAGCAAAACTCCTCCCTGTAAGAGACACTTAAGGTCCCAGCAAGGGAGAAATACACAATTTGAGCTATTTCTCCCCAACAATCACCTGGCAACAGCAGGCAAGAAGGGAAAGTTATGGATGCCAGAGAGCAAGGGAAGCCTCATCTTTTGCAGAGAACAAGGAAACATTCAGTCAAAACAGGATGACTGACAACTTTTCAGCAGGGGAGAAATGCTGCTTTAAAAAAGAACATTGGAAGCAGAGGCTGGCTTATGTTTGGGATATCTTACTCCCGTTGTTCAGTCTTATTTTTAAATATTGTAGTCACTGATTCATTCAGCCTCCTGATTCCTTGGGAACTTAACTATGCAGTCAGTCCATGCAACAGATCATTAGAATCAGCAGCAGCTCCATCACCACAGCATCAATTCACAAGACAAGTAATGACTGTACAGACCCCGTGTAAGTGAGCAGATTTGGACTCAAAGCGAGCCTTTGGACTCAGCATTGACCTCAGTCCAGCAAAGCCCTCGTCCATCTAACACTTCCCCTGCACTGAAGGCTGCTTTGTGCTTGAACTTTAAGCCCAGGCTTAAATGTTCCCCAGGACTGGGCTGCAGAGCACACAACCAGGCACTGGAATGGCTCAGTGCAAACACTCCAGAAATTTCCATGCAGCGTTTGCTCTCTCTGACTCCACTGCTAAAACGAGTCGCTGGCAGCAAACTCTGCTGCATTTTCCAAACATCCAAGCTCCTAACAGGAATCAATCCTGGGTACTTTAGCAGATTTAGTCATGTGATTTTGGAGTTGTCAGCGAGCTTAGTTGGTGCTGTGATCTAGAAAGAAAAGTATTTTCCAGCTCAGCAAGTGTCCATTGCTGTTGGTACCATATTTAAGTGGGCACAATACAACTCTCCTGCCAGCGACTCCACTTCTATTCCTGCTATGGCAAAGGACACTCTGTCCTGAGCTCTCCCTTTAGACACTGCCAGCAGTGCTGCTCCTCTCTAACAAAGGTTGTTGGCTGGCCCAGAGCCTGGGGTATCAAACAAAGCTGCTCCTCTCACCTGGGCAGTGATGAGAAGCTCTGCCATTCATTCTCTCCTTGTTCTTGTCGCTGTCATGGCAAAGCCCGTGGTGCAAATTCCTTCACCTCTTGTCCCAGTGACTTCTGCAGTGCAGCCAGTTTGCTTTTAAGCAGCAGTCAGTACACAGACTTAAAAAAGCTTCTCATTCAGTTTATAGATAAATCTTTCCATGTGAACTCACCTCTCCTCTTTCTCTTTCCAAGCACCAGAATGCAGAAAACGTCAGGCTGCAGGTTCCTACAACACATGTAAGGTAAAGCATAAACTTTATGCCATTCTTCAAGACTTCATTTCTAATGTCTCTAGGCAATGTTAACTTCACTACTTACCACTTTTCTAAAGTTGTAATTACCAAATTCACTCGCTTCCTTTCACCCAAAATGCTCCTGCATGTGGATGGTTGATGAGGCCTGTGATCTTAATCCAGTGAATTGCAAGCATAGCACTAGAGGTTTAAAAACTTAGTGCACCTTGGGAAAATACTCTTTGTGTTCTAAAAGATTAATTTCTAGTCAAGGTGAGGGCTGAGAATGTAAGTGATGAAACACAGCACAGTGGAACAGAGGCTTCACTGCTCTCATCAATTCTGTTGGAGATTAGGCCAAAGATGAAGGTTATACTTCTGTGTTGAATTGAACAACTTGAGCAAGAGAAGTGGTTGATCAAAAGCCATGCCTTGCAGAGACAAAACCAACCAGAACTGCAGTGTTGGACTCCTAAATATGTTGAGAGACTCCCACTGCAAAGGGATCTTCAATGTCATTTGTGCTAAGGTAACTTTTCCACAATTACCTGTTTCTGTCCCCTGTTTAGGAGCAGACCATCCTCAAGAGGAGATGACCGTGGCCATGACTCCATCCAGGAGAAGTTCTTCCAGCCACGTTTCACACAAGTGCCTGAAGATGTGGTTATCGAGGAGGGGAGGTTCTGCAGGCTCGACTTCAAAGTAATGCCAACTTCCCACTTCCCATCCCCTTCCCTCTTGGGCTGGGGGGCATTGTCACTTCAATAAACCAGAGCACTAATGGTGATGTAAACCAAGAAATAGGAGATGGCTACAAATGTCAGCATTTTCCCTTGGAAAATATCAAGGGAATCAGCTGCATAAGAAGAGGGTTAGAGCTAAATAGTGGTACCACCACAGACCTCACTGGGAAGAATAAATTTTAATGTCCTGCTGAAAAAAAGGCATTTTGGCAGGGGAACTTGTGCTTTGCACTGGGACTCTGCTAATTCAGTGGACACGTCCTGGACACACGTCCTGGGGAGTCTGTATAGGACTGAAGACTGTGCCCTTTCTGGAACAAACAAAGCTTTGTTATCTTAAAGCTGTTTCATTCTTCACTGCTTTCCTCTCCCTCCCAGGTTAGTGGGCTGCCAACTCCAGATGTGATGTGGTACCAGAATGGAAGGATGGTTCATCCGGACCAGTTCCATAAAATGATCGTGTCAGAAAAGGGGTTCCACTCGTTCATTTTTGAGGCAGTCAAATCATCTGACGCAGGGACATACGAGTGTGTGGCTTTCAACCGTGCAGGAGAAGCATCTTTCACAGTAAAGGTGGAAGTAATTGGTAAGACTCAGAGCACTGATAAAAGTCTCAGTCATCTAATTCTTTCCTCCCTGTGTTTGGGACATTCAATAATTAAGAAGCAGAGGGAGCACTCCAGATATTCAGGCTCAAACAATAACAACCACCTTGCTTTTCCCAAGGCTATTTTGATAACTGTCTGGAATGCTGTATTTCTTTAAAGCACTTCTAGCAGGATATTTAGATATAGTGGTATGACCAGAATTTAATTAATGTTATTAATCTCACTGGATTGATAACATATGTTAATTGACTCTCCTTTTAAAGTGGGCTGTGTTTACTACACCCTTATGCCCGTGGGAATTCCCTGCAGGCTAAGGAGATGCAGTAAGGAACACGTGTCCTCCTGAATTCAGCAATCTGAAATCTTGGAAAACCAAGCCTGATACGAGCATTCCACACTTCCAGTAACTCCCCCTTATCTTTCCTCTTTAATTCAGCAAAAGAACATCACATGCCTCCAACTTTCGTCTTCAAGCCACAAAGCAAAAAGGTTTTTGAAGGAGACACAGCCAGGCTGGAGTGCCAGATCTCTGCCATCCCAACCCCTCGGATTTACTGGAAAAGAAACAACGAAATGGTACAATATAATACAGACCGAATAAGGTATCCTACTAATGAGTTGGCCATTGGTGTGTTAGAAAACATCAACCAGTGTTTGTTAAGTGGAATTTAGTGTAGCTGGTTTCTAAAAGCAGCAGGCTGGGAAGCTGGGGCTGCCCCTCGTGTGGGGCACCAGGGGCACAGCCCTGGGAGCTTTGGTTTTGGGGCACAGAGAGCAAACCGTGCCCAGATGCCCCTCTGTGTGCCAGGGCTGTGGAGAAACACAGCTTTAGGACTGAAACATGCAGTGTTTCCTCATGCTCTGAGGCTGTGGGGCTACAGAGCAGCCCTGGTGCCACCTGGTTGTGCCCTGACGTACAAATACAGTGTTTGTGTCTAAACAGCCTGCAGAGCCCTGCAAGAATTGTCCTGGGGCTCCCTCAGCGTGTGAACTGACTGTGATTTCAGCCTCTTCTCTCCTTCCCCCTCAAAGCACTCACACCCTGACCCCCTCATTTTCCAGCTTGCTCCATGACAACACTGGGAGGATCTGCCTCCTGATCCACAATGCCACCAAGAAGGATGCTGGCTGGTACACCGTGTCTGCTGTCAACGGGGCAGGAGTGGCCACGTGCCATGCCAGGCTAGAGGTTGCAAGTAAGTGCCAGGTCACAGTGCCACAAAAAGTGCCCTTGTGTTTGGAACAGCCCTCAAGATTAACCTCATGAAGCTCAGACTGCTGGGAGGATTTCTTTCCAAAGATACTGAACCAGCCAAAAAGTAACTGTCCCGGGAAAACCTCTTTTGTTTAGTACCAGGACACTGTGATGTGTCCTTGGTCCTAAATTATAGTTTAAAGACTATAATTTGATTGGCACCAGGAAGGAGGGGCAATATAAGTCTCTGGTATCTGAAATAGGGGCTTGTCTGGTCAGCTCTTCCCAAGGGTTTGCTGGTTTATATTGCAGATTAAAAGCAATTGGGTTGCTCTGCAGTCTAAGATACTGAAAGAGGCTTTTTTTCTCTCTTCCAGCACATGCAAATAAGCCACTTCCAGCCCCAAAGCAGTTACGGGTTCGACCAACTTTTAGCAAGTACTTGGCACTTAATGGGAGAGGACTGGATGTGAAACAAGCTTTCTCACCAGAGGGAGAGTTTCAGCGTTTGGCTGAGCAGTCTGGACTGTACGAAAGTGATGAACTTTAACTGGAAACCAAGAGGAAAACTCACACCTAGAAGAGACAATTACAACATAGATGCAGTTAATTGGTGATTGCTCTAATTAGCAAAATACCTATCTACATATTTTTACGTTGACTCTTGCACATTCAGCAGTTCCCATTTTACCATGTTAGGTTCTATTTATATGGTTTGGTGACTATAACCATTAACTGAGTATTGCATTGTAATTATAAAGCCTAAGAAAGCAGGTTAATTAGTTTTTACAGGTGTGGGTGGGTTCAGTTCCACCTGTGCTTGGGCACATGCTAAGATGGATTGGTTTGTACTGCTTCTCCAATATCCCTCGTGGTAATATCAGAAGTCTGTACTATCTGAATATTAAAACCAAATAGGCTAGAGTGTTTTTATGAGAATAAATTAGAGGCAAATAAAATTTTAAATAACTAACATCAGCTGTGACTCTTCCTTGATCTGTCAAAAGCAGCTTTTGGGTGTCTGGCACCAGCTGCAGCCTGGGAAAAATGGATTTTTACCCTCCCAAGCCTCCCCCTGGTCCTCTCCCCTGTCTGCTCCTACTGTTATTTGTCATCTGACATCTATAACCTTTTCAGGATAAACTAAATGCTGACAACCCCTTAACACTAAAACGTATCAGTGAGACATCTACATTTCTTCTCCTTGCACACTTGACCCAAAAGCTGTCCTGTATAAAATAAATAGTATAATATAATATAAATGTATAATATAATATTAAGACTACCATGTTTTCCCTCCTTTAATCAAGGAGTGGTTGTGACTTATCTCCCTGCTGACTCTCAACAAGCTGTTGATTTGAATCACCCAAGTGGTTTGTGTGCTGCTATTCACTGCCACCTGGTTCAAAAGAACCTTAAACACCATGAAACCTCATTTTGCCAAACTCCAACCAACCAAAACTGAAGATTTCTCAGCTGGACTTGCTCTAAGAGGGTTGAACTAGCCTGAATGCTTATAGAGGAGTCAGCAAACCCCACAGGCACCTTGCAGAGTGGAAAAAACGAGGTTTAAGCTTCACCCTGCACCTCTGTACCATTAAATAACCCCCCAAATCTGAACTGCATAACACTGGCTATTAAACATGACAATAACTCCCGCAGCTCTGCCACCACACTTCTCTGGGTTGCCCAAGTGATGGAACACTCAGATAACTCCTCTGATGCTCTTTTGCAGATTGGAGCTAAGCAGATACAAACCAGTGCCCAGTTTGAAGGTTGGAAGGTCTCCATCCTTCTCCTGACAGCCCTCTCTGCACACGTGTCATCACTGAGGCAACTCCAGCCCTTCAGCAATCATCACTGTGTCAGCTGCACCTCCTCTTTGTTCACCCCCTGTCATCCTCCCAAAAGTGTCACTGCAGTTGAAAAGGCTGTGCCCTTTCTGGCATGACTCAGTGGCTACTGAAATGGCAGAGCAAGGTTAGGAGCTGTTGTCACCCCCTAATTGCAGCCTGTGAGCATCCCCTCTTTGCCCCTGCTCCCCTGGGACACTCAGGGTGGTGAGCACAGACGTGCTGCCTGAGCCATGTCCCTGCTCTCCCAGGGTGGTGTCACAGCACGGTGCTGACCCTCCCAAACAGCCAAATTTACTGTGAGAATTTGCTGTTGGGAGTAGCCCAGAACAACCAGCTGAAGAGGCAACAACACTTGCTCCATCTCCCTGTATTTCCACACTCTCTTAGAAGACTTACAGTGAATAAATATCATTACTGAGTCTGACTTAGCCTAAGGAATGGATCTGAGCAAGTAATCCCACTCGAGGACAAAAATGCTTTTGAAAACATAACCAAGCCCTTAATGCCACCATTCTCTGGTTAGTAACAACCATGAGTGCAATTAGATGAGTCTTTCTCGTGTTTACATTGAGATAAACCATGGATTTGCTTTTGTGCCAACGTTATAGATGAGCATTTGGCATGGGAAATCTACAGCAGAGAGACAGGAAGAACCAGAAACAGAGAGCCCAGCTGAGCAGAGGCACATGGTAGTGTTCCTATCTCCTCTAATATCTCTGGAGAAATCAATTAGGAGGCCTGAATTTAAATCACATGTTTATATATTGGAATCATGCTAAAATGCTCTGGAATCAGAGCCAAAGGGCTCCTTCACACACTTCATTTAGCACTGATAGAACACCACAAAAGAACACGGGAACATGCCTGGGTAACAATGAACTATGTAAACCAGAGATGTCTCATTTAAAGTAATGGAATAAGGTATTAAAGTAATAAACTGTCTGCTCTGTGCTGGGTGAAATCCAGATTCACAAGCAGATGCTGTTTGTGAACTGAGGAACTGAGGAAAAGAAATGGGAATGTCTCAAGGCTGAGGGGAGAAGTTGCTGCTTCTCAGGCAGAGCAGCTGGCTCAGCAGAGGAGCCAGAGCTGCATCAATCCTGCCTGTATCTGTATTTCATACACAGATACCTCTCTCTTCTGCATAATCAGTGAGCTCTTACCTCTATCACACGTGAAATCCCATTTACTGATGCTTCCATAAAGCCACCAGGAAAGGCTAGTCACCTCAGGCACAGGCAGCGAGGCAGCAATTTATTGAAAGTGCAGAAATCCAGTCAGCACAGGGAGCAGAGCCAGGGCCATCCTTCCCATCTCTTGGCAGGAGTTGGTCTCTGCTCTGTACACTGGTTGCTGCTGGAATAGATTTCATAGCCTTTTGCAAGGTCAAATACTGGATTATTAGTCCTTATTATTAGAGCTATTAGATAATTAAGGGCTGAGGTGCTTTAAAGGGATGGTAACCAACACCAGCCCACAATTTCTTCCCTGCCATGGGGGTGCTCCCTGCTCCTCATACACCTCCCATGTGAGGTCCAGCAGGTAGGTCTCATATTAACTCCTGGCTCCTTGCAAAGTCAGGCATTGCCTCTTGATCCTCACATTCATAATCCAGGAGACTACAAAGACAGTAAAACTGAGAAACAAACATTTCAGGAGTGCCTGGAACTGGCTGGTTTTGCTGCTGAGGGGTGAGAGGTACCCCTGGAGTTTCACCTCTGTGCTTGGCCAGCCTGGTTAGAGCCAGTCACCCCCTGCTCTCCCCCAAACTGGGCACACAGCCCACCCTGGGCCAGCACAAAAACTCTCTTCTGGCCTTTCTGTGGCTCTCTTGTCCTTCCTCCTCATGATCCACCTTGTTTGGTTTAGCCCTAATCCTCGCAGGGCAGAGATAACACAGTGAAACTGGAATGTGTGTGGCACGTGACAGAGCACAAGGCCACAATTATCACAGCACAATTACAAAAGATTTGGCCAACAGAGCCTTGTATAGACATTTTACAACAAAACACCTAAAAAGCTCGGGTTCTTCACATCTAAGCACCTTTGATGTCAATCTTTTCTACCTTTTCACGGGTGAATTGCAAAGGTGGAGCTGAAAGGGAGAATTCTGTTTATGAGATTCCAGGAGAGTTTAAAATTACCTCCCCCTCACAAACACAGGTCACACAAATTCCAAACTCATGTCCAAACAATCCTGCACGTGGGCAGCTGTTTCCATTGGAGCAGCTGGGAAAGCACCAGGGCCAAAGAGCCTGCTCAGGCTCAGCCTGTTCCTACACCCAGCACCAGCCAGGTGTCACCTGTACAGGCAGAGATGAAGCCAGTCATGGGTTTGTAGCCAAAAACCATGAAAAAACTGCAACTTTTTAACTGCAGAAGAAGGCAGAATGTGTCTGAACTGGAGTCAGAGTGGCTCTGTGAAAGGACACCTAATTTAATGGCATTTTAACTTTTAAATAGATCTGCTGATCTCTGGACAGAGAGTGAAAACTTGTCTAAAATTGGAGTCCACCTCTGTTTCTAACCAGGGGCTCTGGGGCCAGACCAGTGGAGACAGTGCTAAGGGAAAACAGGCTTTGTCCTTTCCTGTGTTCTTAGAAACTGCTGGTTGCATTTTGGAAGCCGAAGAACACAAAAGAAGTCACTGCCATCCCCACTGTTACTTACAAAACTATTCCCTCCACAGGATACTATTTTTAACATCGTAGCAATAATAAAAGCTAGGCCCATAAATAAAGAAATATCACTAGTTATGCCCAAAAAGTCAAATGGCAGCTTGGTCAGGCATGTCAAACACTGAAGGGCAGAGCTGGCAGCAGGGTGAGACCAGTGAGTTTTAGCATGGCAATGCATTTAGCATTACCAATGGCATAAAGTTGTGAGCTGGTCATTTGCCCAAATGTTAAACAAAACCAGATGTATGAAAAAAAAATGAGTTTCACAGCAATCTATTGGGTCACAAGCTGCATCTACAGCAAGGAGAAAGATCACTGCAACTCCCCTTTGGCTTCCAGCAGTCTTTGCTAGTTCTGTGACCAGGGTAAGTCTGTGCAAGGACTTCTACAACATATTTCTTACAAAATCACTTCTACAAAAAGACAAGGAAAAGCCCCCAGGCTGGCTGTAAACACCACCACACAACAATGCCTGCCACCTCTCTCAGCTCTGAAAAGAAAGGTGTTATTTCCATACCCTGACTTTTTGCAAGGGCCAGAAGGAAAATCCTCATTTCATGAGATGGAGAACATTTTTCTCCACAAAGCTGCATGCATCTTTTCCTGCAGGACAGATCATGTTATTGGTGTCCCAGCCAGCTGTGCTGGCTTTGTCTGTGATTTATGTATCTTTTAAATACTTCTGGGGTTGAACAGAGTCATTTGGAGTTATCACAGCCACAGGAAGGGAAAGAACATCATCAGGGGTTTCCATCCACAGAGACAGGCTCAGAGCTCCCTCCCCACTGCAGAATTCCAGCAGGAGGAATTCCATCTTGCAGATGTTCTTCCCATCCTCAGGCAGCTGCAGCTGAAACCTTCAGCAGTGGCAACCTGAGAGACAGAGGATCTGCACAAAGTCAGTTATTCTGAGATATTTTAAATGCTTTTATGTTGCCCTAAGGGAGGAAAGAATTTAGTAGAGCAACTTGTAGGATGAGGTGGGACAAGAATGTCAAATACTGTCACACCTTTTGGCTGCCCAGGGAGGGGGACAGAGCCTGTGAGACCTTGTGCTGGTGCAGCATTTCAGGGCTCAGAGCCCCTGAGCTGAGGGGTGAGCAAAGAGGAAAGTCACAAATGTGAGTGGAAGGGCAGTGACACTGCAGGGCTTCGTGGTTTGTGTGCTCTGGGCTCTACAGGCACACAGTTCCACCGGGGGACAAACATCACCAGAGCAAAGCTCAGGAAAATACTGAAAAGCAGACAGGAGGTGAAGGAAGGAGGGTACAGTAAAATATGAGCTCAGCTGGGAACAGACTGTGCACACAGTTTAAACACAACCAAAATTCTGCCCTCCCTATTTTCTATTCTATTTCTGGCTAAGAGCAGCAGGACTGTTCATAAGGGTATAAAACACTGCTGGTTGTGTGCCTTTTCTCTGAGTATTTCAGGTGCTGCCCAGCCGTGCTGGAGCTCTGGGCAGACACCTCTACAAATGCCTGGCTCCTCTGCCTTGTTTTGGGCTGCTCTGAGCCACAGCTCAGGGACCAGGAGAGCTGATCCCAAGGCCTGGCAGCTTCCAGGCTGTGCTCCAGACCCTCCTCAGGGCATCACCTGCCAAGGGCAATGCTTATTGCTCAGCAATTCTCGTCCCAGGCGCCTGTTACTTTCGAGAAAAGAAGAATAAAGTGAAGCTTTCATGAAAATTAAAGTCCCGAGTCTCTTTATCCTTGGGGCGGGCGGTCCCAGCTGGGACAGCAGAGGGCGCTTCCTCCACCCTGGAACTGAAACATTCCCAAAACAGCCCTTTTATTCCCAAAGCCATCCATCCATCCCCGGTGCTCAGGGACGAGGTGCACCCCCTGCACCCACAGTGCCTGTGCCGTTCTGCAGGACATCAGCCCCCGGAGCATCCCGAATCCCAGGGAAATCCTACAAGGAGTTGTGTTTCCAAGGCTGTGTCCTGCAGGGAACCATCACTTGGTGTTTGGGCTCCCTGTGGCCGATCCCAGTGGGCAGGAGCAAAGTCACGGAGAAGGGAGGAGACAGGAGCACTCACTTTGTGCTTTGGTCTCTCCTGGCCAAGCCAAGCCATCCACTCTGTTCTAGAAGGGCCAGTTGAAAATAAAATCCCTCTTCCCTTCACTTCCAAAGGGATTTTGTGGCCACGCAGAGCCCCAGGACACTTGTCCCATGAAACATAGGTCACTGATGATGTGTTTATCTTCATGACTCAATAGCTGACTGGCCTGAAAGATGTGTGGCTCCTGTGGCATCTCCAACCTTTCCTTCTGGCAGCCCCTCTCATACAAAGAGCCTCAAAATCTCTGCACAGTTACTCATCCAGAGCTTCCCAAAAGAGTTTCCAGGCACTGCTCAACCTCTCCCACCCTGCCTGGCTTTTCCCTGTGAGCTCCATGCCTTGCAGTAACACAAAGGCTCAGGCAAACCTGGAGGAAGAGGTGAAGTTCAGAATACTACAGATTTGGATCATCACACAGCTGGTTCTTCAGTGACAAGGATTTGTCCCAATATCACTGAGCTTTTTGCACACTCAAAAACAGGTTTTCTCCTCCATTTTGACTAATGGTGTTCAACAGGGTTACTTTCCTCATTAAGATTTTGGTTCATGCACAGTTTTGTAGTTCCCATGACACCACTATCTGAGGGGATTTTGTTTTCTCATTAGCATCCTGATCACAGGAAGCTTGAGTAAATAACAGAATTGAGGAAAATTGGGCGATTGTAGAACAGACTTGTAGCAAACTTGTTCATTTTTCAAGCCAAATGTCCTTAGACTTTGGGGATCTTTCCCCCTCATTTTCAGGAAAGGCCCATATGATCAGAGGGAAGGTTATTCTGTCTCACCCCTAAGAAAATGAACCCAAGGCTGCCTTCCATCTCCTGTCCTTCTCTTCCTGGTGTTTCCTTACTCCCCTTTACCTGCACTGTACACACATCCACAAGCAGAGTCTTCACCTTCAGTTCTTCATCCCCTGACAGGCCTTAGGCTGCAGAAAGGTGGATTTTCAGACTTCAACACAAGACTCAGTTTGCAAGACCTCGATCGCTTTTCAATATGAACTCACAACAATACACTGTCAAATAAAGCCTGTTTGCTTCAGAGGAAAAGCATCCTCTGGTGTGCAACAGCAGAGTTGTCTGGCCAAGAACAGCAGTAACTGCTGTGACAGTCACTTCCAGGACACAGACACACAACCAGGTGTGCTCAGAAGAAGGTGCATTCCTTAGCCCAGCAATGGCTGAATCAGCTCTCAGCCCCATCTCCTCCCCCAGGGCTGCTGGAGCAGGGAGGAGCAGCCTCCAGGGTTCTCCTGCACCATTCCCAGCAGGAACTGAAGCCCACACAGCACCAACAAGCCAAGCTGCCAGTTCAGATGACATTGGAGAAAGCATGATGAGAAACAAAGATATATATGACAATAAAGGTTAAGGTACTTTTATTATAAAAGTCTATACAATGAGCACCAGACATAGCAATGCAATTATATCTGGTTTAGTTATATATATTCCATATCTATATATCCATATAGATATATAGGTTTTGCTTTTACCAAAGTAAAACTGTTATATCACAAAATGCCTAGTTCTACCATTTATTTATTGCTCAACAAGGATGGCACAAAACACACTCGGCATAACTGTTGCCATGCTTATCTACTATACTGAATAAACAGCCAAACACTGCATAACAAACACAAAGCAGCTGTTAATTCTGAATTGGAACCAGTCTGATCACTCACTCACTTATAAAAATATTGGAATCATATAGATTTAAGCATTATAAAGGAGGAATATATTATTTAAAACATTTAAATAGTGCATATTGACATTTTGCATGTGGTATATAAAACACAAACATTCATGTACAACACTATACAGTACACATTAGTTTCAATGTTTGGATACACCCGTGTCTGCAGACTGATAGAAAAGGAACTGAAGTGTACATTGCACAATGGAACTGAATAAAGTTGGTAAATGGTCTCAAGACTAGGTTAACCTCATAATTCTCTAAGGTCCCAGATCACTTTGCAGTTAAAAAAAGAAAAAATAAAGAAAGAAAAAAAGAACAAAGAAAAAAGGCATACCACCAGTGCTCAATAGTTTTAGTGCTTTTTTTTCTGAATTCCAGAATTACATGCCTACAAGCAGAGTAAAACAAACCAAGGAGTATTCTACAGTACACAACTGAAATCTGAGCACTAAAAATCCTACTTGCAACCTATTTTATATGCTTCATGAGAGAACAGCAAGTCTCTGAGGTTACATGCGAGCCATTTCTTACGTGGTGAGAAAGTTCATTTTTGGTCTTTCATAAAGCAGAGGGAAGCGTAGCTATGTTGATATTAGCCAGTCCTAAAAACATGCAGTGAGAGTAGGTGCATGCAAAACATGGCCACAATCAAACTGATACACTGAAGAAAGAAAGAAAAAAAAACCCCCAACTGAGAAAGCACCAGCTGAAATGAACATTTTGATTTTGCCAGCTCAGAAACAGCTGCGTGTGGCTGCTGCAGAGCGTAAAGCCAGGAGCTAAATCATCATCCAGCACAGCAGATGTGAGACTCAAACCATTATTTAGTTTCAACTCTGAAGCTAAATCATGCAAGGCCCAGAAACTGTTTTGCTTCCATCGTGAGGGTTAGGTAACTTATTTTTATTCTCCAACTGTAAACCAAACCCGTGATAACCAGCAGGAATCTCTGCGCTCCGACCCGACGGTCACCCTGTGGTGCCTGTTCACTACACTGATTTTAGCCCTTGTCACCATCCTGATTTCAGGTACAGTGGGATTTGAACTGTCCTAAGCCAGCTCCTTTGTGCTGGAGCCACACCAGTGTGAGTGCCATGAGATTTCCCAAACACCAGAGCGTTCCTTGTGCTCCTCAAATCTTCCCAGAGCGGAGGTGCATTATCCAATTCAGCCAAAACACTGCTTGAGAAACAACAACTGAGAAAATGAGCAAATCAACAACGGGAACATAAGTCCTGTAGGCAGCATGGGACTGAACTTTTCAGTTTTCCAAGTGTTAAAAGCCACTAAGCAAAGGTCACTTTCTGGTTTGTCCACTGTCATCTTTATCAAGGAGGAAACGTGACCACTAATGAGCAAAATCCAGAGGCGTTAATTATTATTGTGCATAGGTGCAATTTAGAATATCAAAAACTAAAGGTGTTCCACAGCAGTCCTTTGAAAGGAGTTTCAGTCTGTTTAAGTGTTCCAGGAATAAGAGCTGTACCTTTAATTTGCTGATTTTTTTTTTCCCCCCCATAATAAAAAAATAGGCAAGAGGAGTAGTTCAGTGTAGCATTATGTATCAATAATTTCTTCAATAATGCAAAAAGTTGGTAAAAACAAAAGTCTCAAAGTTCTCGAACAATAAAGCAAAAAAAAGAAAAAAGCTGTGGTTGTTTTGGAACAAGATGGATGCATCTGGAATACAAAACCTTGATGGAAACTGTGTTTGCTAAAGTTGGATAGAGCAGTCTCGAGCTTAGAAACCTGACTTGCTCTCTAGACAGGACCTCCTTACCCTCCAAACATGTCCTAGTGGCACCCCAATAAAGTGCACAAACTGGATTCTTTCAACAGTGCATGACACATGAACACAAGCACCCAACAAGGACAGGGGGAGGATGTGGAAACAGCGTGTTATTCAACAGGTTGGAGGAATAGCATTTAAATGGATTTTGAAGAATCTTGTTTGCTGATAAGGACTTCCAACAGCCTCAGTTTGGCTTTGATTTTCTTGTACTCCCTGTACTCGTCAAGCATTGGGACCCGATCTTCTTTCTGGACATTTCTGTAAAATAAAGCACATCAGAATTTCAACTAAGTGCTTAATCCTGCAGCAAGCCAGACACAAAAGCACAATAAACAGCTCTGTGTTGTTATCTTGGGGCAGATGAAAACATTTTTGGCAGCTTGTTCATCAGTAATAGATACAGCATTATATTTTAGTTCATTGTAATAAAGTTGCCATCACCTAAAAAAACTGAAGTGAAAACCCAGCACAAGTGCTGCAGAATTGTGTATTAATTTTTGTCTTAAGCTCTGCTGGGGATGTTATTAACAGGACTTGGATCCTGTGTACACATTTCAGAAAAATACAATTAAATTTAAGTCAATCTACATTTTTACTGTATGCAGACTGACCCACAAATTGACAGCAGAGAATTAGTCTTATTTAAGACTGGAGTATAATAAATTAATCCAATAATCTTATTAACCTCATTATTTGCCATTGAAGTCAAAAGGAGTTATGCCCCAAATTCATTAAGTGAAGAATGAAGCCATGTTACTGGAATTTGTGTGACCAGTGCTCCAGGAGTTTGTAGTTCAGGAGAAAGTACAGCTAAGTGACTGATTCCTTAAGGAGTGCTGCTAGTTTTGTTCATGAGGTGAGCCACCTCAAAAATACAATGGGCAGCAATTCAATGCAATTCATAACAATTCAAAAAAGGAGCTTAAAATAACTAATCAATGCAAAGAAGAATAAAAATTGTATAACCCTCTATTGGTAAAGCAAATATCCACTGTCAGGACTGACCTATTGGAACAAAGGAAAGATAGATAAATTTCCCTGCCCTATATTAAAAGAGAGGGATAATAATGAGGGGGTTTTAATACAAAAATATACTTTTTACTAAGTATTTTTAAATGGAAACCCATCACTTTTCCCATTTTCACTATTATGCTTTACAGACTGTAGCAGAGGAAGCAAAAATCCAGGAGGAGGCTTCCTCCACTGTTAAAAATACACAAAGTTATCTCCTTCAGGGGATTATTCATAGCAGAGATCAAAACAGATCAGATTCCATTTGGCAACATTCATAAAGTCAAAAAAAATACTTGGCTACATCATGAGGCTGCTGCCCAGCATCTGCTTTTGTGCTAAACAAACCTTCCATTCTGCTGATAAAACTCCTCTTCAAATTCCCTTAATGTCTTACGTAGCTTCTTTTTCTCAGCTCTGGCTTTCCACAGTTGCTCCAATAATTCAGGCCTAAAAATTTCAAGAGAAAGAGAAATACTGTTGGCCATACAATAGAATTTGAATTCCTCAAAAACAACTGAGCTAGCTGCACTAATGATTTACACGTCTGGCTCATAGGGAACACGCTGTCTGATGGTGAAATATTGAGACCAAACTGCTGTTAACTAGCAGTTAATACAGAGATGAAATTTTCTGCTCTCTACACAGCTCAAGGCTGAAGGAGGTTTAGAAGACACCAAACAATTCCCTGAATACCACAAGATTTCAGTCAGACACGTCAGAGCAAAGATCCCTCCTTTCCTGAGAGGTGCTGAACGTTGTCACTCCCTTCCACCCAACCCCACAGGTTTGGCTCCTGACTCCCAGCCCAAGAGGTGCAGCTCCTGGAGCTCTCCATACATGGAAGCAGCTCGGGTGCTGGACAGCCTCAGGTCCCGGGTCAGCTTCTCTTGACCATCTTCAACATCAGACTCCGAGTTTTCCACTGGGCTCAGAACAGGCTGGGTTTGGGCAGCGGTTTTTAAGATATCGTTCAGGTCTGCAGACAAACCATCACTTTCCTCCTCTTCTTCCTGCAAGTCAAAGCAGAAATTCAAGTATGATGTATTTCAGCTCCCTATTACAAGTGTTGGGAAGTGTTTTTTAAGAATGCACTGCACCTACCTTAATTTCTTCAAAAAAATGGGCAGTTTCCCCTTCAATGATGGGCTGTAACATCTGCCCTCGCCTCTTGGTTGATGGTGACCCCTGCAGAAAGGGAAGGTGGTTTCATTATGTGCAATTAGACATCAAATGCTGTCTGAAGTCAGAATTTTGTTTGAGTCACCCAATACCTAAATGTATTTCCTCTTTCAGATGAATAAGACTGCAAATATACTTACAGAGCACAAACAAAATAACCACATAACCCAAACACCTCAGATGCCC
The DNA here is from genome assembly GCA_013396655.1 of Campylorhamphus procurvoides. Taxonomy (NCBI): domain Eukaryota; kingdom Metazoa; phylum Chordata; class Aves; order Passeriformes; family Dendrocolaptidae; genus Campylorhamphus; species Campylorhamphus procurvoides. The sequence continues at coordinate 677,125 of WBMV01006429.1, forward strand.
AAGGTATTCTTTACATAGAAGCAAATGTTGTAGCTTATTTATGTAAAAATTATATTCTTTGGACTTAAAAAGCACTCACTCTCTCCATGTATTGTAGTAGCTTCCTAAAGCACAGTGATACCTCTGAATTTCATATTTACTCTTGTTCCTCCCAAATCAAACTGCAGTTACACAAGGCCAGAGCTGGATTTTATCTCCTGCCAGGCATACATTGGGAATAATAATGCCAGGTTCTTTTCCTAGCCCACTCTGAAGCCCTGCAGTTGGCGGTGTGATGGCAGGGACAGAATCCCTTGAAGCAGGTGCCCCTGTGCTGTGCAGGTTACTGTGAGCTGCCTGTTGCACACAGGCCATAACGCTCTGCTCATCCCTTATCCCCAGACAGCAGGAGCAATTCCAACAGATGGACTCTGAACAGGAGAAAGGTGGAACATAAAAGCTACACAGACAGTGATCTGTCAAAAAATTTTGCTTCATGAAAGGTTAATAGTTTCTTGCTCCTGTGGATGTTTCCATACAGTCCATGTGATTAGTGCATGGTGATACCTTAAGAGATCTCGTGAAATCAACTGTCATATAAACAAAAAATCCTTTCTAGAAATACCAGGCACTGAATACAGCCTACCTAGAACTACCACTGAAGAACCATTGGTAATGACAGAGCTCCCCATATTTTTTATAGGCTTCAAAAGGCCTGTGAAAAATATTTTACAGAAGTTGCCTACAGCACAGACCAGGAATCACGTTACCAGGATCTCCTGTGAATTTAAAATCCTGCTGGGCCAGCACCCACCCTTTGTTTCACAGCCAAAAAAAAGAACTACTATGATATAGTCATAAGGCCACCTAGAATGTAAAATGCATCTCAGCTCAAGAGCCAGATTTCTGAGGTGAGAAGTGGGATAAAGCTCAACCAGTTAAGGGCCCCACTGTGACTCACCAGTCATGGAGAAATGCCTGGTGTTTAAAGCAACCTGTGTTTATGGAGTTCAGAAAGAGATACTGATATAAAAGCCATTCAACTTAAATATGACTGTGATGCAAATCATGTTTTTCTTTAAAAGTAACCACCAAAATAATAATGTATGTGCAAGAAAGGCAGGATCCTGACCTGCTCCTTTACCTCAGTGTACTTTGGCTTAAGGGGGAGAGCTAAGAACTGTCGGTGACAATGTAAACAGCAGATTAAGCTCCTGCTGAGTGAGCCCAGCTCTGCACAGAGAACTGTCTGTATGCAAAGAGATTATCTCACATCAGCTGTGCAGTCCCTTCCTTCCCAAAGGCTCAATAGCTAACCTCAAAACAGGCATTCTGCAAGTCTGGGTCAGTATGCAAGGTTTGATTATAGCTCTTGCAGAACAAAGCCATCTGGCTGTCATTCCCCAGCTGTTTCACAGGTACTATAAACAAGGTTACATCAATTTCCTTGCACAGCATGAAAACTTTTCTTCCTCGTCTCTTGCAAGACCACAGAGAGAGGAAAGAAAAGACCAGAGAGCACAGCAATTCAGAAGGAAATGAAGTGAAAACACAAAGAAAAAGCACGGGTGTTGTGCAGATGCTGCAGGCGCTGGTAACATGGCTCACTCTGGGGAAGCATGAAGGGATGAAATGGTTCTGATGGCCATCCTGTCACTCATGCCTCTGCTGACAGCAACCTGCCCTGCAACTGGTGTTACTATTCTGGGGAGCACTCACAGTACAGTATGTCCTGTGGGTCCACACCTAACACAGAGACTTGGGAATGTCTCAGCCACAGCAAGTTAGCACAGCTCACTTAGTTCCACCATTTAATCCCCAAGAGCCACCAAGGTCACAGACAGCTTGGAGCTGCTCTGTTCTCAGCAGTAAATCAAATGCCTCAAGTACAACATCATCAGCCTGCATCTTCCACAAGAAAGGTGCTTCAGGGAACAGTGTTACTAGCTCTTCTAAAGGCAGCCTAGCAGTTCAGAAGTGGGAAAACAAACAGAAATAGCATTTGTTTTACTCACAAGAATAGGAGTAATGCTTGCTCTAGTTAACATTTGTTTTACAAGTCTGTATCTGTCATAAAGTGGCTTCACAATATGTCTTTCTTCTCTAGTAACCTAAAGGCAGAGAAACCACAGAATTAATTATACCAGTCACTAAATAACAGACAAGCAAACACAAAGCAGTGTGCTTCTCCTGCCAAGCCATGTACATTCCAATTAGGAACATAAAACTAGCTTAAACTGTGTGTATGGAATGGGGTTTTATGCAGAGAAATGGGGGAAAGTGGGTGCTTTTTCATTCTCTCTTTTCTCACTTTCATGTCCTGTGTTGTTCAAGAAAAAGGTTTAAACACCTCCTAAAAGTCAGGGGAGCTTCAGTAGAAGCAAACCCTGTTTTTAAATACCCATGGAAAAGAGGCAAAAAAGGACCAAGAACTGAGGGAAGAGATGTGTGCCTGGCAATGATGATGGTTCTACAGAAATGAGAGGGGAAAAAGAAAAAGATGAAACTGGAGAGAGGGGGGCAGGAACTGCCTTTTCGTTTCTGGTTTTGTGAAATCCAGAAAAGCATTTCTGGCCTTTTCCTAGGAAATTCAAGAATCTTGTTTATTTTTAAGCTGTCTCTTTGCCTCACAGACACATAAGGCATCAAATAACACCAATCACTTTAAAAACTCCAATAACCTGCTGATCTGTGAAAAAGGGGCCTACTAATACATACTTTTTTTCTTTTTTTAGAAGTCAATGCAGTAAGTTCCTCGGATGCCAACATGGAGGCCAATAGATACCTTTGTGCTTTGGAGAAGGAAAAAGAAGAACCCCCACACCAGCATTAAATTCTGGTCTTACTGTTGCACAAGAGTTCCTGTTGTCTACACACACCCCAAGAGATTTGAAATAAAACCAAGTATTACCGGCCGTCCATGTTGGCTTTCATAATACAAGAGGCTTTTCTGGAGAGATGTTTTCTCTTCTACCAAATGGTCCTTTGTCATTTTCTATCAAGAATAATTAACATTTAATCAAACACAAGCCACTTGAACTGTTTTTCCACATTACCTTAGCTAAACTTAGCTTAGTTAATACCATACATCCCACCTTCATCCACATAAAGCTGTCCAATATTGTCAGCACGTACTTGTAAATATTTAAAAATAGTGAGCAAGGAAAATGTGGTTTATCTGGATAATTTCCCCACAGAGTCTGAAATACCATGGCCTGGCAAAGGGCTGCTAGAGAGAGGTATCACTTTGTTGATAAAATGGTATCTGAAATGCCTGACAGTGCTCTATTTCCCTCTCTTGGAAAGAGCCTTTCCTTAACCTTGTGCTTACTTTTATATCTTCTGGCAAACATCTCTCCACTCGTTTTTCCTTTAATCTTTTCAAAATGAGTTCCAGTGTAGCCTCCTTGCTGGGCTTCTTCTCCTTCTGCACAACCCGTGTCTCATCTTCATTTTCTTCATCCTCTTGGTCAAGAGAGGACCCAAAGCTTTTTGGGAGGGTGTTACTGCGTGGACGTGTTTGAGGGATGAATTCTCCATCTGAGCTCCTCTGCTTTGCATCTGAAGGGAGAAAAGTTGCTCAGTCCAAAGGTTTAAAAGAAATAACACTCTGTTTAAGTGAAATTACAGGGGCATAGTAATTTTCATAGGCAAAGTTTCTCTCCTAATAATCTAAAGCCACAAGAGTAATTTGATTTTTGAATAGTTTTGAATGTAGAAATTAAACATTTTTAGTGTCCTGTGGAATTTTACTCAATGACTGAGCTGTTTCAGTCACACAGTTAATTTGTGTTTATAAAACACCAGAAACTGCAACATCTCTTACCTTTTATTTGCTTTCTCAATTTGGTAAGTTCAGTCATCCATTTTAAAACTTTTGGATTGGCTGCAATATCACTATAGGAGGGCTGAAAAAAATACAAATAAACTACATTTTAAACCAAACACACTAGATCCTGTTTGCAAAGACTTCTTTCAAGATGTGGTAATATTTGTGACAGTGGACATGGCCAGTTACATGGATGGCACCCATTCTCAGATGAGATCTCAGTGCCAGCACAACTGGTAACCTACCTTACTGTTTTTCTCTTTTTCAAACTGTTCCTCAAATTGCTTTATTTTTTTCTGTAATTTCTTGACAAGCTGATAAGGTGTCTTGTCTTCCCTTTTGTCATCTTTTGAGCTAAAGGATGCTCTTCGTGTTCTGTATCAAAAACATTTTCAAAATGTCATTTAAGTAATTAAATGAGTGCACACAACTTATATATTTAACTAAGAGGTGACTAATTTCTTTTTTTTCTCTAGTTCATAATCCATTCTTTTCAAGTTCTCAGGGCTATTTACTCAAAATGCTTTGAGCTGCTGCCTTCAAGATGTGATGTGGTAAAGGCAAGTTATTATATACTTACCTAAAAAAAAAAATCCACATCATGTTGCTCTTCCTGATAACTTTCTTAAATTACTAATAGATTTCTAGAATATGTCATTCTGGTGCTATATACTTGTTCAGCACTTGTTCAGCTCCTTGACATTTGCTGCTTTTGCAAAGCCTTTTTATTTCAAGACTCAGATGAGAATTTTCTAGTACACTTATTACACAAGATGCCTGAAAGGTCTCTCAACACAGCCAGTGACATCTATGTAGTTCAAGATATTAGCAATACTAATCTAATAATCTGCTAGTGTAGATCCTTATCAGGTTCAGAACCAGGAGAACAGATATTACATCAGCACTTTTCTGCAGGTCAGTCTCCTTCCTACATCATTTTAACAGTGTTTGTCAAGTATCTCCTGTGGCCAACTGAGGGAAACTTGGACAAGTACTTTTTGCCTCAATAAATCTGTCAGACAGACAATTGGAGACTCTAAGTTTGGTCTTCCCTGTTCCAGATTTCCTCACTTTTATGAGATTATTTCTTCCCTGAAAAGCATGGGAACTGTACTCAAATTCCCTTTCCCAGTAACAGCAGCAGCCAGGACAGGTCATGGGTTAGTTACAGTTCTGGGGGGTCACAAAAATAACTTGCAGCTTGTTTAGTGACAACTCTGCTTTGATAAACTAAGAGAAAGAAAAAGCCAGAGTTGACGTAAAATCACAGAGCAGAGTCCAGCAAAGCCTGGTAAACAAAGGATATAAATACCCCCAGGCTCAGGAAGTGCCATCACAGCTGGTCACCAGAAACCTGGACCAAATGCCAGGGCAAAGCCTCCAAGCCTGCCCTATTTTTGTACTCCTTCCCTCAGCATCTGGCAGTGGCCACTTGGAGAGATATGATAGCAGCCCAGCTGAACCTCTGGCAGTTCCTGGGCAGGCAGAGCAGTCCAATGGCCACATAATTCTATGCTTGGCCTTGGCTCTTCAATTAATTCATATCATGAAAACCCAGGAGGTTTTCCAACCTGGCAGTAACACCTGCTGCCCCCAAACCCACCAGCTGCATTAAAATACACACCTAACAAAAGAAAGTGCTTTGGATGAAGAATCTAACGTTTCTGGATCATGCAAGAAACGTTGGCTTTGCCCGAAATCCAAACTCCGGTGGGACAGGATGGGATGACAGTCCTCTTCCAAGGGATGGTTAGTCATCCTTCCAGCCTGTGGGGAAAGCTGAGCTTCTCCAGATTCACTGTCCTCCTGCCAAGATTTGAAAGCAGGAAATGGATCTAGAAGATAAAATAAAAAAGACAAAATGGTACTTTTCTGTTAACGGAATTAAGAGTCAAAAGGAAACAAAAATGAGTCCCCAATGCTTAGTCTTGTATGCTATAGAGGATGTGGTGTCATACACAAAGTGAATCAAAACATTGAAATACATCAGAAAGCTACAAATTCTGTCATGTAACTGAAAGAAAAAGGTACTGAAATGAAGTATGCACACTAGGAATACTTTTTCAAAGTGTATCTTGGGAGTATGCATTTCTGAGCAGTTCAACAGTGTAAGAGAGTCTTATTTACTTATCAGAAATCCAAAATGAGAAAAAGGTATTTATTGTCCAGTGCAATATTTTGCTGTGGAAATTAGTTTTCATACCATATGCTTGTACTTGGAAAGATTGTCCTCTTGGTTTTGAAGAAGGTAACCCTGACAGTATCTCTTTGGGCACAATAATGCCCATTTAAGTCTTTATAAAGGAGTGTTGTTGGGTTTTTAAGATAAAATCTATCTTGACACCACTGAGAAAAAGAGATTTCTGGATTTGTGGAAGATGATTTTTTAGGAAGGAGATTCCAAAACAATCAATCCTTTCAAATTCCCATGGAAAGTTCATCACTAACATCCCTTATAATTCTTTGACATTGTTTTCTTGCTGTCTAACAAAAAGCTGACACGATCTTCCAAGCACTTGAATTTAAAACCCCACCCCCCTTTTCCTTTCAAAGTGTTCTCTATATTTTTTCCAGTTCAAATCAGAAATTTGAAAACTGGGTTCAAAGTGTGCAGAACAACGATAAAAACCCACAAAGTAATCTTTAAAAAAAATTAACCCTTGTACCTGCTTTCCACTGTGCATTTACCAAGTATGATTGGGATTTTTTGGTCTCGTTTTTCAGCTCTGATCTTGCCTGTTTGCACAGCACAAGATACAAGAAGGGGACCTTTTTTGAGTCAACAAAAAAAACTGCAGATCAGAATATTCCCAAGATATAAGGGACAGCAGGTGAAGGGTTAGTTAGAAAGCAAACCATAAACTATCAAAAGGCAGATAACTGAACGTATGGCGAACCATACTTACCCTCCCCTTCTCTCTGCAGATGCATTGTTTTGAAATCAATGAGGGGGAAAGTGATAGGGCATGGCGCTAATAAAATGAAAAAGAATGGCAAAAAATACTAAAGTGAACACACAGCACAGTCAGAACAAACTATACATAACATGTAAAGCAGGAAGATACAGTACCAGGGGAAAACAATCCCATCTTTTGGGCCAGGCCCTGAGCACTCTCAGCTCCCAGGCAATTCCCGTGGCAGGTAAGGATGCTCAGCCCTTGGCCAGCTGGAACTTTTTACTGGAAAGGTTTACAAAGAACTGATACAGGAATAGTAAAGAGTTATTGTAGTTTCATAAGAGTCTCATGCATCCTCACATGAATTAAAGAGAAGTTCTCACTATGTTTTTGTAAATAATAAAGATGGTGGTGATTTCCAAAAAGCAGGGCAAATGCAGAAAAAATACTCAGAAATATGAATTAACCATTCTGCATTTCTGCCTTAAACCAGCAAGCCTTTGATGTTCATTTTCAAGAACGCTGTTGCTTACAGGTCTTTGAGTTTTCTATGAGATTGGCTTTAATAGCCCAAATTTTGCAACAAAACTTGGACTAGTACAGATTTCTTAACCAAGTCACTCTAATTCAGTGGAATGCCACAAGGACTAGCTGTGCCTTGGAAGGCTGAGATCCTAATAACCATCCCCAAAAGAACCAAAGAACAGCCAAAGGTAAAATACTTCACAATGAAGTAACACCTTGCAAGAGATCATGATTTAATACCAAGAAACATATATTATAAATTTTTTTATATACATATGCTACTTTCTTTTCCAAGGAAGAGTCATAAAGCTATTTGGGGAAGTAAAACCAAAGCAATTTTTAGGAGGAGATTTAAGGAAATAATGAAAATGGAAGCCACAAACCTTCTGAGAGTATGTATTAAATCAGATTAACACAAATAGAGGATGCAACAAAATGTAACGTGCAAGTAAGCAATAAATGTAAATAAAACACTGAGAACATAAGCAGGGTTTTGGTGATTTTTTTAACTTTAGACACTTATTAACTTGGGCAACACGAATGAAATTCTGGACTCAGTGCTTTTAATTGCCTGCAAATCATTGTCTGGCATGGCATGACAGACCCTAAAAGTGCAGTTTGCTGGGGCTCAAAACCACCACCCAGCAGATATTGCACAAATGTAATGAAGTCACAAACCCCACCATTTGCAGAAGGGTTATAAGGGCAGTATGGATTAATTTGGGAAACTGTCAACACCAGTGACACATTATCCATAAGTTACCACCACTGGAGCTTCAGGCCAAAGCTGGATGTGCTGACATGGGCAGGACTGTCACAGGACACACTCTCCACCTCTACTTCATTCATTTGAATATTTCTAACACTGCAAGCCCAAGTTCAGTGCATTCTTTGTCATGAGTGTCTTACTAACATTTGGCTGTGACACTGAAAGGGCTCTCAGAGAGCAGCTGGCACTGGAGCAGCCTGGTGGAAGTCAAACTCCTGCATTGCAGTTACCAAACTGCATTTGCAAGTTGTTCAGCCCAGAAACAAGGGGACAGTGACCACTGCACTGTCACTGCCAGCTCACAGGATTGCAGCACATTAATATCACTTGCAATTTTTTTAAGGTGTGATGGCTCCAAATCTCAACACCAGCCAGAGGAAATGGAACAGAAGGACCATATAAAAAGAGAAGTGTTTTGAAAAGATATTGATGAGAATGCTTTGCTCTGGTTACAAAGGGGTTATGGTCTTTTTAAGTAAATCAAGGGTTTAAATAGTTATTACCAAACATTTGAGCAACAAAACTCAATATGGTCACAAGCTCAGGGGTTTGCTAAGTCTGGAAGGCCACAAAGAATAAGGTCCAAAACATAAAGAACCCTGTCAGAGAGAAAACTATGTTTCAAATACTTTGTTTTTCCTAAAATCCAAACAATGGAGGGAAAAGAGGCACAAAAATAACAGCCATCTGCAACTTTAGCCCTTATTTGAAAATTCAGAGCTGTTTCAAGTTGTCCAATGACATGAAACTCAACATCTGACATTCCTGATGTTCTAATCAAAATAACAGATTTTTCAGAATAACTGAAATATTAATTGCTCTGTTTGGTAGTTTACTGATTTTAAGTCAAATTCAGTTACCATTAGAACTTCAGTAGCTTGAATTTAAAAAAAAAGAATGACAAAACAAGCCAGTGTGAATTTTAACTATGATATAATCAGAGGAAATGTTTTTAAAAGACTTGGATGAGAAACTGAGGGTCACAGAACCATTAGATAATTTAAAACCAATAAAAACCAAAGCCATTCAAACCACCTAGAATGAAACCTGGGCTATTTTGCTTTCTTTCTTTGACTATAATTTCTTTGTATTTTTTAAGGTCCTTAATTAAGTTGCAGAGAGCTCTGACTTGAGATGGGACTTCTGTTAGACTCAGTCAATCTTATCCCATGGAAAAGAACAGATTGCTCAGATCAAGCAAACAAAAAAGAATGTATGTTGTTTGCTGCTTCTACTTTGTCAAGTGTTCCATTTATCATTCTTAGAGAGGTGATGGGTGGAAATTACCTTCCCATTTGTCACCATCAGAGACATTCTTCAGATCCAGGCGTGGCACTTGGAGCCCCGGAGCTTCCTCGGGCACAGGAACGTTGCCATCCCCTGGCCCCTCGGAGTCAGTGTTTGCATTGAGATCACAAGCCTTGCTGCTTGAGTCCTGCATTGCAATAATAACATAATAGAATGATTTTATTACTGCAAATCACATACTTCATCTTTTCCAGCACTTCTGGAAATGAAATCTCTTTCCAAACTCAAGGAATTATAAATACATTCCTCTGCTGGCCAAAGTTTCCTTGAGGTGAGAAGAGTTCTCCAGCAGAGGTTTTGCAAACCTTGGGGCAGGCCAGCCAACAGAGTATGTTAAAAGCTAAATTTACTCGTTTTCTTCATCTTTGTATTTCATGTGAGTTTACAAGATGCTGTGTATCTGTATATAAATGAAATCATCATCTTACCAGAGTAATCTCTGAAGATATTCTATCATTGCCATCAAGCAATATACTATTTTCCCTAAAAAGAAGACAGACCAAGTTATTTTAAATACAAGGTCTTAATGGACAATAAATACTATACACTCCCCTTTTATTTTATTCTTACAAATCCCAGGCACATTTTAGCAGATAGGCAATGTATTTATTTAAAGCAGTAATTACAATTCTGGGGAACAAAAGGCACATTGGACTTGAACCAAGTTAGAAATAAAAACAGCCCAGAACTTTATTCTCAAACTGGAAGTAAATATTTTAAAACTCAATTCAACTCAAACCGAAATTTCAATCCGAGTTGAACTCAAAAGTGCAAATTCATGAAGTTTTCCAGCTAAGAAACTGCATTAATTCTTTAGTGAATAAGAGCAAGAAAATGTGCCAAAATATTTTAAAGAAAATAACATTTTCTTCTCCTGCTTTTCTTGCCCACAACATGGGATTGTTCACAAAAAAGCCACGCCATATAGGCTTGTACTTATTTTCTCTTTTAAGCACATGAAGTTCTGTGCCTTTTATAACATCATCATAAAAATATCCTGTTTTCACATGTGAAAAGTGGTATGTTTAGTTCACCTCCCTCACATTATGCTGTGTTGTGACAGCTCCCAGTGTGATACACCCTACATTTCAGAACTAAGTTACACATCCTGCAATGTCAGTGACTACAGAAAAACACAAACCTTTCACTATTATTTTCTCCATCAACATCTGCATCTTCATCACATGGTTGCAATAACACATCTGCAGTCTGTTGGCAGAAAGTATGTTTAGAAGATTTAGGAATGGCATTATCAGCTGAAAACATTTCCATAATCATCTCTGACCACAACACTCCCTCAAGAACTAAAAGCTTCTAACCTGGGAGGGTGGAAATCATACTTTTTAACCATATAGTATTTTTACATCTAAAGTAAGGCCAGTGACAGTGTGTTTTATTCACCAGAAGTCAGACAATGGCTTTCCATCTTCAGATAAACCATTTTTTTATTATTTTTTCAATAAAAGTTCTATGTCAAACTGTCAATCACAGTATGAAGTTTAGGGTGACAAAAATCATGGCAATTGGTACATCCTAGTCCTGCAAACAACTGGGCAGGATGTTGCTTTGTGCTCAGCATGTATGAAATGAAACAACTCTGACAGACTTTCCAAAAGGAGCTCCTAATCCCTGTTACTAAAGAAAGCAGCAACAGAATTGGAAGGGGATGAAGAAATGCTGGCAGTTCTATGATACCATCTCACAAAACAAGCTCAGATGAATCCATGTCACCATTTTGGTCACTCAAAGTTGGCACGGGACAACTGATTCCTTTAAGTATTTCTGCCAAAGCCCAGCACTTAATTTCTTCAAAAAGTATTTTATTTGGGGCAATAGAAGAAATTTGAAACATAAAATGTGTCATTTGGTTTTAGACTTTGAGAAGTTCTCACAAAATTATCCTTAAAGTGTCTGAATATAAAATAAAGTTACCAGGAGAGTTCAAATAAACCAAGAGTAGCTACTGACAGCAATATTCACCCTTACCAGGAAAAAGTCCATTATTCTGTTAACATTATTTCAGTCAAGTCAAATTCCAGTTTGGGGAAACAATTTGTAATGACAGTGCATTTGTCAGACTCCAGCAGATGATTTCCACCCTGGAGAGGGGCTCCCCATTATATTCAATGCCCTGGTTTGGGCTATAGGATAACAATCAGTATTCTTTTTACAAGATTTGGCACTAATGCATCAGGAAAGAACCAGGGCAATGAATAGATTATGTGGAATTCTAAACCATTATGCCAGTTTGTGGGAACCACTGAAAAATCTGGCTTGATAGGTGATTCAAGAGAACCATTTGGGATCCCCAAAAGCAAACCAAGGCCAAGAGAAGAACACAACACAAGAGTGAAAAGCACCACAGACACATTTTTTCACAAAACCTCTCAGTTTCACTATGCTAAGGCACCCATCCCTATCTTTTCAAGTTCACAGACCCATTAAATTCTTCTAGTTAATTTAAGTCTATTAACAATAGGTTTGCTTATCTAGTTATCTTTCAGGAAACTCTCAAGAAAGATTTATGGACTCCCAGGGAAGAAGCTGAAAACCATTTTAAGAAAGTTCTCTACACAGGTATAAGAAACCTCTCTACCCCCAGAATTCATTATTTAGATTTGTAACAGCAAAACTGTTACCAAAGAAATAAGGAACTGCAGATCTGATTTTTTTCATTAGAAGGGCTTATTTCACAGCTGCATATGGGCTACTTGACAGAGTGGTAAAACCCCTCTATTCTCTTGCATGTTACAGTTATCCTTGATTTCATTTTCAGCAGCACATGTTTTACAGCATTCCTTCATCACATAAAGATGCCCTGAACAAGACTGGGCTGTGCTCACTAATAAAAAATGCTGGTGCAGTTCAGGCCATCATTGCAAATCCAGGCCATACATATTTACAAACCTTCACATTTGATTATATGGGAAGATCTAATAATTTGCAGCCCAAAGCAAGGCTGAGGCAAGTCTGTTGGATAGGGCAAACAATTATTTCAACATTTACAGCTGCTACAATACTGGGCTTTCATTCAAACTGTACACAATACTTGCTTCTTTCAGTGACACAAAACTATTCAATTCAAGCATAACACACGAAAGCAAAGCCAAAATTAAGTCTGTGACACCTAATTATCTTGTGGTTTGTTGTTTACAATTCCAGTTGCTTTAAGAACTTCAACAGCCACTTCAAGTATCATTAACACTGTATTTTCTGAGCAAAACAGCTTTTTATAAACACATCTAAGTATCTTATTTTTACAAGCCTGTTAGCAGCACATCCCAATATGTGCTCAAGCAGCACACTAGACAGACTCTTCTGCTTTGGAATACAAATGGGCAGTCCACAGATTTCAAAATGACAATGGTAAGTATTGAAGCTCCTCAGGGGGTCACCTGTCTAATTTTCTTTGCCTGAACTCCTCAAGTGTAAGAATTCTAAGTGCACACATCAGTCTGAGGGGACACAAGTCATCAGCACAGAAGAAGCAAACAATGAGGCAAAGAGGCCCAAGGAGAAGTAGCTGAACCCCTTTCAACCAAAGAAGAGATGAAGATGTGCTGAAAGGAACAGGATATCCCTGCCCACCACAGAAGAAACTGGAACCAGAGAGAAAAGGCTGTAATTAGCTATTACAACCCCACACTTCCTAGCACAAGCACAGTCAAGAGGCTGCAGAGTCTCTCATACCCTTTCCTGGTCCAGCACAAGGTGACTAACTATGGGCTGGGCTGCAATCACAGCTTTGTATCTCCTGCTCCTCAGGGAGCCTTTAGTAACACAGATGCAGTTCTAACCAGTGCTGTGGCTGGCTCATACACTGACTTACCTCAGCAGAAGGAAGGGCTGGTACCTGTGAAAGACCAAGAGGAAAACATTAGTCAGGGTCCAAACAAGTCCCACCAAAACACATAAAACCTTCTCTGTGCATGTGGCACAGCAGAGAAGATAACTGGCTGCACAGAGCAACAGCTTCATGTAATGCTGCATCAGAAAACCTGATCATTGCTAAATTCAGAAAACTTGGATCTCTAAAGCACTAAGAAGTCACAGCATCTTATGGTTTGATATACAAGAGACTCTTCCTCTCACCTGAATGCTTTCTTCTTCCTCAGTTACAGTATCATGTTTCATAGCTTCACTGCCTAAATCAGTGCAAACCAATACTTCAGAGCAGTCTCCTGTGTTTTCACTGCTACCAGTGTCATTATCTTCAATAACATCATTCCTAAAGATAACAACAGAAAGACCTTAGTAACCTGTAATTCCACCTTTGAAAGAAACATTAAAAATACCCCAAACCCCACACATTTTTTATCCTTAAACAATATCAAACATCAGGGTGGGTTGGGTTTTTCAGAATAGAATTATTCTGACTAAAGACACTGGGAGTATTTACATTTTACAATAGTATTTACAATTCCAACCACCTGTAGGCAAGTTTAATTATTTATATAGTTTACATATCCTTGTTTTCTAGATCAGTACACAACAAACATATTAAAATGTATTTGTTTAACTGCTGTGTTAAGGGCCAGTCACACACCCCATCCTTAGCACTCTGTCCTAAGGAATAAAAGCACACCAGCCAGAAGCACTCACATACTGGAACTACAGTGACCTGATGACATTGCTGTCACCACACTCCCCTCAGCACTGAAGGCAGCCAGTTTATAGCTATTATCACTATATTCTCCTCCAGTGAGAAATCCCATTATTTCTAACATTTAATCTTCCTGCAATTCAACTTAAGGCTTGTAACAGTACAAGCAGATTGAAACTAATTGACACTATATTGGTATTCACATATACAGTTTATGTGCCACCATCCCTGTTCCCACATGATTCTGTCACCCATCACAAGCCTTTGCCTTCCCTCTCCTCACTCACAAAGAATTCCAAACTACTTTTGAAAGCTCCTCTCTATCAGATATAAAGATACTAAACAGGATGGATTAGAAATTAACATGCTTTCTTAATTCCAGCCATCACTAAGTTAGTTCTAAGAACTTTGCCCTGGATCACTGCTTTCTGTAGTTGTTCATTTAACTGTGTATTTGCCTTGTGCACAGTCTGCTGCTTTAAAGAACCCAGACCACCACTTAGAAGGAGGATATCAAGTAACCTGTCTTACAGTTAATCCACAGTGGAATGATGATCAGAAGCATTTGGAATGGTCCCTGTGCCAGAAGAGGATATTGGTTTCAAATCAGCAGTGATGGCACTTGGAGCCTCTGCCTCTGAAATCAGCCAACCTTTAAAGCACTTATGCTGTAACTAAAGGAATTCAGCTACTCCAGGTCTTCCAGGCAATTACCCACTTGTAAATTACTTCAAAGACATTAAATCTCTAACATTAAAACTCATCTGTAATTGATCATTGCTACTAATGATTATTACTTTTATGATCAACTGCTAACTTTATTCTGCCCCCTTGTCACAAATGGGACTTCTAAAACCAGTAAAAGACTAAACAACTTAGAAGACAGCATTCAAGTCTCTGAACATTTAAGGTATTCCAGGCTCTGTTCACATATTCCAGGCTCTGAGCAACCAGGGAATTTGGGTATTGAAGTCTTAACAACACATTTTTGGAGTCTGGGTATTAATCACGACTGTTTATTTTTAATAAAGCACCAAACTGTACCAGCTTCTCAATGCTGCCATGGCAATCACTACACTCAGAACATGGCATGAGTTACAATGAAAATAAAAGCTCATCAAATGAGGCTGAAACTCTATGCAAATAGACCCACGGTGCTCGTTCTATCCATTTTTGGCTGTTTCATTGGCACTGGCAGCCAGAGCAGTAAAACATCTATGTTGACAAGGAAAGAGAGGGTAAAGAAACTGCAACAGCCCCTACAATAGCTTTAATGTGGTAACATTTTGCCATAAGTCACATCAGCAAGATAAGAATGAAAGAACTTGGGTAAATTTATGTTCCTGTGCTACTTGAACAGAATTCAGCAGTAAAGCACATACACTTCACACCATTTTAACTACAATCAATTTTAAATATTTGCTTTAAGAGCCGTTGATTACTGGCAACAGATGGAAGTTGATTTGTTTTAAAATCAAAAGTCAATAGTAAAAGTCGTAACTTTTAGTTTGAGGTGGGGGATTTGGGTAGGTTTTCTGGAAGAGTTAAGACATACAACCCTCCAGAATTCATTACAGGCACAACAAAAATCTTACTGGTTGTTAGATCCTTCCTCATCCCCACTGGGATTTTTTTCTTCACCGTTACAGCCCGGTCTGTGTTGCTGTAAATGTTTCAGATCATTATCTAAGCTGCTCTGCAGGTCGAAAAGATGCTGTTCCACAGCTGCTCTAATTGTTCTTTCCAAGATGCTGAAAAGAAAAAAAGACAGAAAATTCCTATTAAAAATCCTCCTTTTGCATTGATCAACTATGCAGAAAGGCAGAGATACACTTTATACAAAAGAAATCTTTGATAAGTGCTTCAAGGCAAAAAGAGACTAATTTTTCCAAAAAGGCAGTGGAAATTTCTATACTATCTTTTATTTCATAAGATTCACATAGAGTATTACAAAGTTTATCAACAGTATTTTCAGAGTAATCAACATATTACAATGACTAACCTCTTTTTTAACAACTATACACAAAACTTTATAAAAGCTTTAATATACTAATGGGACAGTAAAATCCTGTGTCAAGCACCTGATAAAGGACATGAAATATACCCAAAGATTCACCAAGAGAAGAGCAGCATTCTTTAAAAACAGACTAGTCTGTTGAGTACTTCGTAGCCAGCTCATCCCAAATACACAGAGGCCTAAAGAAAATCCTCCTGTAAAAATCTTAAACTATTTAATCCCACTTTAACTCTGAAACAGCACTTTTATTTTCCCTCCATGCTTGTACACAAAATCCCACTGAATTGTACTCAACAACTCGAAATGGTGTTAAAAACACAGTGTGAATCTTATGACAATTTCAAACTCAAACACCTCTGATGGATCTAAGAATAAACCCAAAGTGGTTTGGACTTTAGATCCCACCATACCACACTCCCATTGCTCTCAGGCTCCTGCACTCAACAGCACTGGCAGACATTAGGGTTTTCCTACATTAGTGGTAAATGCCATTAAGTGAAATACTTCACACTAGAATATGTCCATTCACGATTAGAACCATCAAACCTACTGCCTTTTTTTTGAAGAATATATAACTTGTAAGCATGTTCTAGCAATATGCACAATTTTCATTATACTTACTCTGCAGAGGCTGGCAAGATACTTATGGGAGAGATATGAGCACTGCAATAAAAAACAAATAAGTTAATGTAATGCAAAAACTTACCACACTTAATAAAAGTCTTGGAAGTCAACAGCAAGTAAGTTAGAAAATACTCAAAGATTGCATGTGATGTAGCTAATAGAAGTAGAATAACTATGTAAAGAACACCCTGATTTGCAGTCCCTTTATTATTTAAATGACGAAACCTTCAGGAATGCCATCACAAGACAAGGCAATGCAGATTCCTGGCTCTCAGGAGCCAATGCTTGGTGTCTTAGGAAGCTACAGGCTCTCAGATGGATGGCCTTTCCCATGGGAAATCCTCATCACTGCGTAGTCAAACATTTTCCTGACACTTTGCTAAGACTGCAGATTTTAACCTTGCTGCCTAAAGCAAATTCCAAATGACTCTGCCTTCCTCCACAGGTTCTTCCCTGCCTCTCAGACTGTTGCATAATTTGATTCTGCAACATGCAACAGATCTACAGCACTGAGCACAGCTAAACACTCCAAGGGCAGGCACCTTCCAGAGCTTTTGGGACAGGAATTGGACATTTGTAATATACCTGGAAACCTCCCAGCACAGACCACTTCAGCCTAGAATCCCACAGTCCTCAGGGGGATGGAAGGGTGGAAGGTCATCAGCATAACTAACAAAAGTAAGTTAGTTCTTGTGTATGTGGTCCCTCTAGAATTTTCTATTAATAGGATCAAAATTTTCTCATTAGAAACAGAATACTTAAAGCTTAATACATTTCGCTGGTATTTCTGTGCACAGAAGTTCAGCATGGCCCTATTACTTGCACAAAGTAAATTTTTTCATAAACCCATTTTGTTTGGACAATATTTGAAATAAGAAAATGAAGACATGAAGTTGTAAGTTCAGCTTCAGGAACATGATGAGAGGAACATGAGCAAGGATCTCAGCAAAAAGACAGCAATATTTCAAAACACGAAAAATGTAGTTTTAAGTACCCATCTCAGTAAGTTCTACAACAGCTGCATTATAAGAGGCATGCTTACAGTCTAAAGCTACTAATACATAACTATGTACATTGAAATTAATTTACTCTGAAAACAGTCACTCCTAGGACATATTGAGAGACAAAAAGAGGCAATCAGAGCAGAGGACACTGCAACACACTAATTGCAAAAGAGAGCAAGAAAAACTCAAGTCAAGGGCACAAGTACAAACACTATTTATAGGACACTGATGACCTGACATCCTTTTATTCTACCACCTGAGACAATAAGGAATTGTGTCAAGAATGAGGAGAATCAAACTCATCTCCCCAAAGAATCCAGCTGATTCCAGACATGGCTCACAACAAAATTTTCCATCTTAGTGTGGTGTAACCTTCAGCCCCCAGCACAGGACTGTTCTCCAGTGCTTGGATTCAACACCTCCAGGTGCATTAGAGGGGCTCAGCAAAAGCTGAGCATAAACCAGCAGTATTGCAAAGCCTGGAGAATCCTCTTACTACATAAAGAGTAACTTACATCTTCAGCTAATCCCTTTAGCAATTAAACACTTTCCGAAAGAAATGTGTCAGTCTTAGGTGAAAAGCCATTCCAACTCCTGAGCCCACGTCCCACAGCTCAGGGATACTTTTTGAAAGCTGTAATTTACCCTGCCAGACAGAGCCTTAACGCAGCATGACACAGCAAGACACAGAAAGGTAAACATCTTTGTTTCATAATGCTAACCCACTCCTGAGAATCCCTTCTGCACTCTCTCTCTACTCACAAAAAGTCCCAGTAAAAACAAACCTTGAGTAGAAAAATATATCAACTAGAGATAAAATGCATCAAAGATTTCCTTAGTAATTTCCTGACTGGACACAGATCCTTCTTTCTCATTAAAATAACCACTTCTGACATACCATGAAACGAAATAATTTCCAAACCCCATTTAATCTCTCACACTTTCTAAGTTAAAGCCTTTGCAGCAATCACATCAAAACGACGCTTTTCCTTTCGTAGCTTTACCTGTGCACGAGAACTTTACAGGCCATTCTGATTATCTTTGCTATCCCAAAGGAGCACTTCATGTAGAACTGCTTCATGTGGAAGGCAGCAAAGCGAGCTGGTGGCTGCTGGCTGTGCATGGTGCTCGCTGGGCTCCGGGGGCTGGCACTTCTCGAGTGCTGCACTAAAGCCTGCAGTCTAAATAGAAATCGACTGCAACATGAGGTCACTCCTGACAATAAGCTGCCCAATCACCACTTGAAAGCTTTCCTAACGTGTTGTTTACAGATTTTCCAGGGTGGAAAAACAGCCCTATGCTAAAATAATATATTTGCCAGCGATTCAGGCAGCTGTTCTGTCTGGTCAGCCTCACTAGGCATTTTGTCTCGCTCGGTAGCTGTTGGTTTTATCAGCTCTCTCTCATCAGAGCTAATTAAAAAAATCACAAAAGGATTAACAAAAATCTCACAGAAGCGGTGAGGATGTCACCCTTATCACTGCATTTAATAGAAAGAAAGCAAACTGTTTATACAACTTATATGTCATATCTTGTATTTTCACACATACAATTTTGAAAAGCCTCAAAACAAAGACATTTTGTATCACTGACAGTATTTGAGAAGGACTGCACAAGTACAGCAAATACTGCTTGGCAATGCACAGTGATGAAAAATTTGGAGCAATGACAGAGAAGGAATCTGAAGTAGTTATTTCAACAGCGCATCTTAAAATTCATCTGCAATGCCGAGTCAGTGATTCTTTTCTCCAGGAGTCAGGACACAAAACCTCCAGAGCTGTGGGGCAAAAGCTTCTGGTAAAGGAGAACAGTTTCCTTTCCATGCACAATGCCAACCTGTGTGCAACAAATGGCTGGGAACAGGCTCCTGGTTCACTCAACAGGTTTCTTTTAAATACCACTTGCAAGCAGCCACTAAATCAAACTGCATTAATGATTACCCACATTCTCCCCAGGTCTCTAACTCAAATTAACACCACACAGCGCAGGAAGGTCACAGGTTTCAGAAAGTACAAACACAATGAGTAGAGAAAAAAGGTAGTGAGCAAAATTATAAGCAAGATAATAGTCCAAATAACCAGGAGGAAGGTCAGATGCCCCATTGCAGGGATCAAGATAACCAATATTTAACATGCACAGCAAATGCAATCTCAGCATTCTTTTCCTTCTCTCCACAGAGACCAAAATAGGCATATATTCAGTTCCCAAAATCTAACAGCAAAAAGGCAACAAAACTCCAGATTAGGGAACTACAAGAATCACATTTAAGATCTGCTTCTCCTCTCCTTTTATATATAACCTGCCACAGGCCTTATGTCAAGACAAAGATAAATGATCCCAGTAAAACCTGAAGTAACATTTTGCTTTATTTTTTTTTACATCAAGAAACTAAGACCAAAAAAAAGCCATTAAATACATACATAAAAGCCTTTAGGTTTGGGAAAATATCTACAGTATTTATAGTGGTTAAAAGTTTAATAAAACATACTTTCTCACTTTATTTTATTCTAAACATTTCATGCAATTGTTCTGTATTTACAGTCAAAATCCTCCTTCTACAGGATTCCTCCTTATCCTTTCCCACAAATTATGTAAAATACCAACCATAATTAATGCCTATTCATTTTTAATTAACCTTAAACATTGACTGAAAATGTTTTTCTCTTCAGGCTATCCAATTTAAACTCTCAAACATGTTGAGTTTGTCACTACTGCTGTGTTTACACATTCCAGAAGCAACCTAATACCTGTGAATAGTTAAACTGCAACTCTTTTTTTTACTCAAACTAAAATTAAAGTTTTATTGCTGACCAAGATAATTAGCTATTAAAGTATAATTTAAATTACAAAGTAGAATGTTTCTCTTATTATTTTATATTTTAAAGCCTGACATAGAAGGAAGTGTGCAGCCAGCAGCTGAACAGATTTCAACTCAAAATCTACCTTCTTCAAACTAATCATTCTCAGGCAGAAACTTACTTGGGATTTTCCCTACATTTCTTCTGCCTTTAGTTACACTTCTACTACAGATTCCTCCTCACCCCTCCCTACAAGTCCTTACATGCAATGCCCAAACACATGCTGCAAAGGGGAAGAGGTAAAACTCACCATCTGTGAAATGTAAATTCTAAGTACAAGCACAGCAAACTTAAAAATAAAACCTTGTGTATTACACACAAGTGCAAATAAGGTCTCAAAAGGAAGTATTTGATGTTTATGAGGATTGCTCTTAAAAGGTGACTCCCCCCACTCCAATATTCCTGCCTGTATCACACTTTGCCACTTGCAAACCTGTCCATGGCTCTCTACCAGCAGATGACAAGGAATAGTCCCAGGATTTCCCACTAGAAGGGATTGCTGGAAAGATGGTACAGAATGGGTTTGTATCTACCCTGTGCAGACTCTTTGTTTCTGCTACAAAATTCACTGTTTAAATACCACTTTACAGTTTCACCAAAATATGCCCTTTTTCCCTTCCTCTGCATAAATCACCATATTTAATCCAGTCTGAGTCCTACAGGCATTCCTCTGCTGAATTTGGGAACAGTTATTTGGATCCATATTTTACTATTATAGCAACCACAGCTACTTCTAAAGCTGGAGTTTGTACACACCACCACTCAAGTCAAAATCCTGAGAGCTTCCTTCTTTGACAGGATAAATTCTAAGCCAGACTTTAAACCCAAACTCCAAGGCAGGACTGAGTTACCTTGTTGATGCTGTAACACTCCTGGAATCCGAGAGACTCCCTGTCATATCTAGATGCACCACGGCTGGCCTTTCAACAGGTTTCTCTGTGCTATCTTCTGGAAGTTCTTCAGACTGCTCAAGCTTTACATCTTCCTCTTCTTCCAAGAGATCATTGATCTAAAAAAGATTTAACCCAAGTTAATGGATTGAAAAGTTCCTTTTAAGAGGTCCAGGGAATTAACAGAACATGAGAAATGTGAAAGTAATGTATGTGCAAGAGGAGAACACATTTCAATTTTAGAAAAAAACAAGCACACTAGACTTGGTTTTACGTAAAACAATAAATTCCACACCATTAAAAAGCTACTTTTGAAACAGTGGACAAAAACTAAAAGCAAGCACCACCTCCAATTCCATATATGACACAAGCAGAATCAAGAAACAACAAAATCCCAACCACACTGAAGTCACAAACCACAGAACCTTTCTTCTTCTTTGCATAAAACAGATCATTCTCCTCTATTCCACAGGAAGCCTTATTCATGTACCAGAAGCCTTCCCAAACCCTTCTAGGGAAGGCAATACAGAGGTCTCTGAATCCAAACTTTAAAGCCCTGAATGAACACTTCCAAAGTTTCTGTGAAGCCTCTTGTCTATTTTTGCTTCTTTGTTTCCGAACACAGATGTTTTTACTGAAGCAGCAAAATATTACCAATTTAAAAAGTAAAACAATATAGCCAACTGGTAACTCTAGACAGCCAACCCTGCGTTTTTTAAAAGGCAACTATGTCTAAAATATAAAAAGATAAACAGAACAAAGTGATTGTTTGACTCCCAAGGCCCCTCTCTGATTGATTACTGATTTTCCAAACTCGTAAACCCAAAAACTAAAGGATCAGCCTCAAGAAAATATGCTTTATAGTACCTGCCATGTGCAAAACAAAAGCATTAAATTAAGAAAGATTTAAACTTCAGAAGTTTAAGATTACAAGGAAGGCAGGGAGGAGGTATTTGTTTACTTTTTAAACGGGGTGTAATGTATTCTATAGCACGACATTCCAGGCAAGAAACATTTATCCCTGGTTTTCCTCTGTAATTGCAAGAGGATGTGCCAGTGGAGCAAAGGCAAGCCCACCCACACACTGGGGCAGCTGCCAGTGGGGCTGTGCCCGGCAGGGACAGCGGCCCTTCTGTCCCCACCCCACCAGCCCCCGACAGAAGAGCACTGTTGACATCTGCTGGAGACACCACGGAATTAAAGGGACACCCCACCAGCCCTCCAACGGAGGGGGAAAAACTAAACAAAACCACCCACCAAACACACTGCTGTGCTTGGGAAACCCTTTTGCTCCACCATGTAATGACAGCCCAGCCAAGGCAGTGATTCCAGAGCGTGAGAGCACAGAGCAGTCACCCCAGCCCAGGGAGTGCCCTGAGCCTCTGGCTGCAGGAGCCACAGCCCAGCCCTGCTGAGCAGTCCCTGCAGCAGCAGCAGCAGGGCTGGGGCAGATGCCAGGGTTAGCCATGCTGTGCACAGAGCTCCAGGGGCAGCAAGCCTTGCAGAGCTGCAGCTTTGCTCGAGGAGCTCACACAGCACACGCTGCTCCAGCAGAACTCGCTGCCCACGCCTGGCACACCAGAGCAGCACCTACTGCAGGGAAGGGCAAGCACCCAGCTGCCCTAGTACTGGCCTTACCTTTATCCTTTCTCCTCTTCACAGAAAATACATCATTTTGAAGTCTCAGAATCAGAAAGACCACTCAAAAACTTTGGCATAGGAAAACACCACTGGTAACCTCGAGTGGAGTGCAAGACCCTGCATGTTTCTGTAAGACACACCTACAAATACTGTTGACCAAGACCAACAACAGCATGGTTCTTCATTTGGTTCAAAAGCAGTTAATTCCTAGAATGCTGTACTGTTTATACAGCATAACAATGTCTGTGTTGGGCAGGATTATCAATGTTGGTTTAGGTCCTATGTATTTTTCTACACAGCACAGCTACACTTACTACAACAGCAACAATTTCACAACCATGAAGAAAATTAGGAAAATGCCAGGTTTTGTCAGTTTGCAAGAAACTGGGCAGACTGAAGAAATTATATTTCAATATATCTTTCATAATCTTAAATGTGTATCACAGATAGGTAAGTGATAACATATTGCCATTCAAAATATTCTTACCTGCTCAGTTATTGAGCTTAAATCATTTGTAGATGAAAAATCCTCCTCTTCATTTTCAAAAAATTCATAGTAGTTCTCCAGAAGTCCCGCCATTATTCTGCTAACTATTTCTTGTTCTTTCAGATCCTCCACATCTGTGTAAATACTGAAGATTTAAACACTGGGTTAGTTCAATAATCTAAATCAAACTTCCTCCCCAAGAACTCCTGTGAACAACTCCCATGACTAAAGGGCTACATTTCACACCATTATTCCATATCTGTTCTGAACATTCAGAACTTCAAGATACCACATTATAGAGCTCTACACTATTTTATACCTAAAAATGAAGTAGCAACTCTTTAGGCAAAGTTTTATGAGAAATATTTAAAATTCAAGTATTTTTCCCATAGAGTGGAAGCACCAGGAGAAGCTGATACTTTAACAGCCTTCTCCCAAAACTGTTTTCCTGCTACAAACAGTGACCTTAGAAACTATTACTAAAATATTTGAACCTCAGAATAAATAAGTAATGCACCAATCAAATCAGTGGTTTCTGATGCCACAGCTCATAGACAAGCTGTTAAAGTTGCAAAACCATACTGTGTACTTGCTACTGTTGCTCATGGACCAGGAATGACTTCAAACTACAGATATGCACTCAAGTTCACCCAGAAACACTTCAGGAGCTTTTATAATTAACTTACTGAAAAACATCCGGGCCAAAGACTGCAGCTAAAGAACTTGCTGACCAAATTTCTTCATGATGCGATGCTACGTTAGCTAAAAATTTACACAGAAACTTTAACAAACTGTAATTAACAGGTGGAAGCTGCTGCAAGAGGAACCTCAGCTTTCTTCCAAATTCATCTTCATTATTATAATCTGAAAAAGGAATTAAAATAATTGAATCACAAATAAGATATCTGCTTTTTCATACTCAATACTGATCAGCTTTTTTCTGACAATTACTTACTTCTGAAGTATAACTAATGTGGTCAAACCACAGACTAAAATGTCAGAATTGACTTGCACTTATTCAGTAATTTCTCCTCTGAAGTACAGTCAGCATTTTTCAGCACATTTTCCCCAATTAACACTCACTCAAGTTTCTGATTTCATGGGACAAACTCCTCTGTATGTTTTTGGTTTACCAGTGTTACATAACAATTGCTTTGCAGCAGAGCTCTAGAGACAGTGAGCTAACTCCAATCTAGCCAAATTCTTCTATCAGACAAGCTACCTTGACACTTTTGCCTTTACAAGCATCTCATTCTCACCACTCCACTTGCTTTTATAATACTTAATTGACAAATCCAAGCTATCTCAATGCAATCACCTGCACACATGCTTAACTTGAAGCTTGTTGATTCAATTTCAGATTTCAAAAAGGGTCACCATAAAACCTCTTCATTCTCACCCCACTTAACGATATCCTTCACCAAAATATCTCCCCATAAATCTCTTTTGTTACATCATCAGCCTTACAGGCAAGTTCAAGGAGTTTACAACTGTTTGTACCTAGCTGAGAAACTCCATATATAGGAAGAGTCAGGAAAGCAAAATGGGAGAAAAATTGATACAGAGAGGTCTCCCCTTCTTTCTCAGACACTTGAAAACTCTTCTGAGATCAGTTAGAAAGGGAAAAGTATGTTTGAAGGTGATGAGCCATCACTCTGCCTCTCCAGAAGAGAGCTGAGACATCCTAGTCCTTAATATCAAAGCAAAGAGTGAGTAAATTCCCTGCTGTGTAAGCACAGTAACACCAAGCAGTGACTGCACAGGATTTCATTTGCTCAGACACAGTCAGCCCTCTGAATACCAGCAGCTGAATACAGCCAACCAGGCACAGAGAAACAGTTGGCTCAACACAGTAAGTCAAAAAAAGGAATATTCCAGAAAAGTGTTTTGGAAACAGAACAAGAAAAAAAAAAAAGGCCTTGAAAAGTCCTTTCAGAATAGAGACCTTCAAAAAGAAAGGAAGGAAAAGATAAGTGATAGTCAGACCACCTTACACATACTCTGTCCTGAAATTTAAGTTCTAAACAACAACCAGAGACCAAAAAGCAGAACATTCTTACCTCTACCCGAAGCCCCCTGACACTAAAGCATGGATACACACCTTGTGGGACAGGGGGCCTTGAGCAATGGGGTCAAATTCACACTTCAATTACCAAAACGACCTGTCCTTGAGGATCCACCTGCACGCAATGAGCCCCTAATGATCTATATATGCCACACCTTGTTGTATCATTAAGTCGTTTTGAGAACTAAGCCTGAGCTAACAATATAAAGGACTCCTAAAGAGTGGAGAGACCAGAACTGACATATGGATCCACAATTATCACCACCTTCTGCACTTGTGTAAGCAATTCCTCCTAAAATGCAGCTGATTATGTAATTCTGGAAACTAACTGAGGTATATCTAATTGGGTTTTGGCTGTGTGATAGAGGAAGCCAGGATATTTAGGAGAGGAAAATGAAGCAGCTTCACACTGCTGCAGAGGATGCTCCAGTTTAGCACTTGGTAAATAGAGTATCAGCATATGAAAACTCTGCTGAACCTACTCCTCCTACAAACCAATTCCCACTTCAAACAAACAAGGACTATCAGAAGCACCATCAAGTTCTTATCAGGAATAAACTCAACAACAGGAAATTAAATCAAACAAAAATGTGTCTTACAAAGCCAAATAAGCCCAGCACTCGAAGAGAAGTATGAACTGACATTGGAAACGGAGCAACACTCCTGCAGAGACAACAGCACTGGAGCCTTTGAGGAGGTTACTGATGCAAGACAAGTGTTTCCAATAATCAAGCCATGAATCAACTCCAGCATCACTCAACGCAGCAGAGGCCAAAAGACCCAGGAGAGTGGATACAGAGACACAAGCTGGGAATTGGTAAAGCAAATAACTGTGCCATATGGGTGTCAGTTTGAAAGGGCAGGTTTTTGCAGTATATGAAAAAACATACTTAGCAATAACAATATGCTGATGACAGGTGGCTTTTTCCTCCTACAAATGAATTTTAAGCTGAAAACAATCCACAGTGGGAGAGCAAATGTGACAGGAGTGTAGGACTCGAGATCCCTTTTCTAGTACACAAAACTTTTAAGTGCCATGAAAGCATAGGCAGAGTAAGTGAAATTCAGAGGAAATAAGAGAGAAACAAAGGCATTCCCTAGCACTTCCAAAGCATCAGTGCTGGGAAATTGTCCAACAGCTCTGATTCCAGTATTTGACACTTTGACCAGTGCTCCAGTATTCTGACACAAGAGCATGGAATATTCAGAACTAATGAGCAGGTCACATGGCAGCTGCCTCATTTTCCTACAGGACATATGAACTGTGCCTTTGAACCCAGACTGAGCTTCCTTAAAAAAGATCAATTTATTGGGGGTTTATGCTAAGAAAAGGTATATTTTAATGCCTCCTGATACACACATTATTACACACAGCACCAAAGACACCCTAGTGCCACTACAAATCCCAACTCAATACTGCGTTTTACTCTTAAAAATCACAAAATAAAAACCAGTAAACCAGAAATTGTTCTTACCTTGAGAAAGTTGCATCAAATGTACGTGCAAACTGCCTGGGATAACTGGCTCTGGAAGTTCTTGAAGAAAAAATCTAAGAAGGCTGATAGCTGAGGGTACATCTGCTTCTTTAACCAGGTCCACATCTTCTCCGTTATCGTATCGTTGCCGAAGCCACTCCACCGTCTCAGCATTCCCATTGACTTGAAAAAGTCCTTCTTGTTCCAGACCCCCTGGTGAGGAAAAAGGGTTGCAGAAATAAACTTTTGGATGTAATATAGACAAGAGTACCTGAAAAAATAAGGATAATCAGATATGCACAATTCCCACACTGAGTGAAAGGCTTTCTGGACAACAGTTTTGCAGGACTTCCAGCAGTGCTTTTCCCAACACACACATTCTTATGCCCAGCTAACAATAAAATAACAAGGTAAATGTTTGCAGTACCTAAACCACAGCATTTCCTATGAGCTGCCTGCTGAGCTGACTGCATTACCCTTGGCTAGAAAACAGTGATAATCAGACATAGCAGAAGGAGCAAAGAAATGAAGGATCACCAAAAAAACTCCAACCAACCAAATCTTACCCAACTAGTACTCTTCAAAAACCTCAATCTCTTCTGCAAGAATAACAGTTCAATGTGTTATTTGAAGTAGAGCAAGGTGGTACATACCATGTTCCTCAATATAGTCCACGACATGGCGGACTATGAATGGAACCTCATTGTCTGGTTGCCCTTCTTGCTGCAGCTCATCAAGTGGAATTCCAAATATTTTGTTAGCAAGAACAGAGTTGCAGTTACTCAAGGAAGGGGAGGAGCTCTTCCTCATATCTTATTGCAGCCAAAAATCAAAGCTGTCTTTTCTGTCAAATAAGAGGAATTAAAACCAAAAAACATACTTCAGTGTATGCTGTTGAAAGCATCAACCTGTAACACAGAGTGTTTTAATGACAAAATGCAAATACTCTCTAGTCTGTCTCCATCAGTTCACTGAACTAATGAACATTTCAGTAATGACTCCAATCACAGTTAACTCAGTAAATGACTGTCAGCGAGGTGTTCTGTCCAATCCTCAACAACAGAGGACTGAGAACATACAGAGCAACAAAGGAAATGCAGAAAATTCTAGTTACAACACTGCAGATAAAGCTCTAAGGTACCTTGGGAGAGGCAGGTTCCTCAGCACCTTTTCTAACAGTATGCAGTGGCCAGGCTTTCAGAACTCAACACAAAAGCCTCTCAACAGGAAACGAAACCAGTGGATCATACCAACCCCAAACCCCAAGTTTCAGTTACATGAAATGATTAAATATTTTGTGATACACAACAGCACTGCAATCAGCTTCTGATGTATTTGGCATTTTCTGGTCTACATAATAAAGCTTTCAACACCTGCATCAAATTAAAAGTTCTACTGAACATTAAACCCCCAAAACTAGTTTCTAGATGCTCAGTGATACCATTCTTCTATCATGCAGAAGCTCAAGCTTTACTTGCAAGTCTTTGCTTGATAAAGGATCTAGACAGATAACAAAGGTATCACCAGAGGCAGTGTAAGTCATTCAGTTAAACTGCTATCCTGTCAAAACCAAAATATTTCTTCTAGCAATGAAAAAAACGTCCTTTCAAAATAAATAAGAAAAAAATACTTGCTTAAATGCAAGCAATCACTTTGATAGAGGTTGACACAGAAAACACGAAGTACATGCTGTTAGTCATAGCACTGAAAGCAAATAAATCCTCTGTTTACTGCTGGATAAATTCTAATAGATTAGACATCTTGAAATTCATACTTCCTTCTTTTATTCCAGTAAAATAATTTCAGAAACCTACCTCAGAGTACTTAAACAGCCGAGTTTGAAAAACGCTTTCTGCGCCAGCTGCCCTCACTGACCAAGCATTCTTTTGTCATTTATGGTTGTTTAAGATTATGGCAAAAGATCAGCCTGTAGTTCCTCATTGAAGAATAGCAGAACTCGATCAGTACTTCAGCAGTTAATCTGAAAACAAGGAAAATATTATTAGACAATAAAGTTTTCAACAGTTTTAAACTCAGTCCCAAGTCCAATCATCACGTTTGAGGAATTCTTGTCAAATCATCAGTTTCTTGTTCTGAACAAGAAAGCATAAAGACCACATTTAGCACAGCTCAGGACAGAGCACCCAAAACAGAAAATCCCTTTTTTCACTCAGGAGTTAATCAAACTTGAAGTGAAAGTTAGCACGGGGTATCTAAGTCTTAACAATTAGGCAATAATTTGCAGACTCATTCAATCCTCTTCCAAAGAGCCAAGGAGGGCTAAGTAGGTTAGACAAAAGTGGTTTAGAGTTCTTACCATACTAAAATATTTAATGGCTATAAAAGTTTTAGAAGTATCTCAGGCTCTGATTTAATACAGCATCTTTAAACAGCAAGACCAAAACCAAAGTCCTAACTAACAGAGTCAGCCAGTTTCAGTGGTGCTGATCATCTTGTCTAGGAAGCTGATTACGTGTCCCAACTGCCAGATCAAAGTCCAAGAGATCATCAGATCTCGATACAGGCAGCGACTTCCCCCAAGTCAGATTCCATAGAACCACCCACACTTTTGCCACCTTTTATTTAGCATCCAGATTATGTGGACAGTTTTCATGTTCTCAGCTCTCAAAATAACTACAAACCACAGCAATAGCTTTATCATTTTCCGTGGTTATCAAAAATTTAAATGGCAGCTTCATGGCACTGTGGAGCTGATATAAAGTCCAGAATCAAAGTCACCTCAGCCCTTTGATCTCAGCCAGTACCTGGCCTCAGTGAACTCAAGCAACTGGGCAAAACTAGCTTGTGACATGCACACACACACAACACACACCACCAAAACTAGACAATGAAAAGGCTTTTCACAACTTTAAAGTGTAGGTACTGAAACCTCCTGTTTCATAACTGGAGATGGATATGACAGACTGAGACAAGTACCTTCCCTCTCTCTGCCCCCCAGCCCAGCTCTTGCCTCTGTTCCACATCAGAACAAATCAACTTCATCCTCGCCTGCAAAGTCCTGACAACCAACCCCTTTCAGCACCAAAATGCCTGTGACAACAGGAATCCAGAGGCCTTCCAACAGTTTGCATAAAGCAGTTTTCCTGCTCTAAATACTCCCCAGACTCCACTCGTGTGTTAGGGCAGCTGGTCTTGTGCTCTATACAAGATTCCTTCAACCTCCTCAGTATTTGCTTGCATTGAGGCCTAGAGGAAGAAATATTTCAGGCTTAATAGTGTTTAAATCTTTGCTTATTCATGTAAGCAATACTGACCAATATTCTCTCCTGTTCTTTGTCTTCTGTCTCTACCTATGGTCTTGTATTACAGGCAGGTTGTAAATCTGTTACGTCTCACACAAGTGAATCCTGGTCTGAGATTAGGATTCCAGGTGAGCTGGCAACACAAAATGAAGAGTTATATTGCAGTCAACAGGTTTTATTCTTTTTTTTGTTTGCAGGGGTTCTTTAACCAATCATGTCCAAATCTGGTATTGTGTACTCTTGGTTACTAGAAGATTCTGCCAGATTCCAACAGTGAAGCAGCTGCAATTCATGGCTCTCCTATAATTTATGAAGGCTTTGTACAGCCATTTTGCTTAATGTTTTGATGTATTAAGTCAACACAATCTTTGAGTATAAGTAGACTTCAATCAATCCAAATACCTCATGCAAATTTTAAAATATGAAGATGCACCAAGTCTATTTTCTCAAGTTCTACCAAAGTCAGCTTGTCCACAATGATTAAGAAATCTCACACTGACCAAGTGTAGGGTTAAGGGCAGCTGGGAGAAAACCTGTGATGGACCTGCCACGATGTTTCAGGCTGCCTTGCTAAAACCAACCAACAAACCTTCGAAACAAACACCTCCTAATAAAGAGGCCAAATTAGAAGTAACCACTTCTTTATAATTCGGCACCAAAGGAACATTCCTGAGGTGCAGCTTTCCCAGCAGAGGTAACTTTGTGCCCAGTTTGCTGCCCTGAAAGCTCAGCCACTTTCCCCAGGTGCTGCAGACAAACAGGCTGCCTCAAGATTAATTTCATTCAGGAGGCATGAAGAAAAAAGAAAAAAGACTTCTATTTTAACTGGCTTGGCAACGTAACAATGAAGTTGAAACAGGCTGGTTGTCTCATTGTTAGAGCAAAACCGGATTTACAACCCAGGCTTATACTTTAAATAAAGGTTTATATGGCTTATCATCACCTAGAAGAATGACTGAAAGCCTCACTTTCACCCTCTCAGATACACGCATACTTATACACACATTCAAATATATCATTATAGGCAACAATTTATTTTCAGAGCATTTAAGTCCCTTCCCTTTTAGTTCAGGCTTTGGGATCTTCACAGGCTGTGATACAATGCATCTGGTATTTAGCAAGCCTAGAAAAATCTGGAAACTCTAAAAAAGTTATTCAACTTCAGGGAAGTTCCATTTCCTGCTATTTCCAACATCATAAAACTGTTAATAATTAAACATTATATCTCCACTTTTTATATGGATCAAAAGTTTTCCCCCTTGCCCTCCCTTGTCTCAGGAAGAGCAGCACTTCAATGCAGACATGTGAGAAAACTAGGACAAAACATGTAATTTTCAGGATTATTTCTAGTCTTTTACAAATATTAAGCATTGCTGTGGTTTTTTTACCTTTTTTGCCATGATCAAACAACTCAGAAAACAGGAGCTGACCCATTCAGTCAACTATTCCTACTTTTGTCCATATTATCCTGATCCTTTTGAAAATGTGCTTCCCACTCCTAATTTAACAACCCAAAGGCTCCACAAGTCCTATCAATGAAAAATAATAGCAACCAAAAAAAACCTCACACAAAAGAAAACCAACTAGGTTACGTTTTACTACAAATTTTCTAGTTGCACCCATCAACTTCCTCTCCTCATTACTACAAACATTTAAAAACATCCCTCAGCTACAATCATGTTCTACCAAACTTAAATACAGAAAACTAAAAATACACCTTATAATAACCACCTATTATACAATTTTACAAGAGGCTGAAAGAAACATACTATGTCCTTTGCAACATGTAGAGCCCAGGTATCTTAAACGAGGGTAAAACACAGTTTTGTTCTGTATTGAGGCTTTCAGTGCTCTCACACATCATTTTAAAAAACCAAACAAACTGTGTGGTTTGGGTTTTTTATTAAGTTCTTCATAGAGTCTGCTGGGAAAACAGTACCATGAGCTTCATTTTGCCACCATTATAGCATTCACTTATCTTGGCAATTAAAAAAGTATTCACACCCACATATAAAATGCCACTGAAGAAAACAGAAGAGATGGCTAAACATTAATATTTGAGAATACTTATGAAAACTCAGACTTACATTGAGTTCATCTCTTACATTACTGACTGAACTATAAATAACAGACAGGTGTCATTTGAAATTAAAGTCCTCAGGGTTCCACCACCTTTCCTTAAAACAAAGGAATGAAGCAACAAGTAAAAACAAATAAAGGCTGCAAACTGAAACTGTGCCATAGGAATGAAAACATTAATTCTGCCTGTAGAATTTCTGCCACAAGTCCAACTACTCAAGCAATTCCTTTTATTTGCTTGTTTTATCTAGCAAGAAATTCATATTGTCTCTGAAGCCAAGCCCAAAGCTGACAGCGATTGCTGCTCTGCTCTACTTTTAACATATTATTTCGTGGCATTAGCAGACACTGCTGGTTATTTTTTTGTAACACACGTCAAGTAAACACGAAATGTAACATTTTTAGATAGGAAAAAACTATCACAGGGCAACAAAATGTCCTGTCCCTGCTGCTCAGGAAATACACCTCAGGTTTTTTGGCTTTTTGAGCCCACAGTGCTGTGACCCAGTGAGCCACCCACATGCTGCACTCCGGGTCCTGAAAGATCACGTACACATCCTCCAGTGCAGAGAGGATCAAAGGTCCTTTGCCACAATACAAGGAGGTTTATTTACAAGTCAAATTCCACAAAAAACATTCAAGTGTCTCAACGCTTTTAATTTCTTACCCTATATTTGATAAAGACAAATAATGTGTTACTTATATGACTTACAACTAGACAAAATCCATGATGTCCCCCAGGATGCCTACAGCAAACTTACTATTAAATCAAAATAATTAATTCTTTGTTTAAGTTTGAAATGCTCGAAGTTCTAAGAGATTTTAAGGATTTCTAAACGATGGCCAAACTTCTGACAGATTCCAGCCTGGAATCACAGGCACTCTGCTCGTGCAATGACATCATGTAGAGCCAGCTGCCAGGTGTGACCATGAGCAAGAAGGCTTCCCCAGGAAACTCACTGTAGAACACACAGACCCTTTGGCAACTGCTGCAATACATATTATTTTATTTATGTTTAAAAGAAATGGCAAGCAGCACTCATCTCCTTCCTTTTAAGTTTCATCAAGATAAAAGGAAGCTGATTTTTCTGTAATGTTCAGTCATGACAGTAACAGTTGATATTGACTGATTTTTATGCCATTTGTACACTCAAATTACTGTTAACATTCCCAATGGATGAACTGCTTTTGGGCAAAAGAGCTGTTGCTCATCTGATTTTCAGCTTTTTTTTTCAGATAACAAGGAAAAACAGAGTATTTTGGCTCATTGGACTTAATCTGGTCAAAACTGAAAAGTTGGCCAGGTTGGGGAAGGGACAGGACTTGGAGGAAATTGATACGAAAGACAAGCTGGAAAAAAAAAAACCCAAACCCACAAACAAACAGAACACTACCACAAACCCAGGACACAGAAAAGGACAAACAATACTTGTCTCAAGAGCACAGCTAAAAGCATGCAGAGCTGTGCAAGTGCTTGAATGTGAAGAGACACAGAACATCCTCCACGTAAAAAAAACAATCACATTTAAGTACTCATTAATAATTTGAGTAGTCAAAACAAAAATTATTTAAAATAGAAGTTTTAAAATCAGCAAGATTAGCTTAAAGTAGATTCTTAAAGCAAGATTTCCCTTTCTGATTGTCAGTAAAATCAGGTATCAAGAGTATTTTAGGCACAAGTCTGGACATGCAAATCAAACAAATAGGATCAGTTACTATTATAAATTTAACAAGCTGGTCTTACTAAGGATACAATCCCCATCCTCACATAAAGGTATAGTATTTGAAATTAAGTATAACTACAGAATTTAACTTGCAGTGTTGAAGGAAACCATGTTGGAATAAATGCCTTCTCAAGCAGATGTGACTTCATTGCTCCCTTCATTGCTCATTACAGTCACTAACTCTGCACTGCCCTGTTTGTTTTCTGGGATAAGCCCATTGCAGTTTTGCACACAATGAGAAGAGGAGTCAGCAGAAGCAAAACCACCAGCTCTTTAATTATCTACTTGCCTGTACATACCTTCACATGTGCACTCAAACACACACTAAACTTCAACTCTATTGGCAGAAATTCTCCATCGTTTGCCACAGGCACTTGTGAGAGCCTCAAAACTCACTCAGTTGACAAAATACTGGCTATACTGATGGGATGGTTTAAAGGTAAACTGGCAAGAGAAATGAACCCAACTCAAGAGAGATTACAAGTAAGAGTTACAATTTACTAAAAAAATGCAATAAATACAATGATACAAACTGGGTTTAACCCACAAAAACCAGAGGTATAACCCAGCACCCTGGGGTACAAACAGAATGGTGGGTCCCCTGAGTGGAAAGGGAAAGGAAACCTGTTGGTGAGGATGATGGCCACAGTCTGGCCAAGAGTACCCATCACAGTCCTGTTCTGGTTCTCCTCTGGATCCATCTAATGCTACCAGAAGTCCCAAAACCCAAAGATTATACAAGCTCAGGGTCAGGTAGGAATGCCCAGCACCTCCCCCAGCGTAAGGAGACTCACAATGGGTGACAACACTGAGTCATGGGATATTTTTGGAATCTTTAATGGTCTAGTCCTCCCCAATGGCCCTAATTAGCAGACATGACCCCTCAGGCTGGGTGTGAAGGTGTTAATGACTCCCCAGAGGGGAGTCTCCTGGTGTGAAGGCAGGAACACTCCCCTATCTCACAGGGTTCTTTAACACCCAGCCTGGATCCTGAGGGGTCAGGTGTGCCCTGGGCAGCTGCTGCCAACGAGCCATTATTGACAGTCCATGAGAAATGATACACAGGGTGTAGAACACACAGTTTTAGTTATGCCCACACAGTGATAAACTTGTCCCAACCCCTGTAACTAGGACAACTGACAAAGCACAGAAAACAAAGCATAAGATTTAGCAGGATGCAATTATGATACAATTTTTGTTTCCTGGAAATGCAGTAGCAAGTCATCTAATTTATAAATGAGAACAATTTAAATCAAGCCTTTATGTCCTTACTGTGGAAGAAAGCAAAAACACCTCAAAAAAAGCTCCTCTGCAAAAGATATTACTATAAGCAATAGAGTTTTGGATTTTTTCTTAAATTTACAAGAAATCATAATACAAATTAGTATTTAGTTTCCAATCAGTAAAGTTTAGCCTGCAATTTCAGATGAGAACCTGATCACTCTGTCTCTGAAAAAGCCCATCATCAAACCCAGATCATCAGGAGAGGCAGATCCCATCTATTAGAAAAGCCTCAAACACATTGACAGTTTTAAGTAACATTCCAAAACAATTCTACATTTTAAAAGAACAATCTGAGGATTCACAAAAACATTCGCTGGTTTTGATAAGCAAAAATAACATTTTTTAGTCACTTACTAGATAAAATCCAAAGGCTTTTTAACAGCATTACAGCAACTCCTAATCCTTCTCCAGCTCTATTGTAGCAAGAGGAATGAAATCAAACCATCAGCGATACCAGAAAAAGTAAGTAGATGTTTGCTCAGTGCCTCACACCCACCACCACACACTGCCAGATTTGCTCTCATCTGCTGCTGCCAATGCACATGTGCAGAATTATAAAGAAACTTCCTGCTCGCACAGATCCCATCACATTCTTAACAACAGTAGTTAATAAATAAAAAGGCTTTTGTATCTTGTGTAACAGCTAATTATAGCCATCCTACTCGCCACCCTCCAATGCAAAGATCTACTCCACCAACCACATATGTATAATTGCCTCTGCATCAGATAATACAGAACTTAAGTGCAGTGGCATTATAAAAGTACAGTAAGGTAACAGACAGGAAGAAATTATCAGTAAAACCATGCAACTCGAGAGATCCACGTTATAAAACCAAAGCAGTTTAACAACTGACACTGCTGTTAAAACAGACTTTGGAACAGAAGTCAAGCGACCTCAGAGGCACCAAAAAAGCAAACTATAAATATATAATGCACTTAATTCATTATACATAAGTTATCGTATTACATACATTTATCATCAGCTTGTTTCCCCCTCACAAACAGGTAAGCAGAAACACACACTGGAACTCAGCAGATCACAAAAGGATTACCCAGCCTATTCCCTATGAAAACACTGTCATAACCACGAGCACGTGCCCCCGAAATAAAGGACAGGCTCAGCACCCCCACTGAAAGAATAAGACATTTCAATGAAGAGTTCAATTCTGTAGCAATGACCCTCTGAGTCACAAGGGAAGAAGGGGAAACAAAAAACCAACAACAACAAAAAAGAGAGGACTGGCACTGAGGTCTCCTCCACAACCAATTCCTGTCACAACTTGATTATGACCAAATTTGAAGACACCGCCAGAAATCCTAAGGTTAAAAATTACATTGCAGACTAAAATTAAGTAACCTGATTACATTACAAGAGTGCCAAGGCAAGAAAAGATTTCATTAAATGTGAAGATCAGCAAAAAGGGGAGAAAACCTTTCAAACATACACACTTAAAAAACAGAGCATAAAGGAAGAAAGAACCACATTCTAAGATTCCAGCTCTCACCTTTTCAATTCTGTCCATGTATTATTATCTTACACAGCCGAGCACAAATTTTAATCCTGAGCACACTGCAGGGAACACTGAACAGAAGAGGCACATGAAGAGCCACCCGTGAGACTGGAACCTGGACAATCAATGCAGGGCTCCCACCAGAGACTCTGCTCAGATCAAGCAGCTGCCCCACCCAAACGTCCTCACAAATGTCCAGACAGTGAAGAAAATAAAACCCATCTAAACCTCTCCATAGAAAAAAAGCCTCTGCAACCACAGCCTTTGTTACAAGTTCTTTGAACACAAACATAAGGAACTATCTGTATTTTAAGCTAGTTTGGCATATTTTTCTTCTTTTTTTTAAAAAAATACACAGGATTTCACACATTCACCGATGAAAGACCACAAGATAAGAGTTGTTTGTTACTACCACAATAGAATGATTTTCACTCAGAATAGGGTCCTGCAAAATAGTACCCATTTCTTGTAGTGAACGACTCCACCCATATGTTGCAGACCTAACAGGTTTTCAGCACCATAATCACCTTCTAAACTATGTTTTGAAGACTTCAAAACAAATCGAAGCTACCAAAAAAAAAATAAAAGCCTGGCAAAAGATGCAGTAACAAATACATTATGTTTTAGGCTGCAAGAATACAGAGAATTAACTCGATTTGAAAGAACTTTCACAAATCCCAACACTTGGCTACCAAGCCAGTATAAAACTAAAGACAAATCTCAATTTACCAAAGCCTTGAGACACTCACTCTCAAACAACATTTTTGCAGGTAAAAAATCTACAGCTTACAAAAAACAATAGTCAGCAAAAGACTCGAAACTGAATTGCTCCATTTTACTAACTTTCCAGGGAGCAATGTAAAATTCTCGTATTCTCTTCCTGAATCCAATTTTGACACGAGACATACAGCCCCTCTGCTGAAAAACTGATAGAGCCATCACTTTACAAACTGCGTGACAAGGAACAAATCTCCCTCTCTCACAGCCCTTCACAGAGGATTTAATATTCTTTCAATTCTGTATCTCTTTCTCAGATGTTTTGGATAAAGTGTTATTTTCTGGTCTTTAACTAACAGTTCTCACCTCTGAACTGATCAATAAAGACATAACCAGGACTGCAATACAAGGAAAAAAGTTAAAAGGGTTTGCCATCTCTTGTCCTTACAGATGCAAATGCTGAGCTGCCCTGCAAGAAGTCAATTCGCTCTCATCCAAACGGCCACTAGATTTTTGTCACGGCAGCAAAACTAACCTGGTGTTATGCACCGAATTTAAGGACAACTTAAAGGCATTTTCTTACCGACATCACTTCCTCTTCCCTATAGCTGCAGCTTCTTTTGTGGGGGATGGGGAAAAAATCAGAACAACCACCCCCAAAAAAATCCACACTAAAAAAAAATCACCTCAGACTTGGCAGGTTCTTCTCACTTTCCTAGAAAAGGGCATTACTGCTGAGCTACAAACATTCGACCAGAGACCAAAAGCCTGAGTATTTGAAAAGGAAAAAAAAACACCCCAAAAAGCTCACAAAACCTACTGATATCTGTTGCAAAGGCACAGAATGTTTCTTCAGCCTCACCTGCCCTTGCAAACATGCAGTTATGTACATTAGAAAGCAAAGCCTCACTGCTTGCACTGGGCTCAAGGGATGAGCCACACATGACAAATGGGGAGTCTTAACGAGCTGTGAGAAGATCCTCCAGTGTTACAAACAGCAAGAGCCCAAACTGGCTAAGGCTGAGCAGATAAAAACTATTATTTGCTGAACATGCAGTCCATGTCAAAATTTGCAAGCACTAGAAGTTACCAGGAGCCCATCCCAGTCAGCTTCTTCAAATGTAACCACAGAACGCTCTAATTGAATGAATTTTCTAAAATAATACTGTAAATTTCCAGTTTGATGCTTTCAAAACATTGTAACATTGTCAAGGCAAGGAAAGGATCCCTATGGTGCTACACAATGTACAAAATACAGACAAAGCAGATTAAAAGAGGTTCTAAATATCTTCAAATCTACGCAACAAAGAACACATAAAGCAATTTACTAATAATGAGCAGCAAAAAACCCCAGAAAATAAACAAAATAGCTAAATTGCTTATAATATAGGCCAACAAACCAGCTTTTTATTCTTTTTATGCTGGCAAGTTAAACTGCACAGAAGACAGAAAAACTTCCAACCTAAATGTTAATCCAGTTTAACAATTTGTTCCAAAGTCACATACTAACAATTCCATCCCTGAGGACACTCAGGAATACATGCCAGGAAAAAACCCAAACAACTGTGTGGGTTTTGATATATCCACTTTCTTCCTTTTTTATTAAACAGGCAAGAGTCATTAGGTGGCATTTACTTCCTTCATTTGTTACCTCTTTTCCCTACCTTGAGCCTGACAGCTGCAAGAAATTTTGTAAAAATGTATTAAAATGCAGCCAGACCTGAGAGTAAGAGAGTTGTGCATTAAAAGTGTGTGATGGCAGGGCTTTTTGTCTTTGGGGTTTTTTTTTTCCAAACATGGAAGGGTTAGGGTTTTGGAAGTGTTTGAAAGGATCAGGGTTTGGAATAGTTAGGGTTTGGAATAGTTAGGGTTTGGAATAGTTAGGGTTTGGAAGGGCTAGGGCTTGGGAAAGGTTTGGAAGGGTTAGGGTTTGAGAGGGCTAGGGCTTGAGAAAGGTTTGGAAGGGTTAGGGTTTGAGAGGGCTAGGGTTTGGAAAAGGTTTGCAAGGGTTAGGGTTTGGGAAAGATTTGGAAAAGGTTTGGAAGGGGTAGGTTTTGGGAAAGGTTGGGAAAGGTTAGGGTTTGGGAAGGGTTTGGAAGGGTTAGGGTGACCCTGACACTGTAACAACCTCACTTCAAGGCAACTTTTGGACAGCAAGAAACACCCGAAATATTTAAGTCCCTGAGGAGCTCCCACGAACAGTGGAGCCCTCGGAGGGCACACCTGG
Organism: Campylorhamphus procurvoides; assembly: GCA_013396655.1. Taxonomy (NCBI): domain Eukaryota; kingdom Metazoa; phylum Chordata; class Aves; order Passeriformes; family Dendrocolaptidae; genus Campylorhamphus; species Campylorhamphus procurvoides. The sequence goes on from WBMV01006429.1 coordinate 716,901, forward strand.
CCCCAGCCTGGCACAGGGGTGACCCAGCAGCGCTCCTGACACTTTGTCCCTGCCCTTCTTCCCACTCCCGGCGCTGTCAGAGCCATCCCACCGACCCGGGGGTGTCCCGCGGTGTCCCAGAAGGTTCCCGAAGCCCAGAGGGGACACCGAGGGTGATACCGACAGACCTAGGGGGACACTGGGGCGATACAGACAGACCGAGGGGGACACCGAGGGGACACTAATGGTGATGGGACACGGACAGACCAAGGGGGACACAGAGGGGACACCGGGTGATACCGGGGGGGACACTGAGGGGATACCGGGGGGGACACTGAGGGGTGACACCGACAGACCTAGGGGGACACTGGGGTGATACCGACAGACCGAGGGGGACACCGGGAGGACACTGGATGGTCACTGATGGGACACGGAGGGGACACTGATGGGACACCGGTGTGACACNCCCGAGGGGCCCCCCGGCCCGCCCGCCCCGCGCATGCGCCGCGCGCCCCTCACCGTTGCCGGGTGCCTCGCCCTCCCCGCCGCCCGCGGCGCCGCCGGCCGGTCCCTCCTCCGCCCCTTCCCACGGCGGGGCCTCGCCCTCCTCCTCCTCCTCCTNCGATACAGACAGACCGAGGGGGACACCGAGGGGACACTAATGGTGATGGGACACGGACAGACCAAGGGGGACACAGAGGGGACACCGGGTGATACCGGGGGGGACACTGAGGGGTGACACCGACAGACCTAGGGGGACACTGGGGTGATACCGACAGACCGAGGGGGACACCGGGAGGACACTGGATGGTCACTGATGGGACACGGAGGGGACACTGATGGGACACCGGTGTGACACCGCCAGC
>WBMV01006429.1:717881-738782 GCA_013396655.1 Campylorhamphus procurvoides
GGCCGGCCTGAGGGAGGGGGAGAGGAGAGCGAGGATGGCGGGGGATGTGGGGGAATAACGGGGGATAGTGGGGAATAATGGGGAATAACGGGGGATTTTGACGGTTTGGGAGGGGTCATCGGCACGCACGGGGACTGGGGGACCCGCACACTGAGTGAGAAACCAGCACCGGGCCTTGGGAACCCACACAGGGACTCGAGAACCCTCACCGGGCCTTGGGAACCCTCACACTGACTTGGGAACCCTCACACTGACTTGGGAACCCTCACAGGGACTTGGGAATATGAACAATGACTGGGGAACCCGCATGGGGACTCAGGAACCCGCACATTGATTTGGGAACCCGCACCAGGCCTTGGGAACCCACACACTGACTCAGGAACCCTCACACTTGACTCGGAAACCCACACAGAGACTTGGGAACGGGGTTCCTACTTGTCCTACTTGTCCTACTGCTGGATCCCTGGGAGAAGAGCCTGACCCCCATTGTCTTCCTCTTGTCAGGGAGTTGTACAGAGCCATGAGGTCTCCCCTGAGCTTCCCTTTCTCCAGGATAAACTCCCCCAGCTCCCTCAACTTGTGCTCCAGACCCTTCCCCAGCTCCACTGCCCTTCTCTGGACCTGCTCCAGCACCTCGATGTCCCTCCTGGACTGAGCAGCCCAGAACTGGACATGCACTCGTGTGTGGCCTCACCAGTGCCCAGCACAGGGGCAGAATCGCTGCCCTGGTCCTGCTGCCCACGCTGTTCCCAATCCAGGCCAGGATGATCATCGAGATCACCCTGTGACCCAACACCACCATGTCATGTAGACCGTGGCACTGAGCACCATGTCCAGTCTTCCCATAAACACCTCCCTGGCCAGCCCAATTCCAATGTCTGATGGTCCTTTCTGTGAAGAAATTCCTCCTAATGTCCAGCCTAAACCGCCCCTGGTGCAGCTTAAATCTATATTCTTTTGTGCTGGGGTGGCCAGAGAGGGACCAGAGCAAGGAGTGTCACTGTGCAGGTTCATACCCCACGAGCTTTGGTTGGACAGGAGGAAGAATTTCTTCCACAAAGTGTGATTAGACACTGGGACAGGCTGTCCAGGGAGGTGGTGGAGTCACCATCTCTGAAGGTGTTTAAGGAAAGACTGGAAGTGGCACTCGATGCCATGGTCTAGTTGACATGGTGATGTTCGGTCATAGATTGGACTCAGTGATCTAAGAGATCTTTTCCAACCTAATTGATTCTGTGATTCTAGTTTTCCCTTTCTCGTAACCATATTAAAATATTTCCTGTAAATTTTCTCAATTAAAGCACCCAGAGCCATCACTCCCAAACGTTCCCCGGGTGTAAGCGCGCCAGAAGTAACAAAATGCCCTTTGACAAAGAGCTAATGCATTTTGAAGCATAAAATTTAGCACCCTCAAAGTAAGTTAGCATAAGTTAGTGAGGAGATGCAAGTTTACACCCGAAGTGTTAAAACCCGTGCCTGGCAGTCTGTGGTTCCCACATGCCATGCTGAAACTACAACAGCTTTTTCTGTCATGCAGTGCCAGCAGCCATAGGTGGTGGGTTTAATAAGGCATTTAAGGAAACTTGGATTTAGTTAGTAAAAATCCTCTCAGGAAAAAGCTCTTTTCCCCCCATGAAAAACTGGCAAAGAATATATGAAAGGGAAAAAAATTATACGAGTAGGATGGGAGTAATTGAAACCTCTGTATTTTCAATAGCTGGGAGGGTTTTGTTTCAGCTTTTCCAACGTGGATTCTGAATTTTATCTAGAGATACATTTATAGGACTCATTAAGAGGTTTTACATTTAGAATCCAAAGAAGGGAGAGTCACAATCCCACAGTAAATTAACCCGGGTTTAATCAGATCTAAACCTCTCTTTTCCTGCTGGAAGATTTGGACCCATTAGGAGGTACCACGCAAAAGCAATAAAATGTGTTGGGTGGGGGAAGTGGCTCTCAGGAGGTCTGTGTGTGCTCTGTCTGCTTCCACAGCAGACTTCCCCACTTGAACTGCTCATAAAATCTCCTCGCATCAGGATGAGGTTTCTGAATTCGTATTTTGTATACATAGCTGTGTTCTTTCTGATTCATTTAGCCTCATCAACAACAATAAAGATACTGAATCAGAACAAGCTGGCAATTTTGTTGATGAAACATGGGGGAGAGCGGACTCCAGCTGGCTCTTCGGCAGATATGTTGGCCAGTTGACAGGAATAAAACTGCACGAAACCTGCCACAGAAAACACACGTGGTGGGAGGAGGCAGACAGCAGAGGCAGGCAGGTAGGCAGGCACTGCACAGCACCTCTTGGCTGGTTTTGAGTCCAAGGCAGTGTCTCCCCTCCCCTGAACTGGCTCTGAGTTTGCCATTTCATGCCAGCTTATCCCCCCTCCTTTCAAAGGCTTCCAACGCTCCTCACGGGGGGCAGACATATGCAGTCCCAGGCTGCCATTTTTGGCTTTTCTGCTCACTTTGTGTTCTTGCTGTCTATTGCTGAAAGGTTGAGGACAACCTGGGAGTCACAGAGTCACAGGATAGCTCCAGTTGGAAGGGACCCATAAGTGTCATCGTGTCCAGCTCCGTGCTCCTCGCAGGACTGCCTGAAACTAAACTGTGTGGCTAAGAGCATTGTCCAGGTACTCCTTGAACTCTGACTTGCTTCTGTGACCACTTCCCTGCTGAGCCTGTTCCAGTGACCAACCAGCCCCTCAACCCTTTCCTAACGTCCAGCCTCAACTTTCCCTGACACAACTTCATTCCATTCCCTCGGGTTCTATGCTTGGTCACCAGAGAGCAGATCAGCACCTCCCCTTCTCTTTAAGAGAAACTATAGACTGCTCTTCATAAGTCTTGGACCTTTTACCATCCTAGTCTGTCTCTGGAGCTTTACCCACTTTTTCTAAGATAGTAAATGCAGAGGGAAGGGAGGCAACAACTCAATGAGTGGCTGCATGGTTACACCCCCAAAATGCAGCTGTTAAAGGCATCTGCCTCTCAGATCACTGCTAAACATTACAATAGAGCAGTGTCCATTGGCTGTCCCCATCCCTTTTCCACTATCTCAGGCACAGCTTAAATTTTGTGGCAGCACTTTGTAACTCTCCCTCTTCAGTGCAGTGCAGAGTGTGGAGCTCACACAGGTCCATTTACCCTCTCCAAGCTCACATGCAGCCCCAGCACAAGCAGGGGTTGTGCAGTGCACGGCTGCACTCCCACCCTGTGGCCCTGTCGCCCACATGTCAGGACATATGACAGTGCTCTGCCTTGCACAGGGACAAGGCCCCAGTGTGAGGCAGCTCCTGAGCAGAAGGACCCGTTCCCCAGCTGCTGCACAGCTCCAGGAGCTTGGCAGATGAGCCTGGCTGGCATCTGGCTCCTGGACTGAAGAGCCAGAGTGCCACGGCACCCCTGTCTCGTCGATAAATCCACATCCAGAGCCACACCACAGAGGATGGGCCATTTCTGCAGCTCAGTGTGTCTCCTTACAAGTCCAGCTAAGTTGCTCAGCCTACAAGTTTTGCAGAGGTTGTGCTGCCAAGTGCTCAGAAAGTAACTCAGTAGAGCTGAAGTGATTACTGGTGTAATTCCCCTTTTTTCAGGAAAAGCTGTTCATGAGCACAAATCATTATTACCAGTATATGTCACAGCAGAACTGGGACCACATTTCCGTCGTGTATCCCCAATATCCATCCTGACCTAGTATGACTTCAGAATAAATATTCTCTGAAGGCTTCAGCTTCCAATTAAGTCTAGTTCCAACAACAGCCCTGCATTACTCCTCATGAGAAACTGAAGCAAATTAAAGAATTCCTATCCCAACTGTGCTCTCTGTTGTACAGGGCTTAGTACAAACTGAGATAAAATACTCCAAAACTTAAAACAGCTTTGCAATACAATCCAGTGCTTGGAAGGCTGATAGCCTGCCATGCAATTCCTTACCTTCATACTGGGTTATTATCTTACTAGGAGGAAATTGGAATCTGATGTGTAGCAAAACAAGACACTGTCTGCTATAATATATGTGTATTATATGCCAGACAGTTTTTACTTGGGGGGAAATTATCTGTATGTCAGCAAAGTATTTGCTTTCGGTTTTAATTGTCCACCTATAAATTATTTGATACACTCTCCTGAACTTGGAAGTGCTCAGTTTTTCTCTTAAGTAGATTCTCTTGTCTGTTGCAAAAAATATTGACAAACTTGAGTCCTTTCAACACCAAAGAATTATTTGGTTGCTCTGCAAAGTGCTTTCCTTTCCTGCATATTTCATCCAGAAACAGAGACGTGTCACGTGAGCTCCACTTTGTTCCTCTTTTCCAGCATTACAGAATTTTATAACAAAGGTTTTGTTTCAGGATGCCCAGCACATGGCCATGTTGGACATCCCCAACACTCTGGAAGGCTCTGGAATCGGCAGGTATCCAGTTCTTCTGACTCACGGCATCCGAAAGGGCACCAAAGAATCAAAGTCCATCTTTAAAGCTATGCCCTGTGGTAACAAATGAGGGTTCACAAGGCTCAAGTAGACAGGTGAAAGGATCTATTTTATAGAAACAGAAACTCCAGCTCAGAGAAAACCATTCATCTTTTCAAAGACTGTCAGCCATTACCAGACACTCATATGCAAGGATTTTTAAAAACTGAATTCAATATCAAAGGCACATGTTCTGTGTAAATGTCAGACATTTTTACTCATTTTGCTACTAGAGTTCTGTGATTAAAATAAGCATTTACAGCATAGATTTTTTTTTTCCCACTGCCTTTGAATAATTTTTGGATCTGATTCCTGGTTTTGGAAGATCTGGCTTTAAAGTAGAAATCTAGGAATATGGGTCAAATGTGGCTTTTAAGGCTTGTTCATATTTTAATTGCATGGTTGCAGACTTAACAGGAGATAATTCTTCCCTTCTTGAAATTCAAGACATTGAAAGGTTAATTCAGTCTTCTCAGTTCCATTTCCTTCCGTCTGTTCCCCTTCCCACACTTCCCCCCCCATCTGTAGACAGCTGAGTTATTTGAATTTTATGCAAGCTTGTACTCATCCAAAGGGAAAAATCAGTGTGTTCATCAGGCAAGAAAAAACTGCAATATTGCACACTTGCATTTTTTACTTCCTATCTGCTTTCCTCTGCATTCACCAGCCTGGGCTCTGGACCTAAAATAGTCCCTAAATAATAGTCCCCACTTAAAAGTTCACTTGAATTGCAGCTTGAACGTCCCCATCCCTTTTGAATTCCCTTTCTCTGCACTCTCGTGGATCTGCCCTCCAGCTGCTGTGGTGCTTTCACCTTGGGTCGAGGAGAGGCTGCAGGTCACGTTAGCACAATTTGTCCTCTGCCAACACAATCACCCTTTGCTGCTCCCATGTTATCTCATGGTGTGGCCACTCACACTCAAGGTACACCAATGCCAGAGGAGTCACTTTGACAGGGCTCAGGTTAACTCTGGGATGAAGACACGGCCTTAATCCAGCTGGTTTCGGCACTTTGTATGTATTTGCTAGGAAAAAAAGCCATAAAAGTAGTCTTTGAAAATGTTCTAGGCTCAGTCAGGTTCTGAAGAAACAGCTTTTCACTTCAGATGTCGTGAGAGGAAAATAGTCTCATCTTTCTTTTTGTTGTTGTTGTTTTCACATTTTAAAAAGGAAAACCAGCATTTAACATAACACATTTGCAGCTTTCATTTGAGCAGGCAGAAGTTGACAGATGTGGAACTTACTGATTACCACTTTCTTACATAATTATTGACCCTGTAGACAGTGTGGAATACCTGTGTGTTTGGTTTACCCTGTATAACAAGCCTATAAAATTAGAAAATGATTTTTGGAGAAGGTGATGTAGAAATACAAGTTTTTTATTCTGTGAATCGCTCACAGTAATCAGCTAGAAAAGATACTTGGCTGCCTAGTTGTTCCTCTGCTTCAGTAACCTTGTTCCCTCGAGAGCTGGAAAACTTCAGGGTTTATCTTCTCCCCCAAACATAAACCCACTCCATCTACCAGGAGGTGCCAGGCTATTGAAAGTGTGAATGATTGGAATGATTTGGCAACACAGAAAGAAGAGCTGGTTGGGCACCCATCAAAACTACCTCCACAGCCCTGTGTCCCAGGAGTCAATCCCACACCTCCCTATCCACAACATGGATTGTAACAACAGACCCACCCATTGTCCTTTCTCCTCTGGACAGAAGGAAAACCTGAGGATAGTATAAAGTTAGTAGATCTCTGGATTTTATTGTCTATGATTATCTTCTCTTGGATTACATTGGTTGTCTTATTTGCTGCACAATCTGAACTTCATAAGAAAAGGTGATGTTCCTCCTGTTTAAAGCAAAGAGAGTGAGAATTCCAAGAGAGGAGTGCTCGATTCCAGAGCAGCCAGCTACACTGAGAAGAGCCATGTTGGAGCTCACTCCCTTGTCTTACGCCTTCTCTAAGAGCTGCTGCTTGCAAGAGATACTTCTGTCCAGAGACAGGGAGGAAAAAAGGACTGTTGGTAAAGACTGGAAGTCACAGTAAACTTGTGTTTCTAGACCAGCATTCATCACAAACTATCATGTGCTCTGTAGCATTAACTAATGTGACTAATGCATCACATGCTTCTTTCCCCACCCTGTCTTTGGGAGAGAAGCCTGTACATGGACATTTTCTATTAATTCTTTTTTTCCTTTAACAATGCACACGTTTTGCTAGAAAAGGCCAGGGCAAAGCCAAGTGCTTTATGCTGGAAGACACACTTTTGGGTCAGTTCTCGAGAAAGCTCTGTTGCAAGAATCTCCATCTGGTTAAACTTTTAAAAATTCACTCCCATAGCAAGTTTTATAATACCAAAAAAAGAGGGAGAGAGGAAATTTCTACTCCCACTAGCTTATGTTTTCTCTTTTTGCTCTTTGCTGCAACGGGACTCTTAGTGTAGACTGTGTGAACTCCTGAGCTATTTGGAAAACAAGGGGTTGGGAAAAAAACCTGCCTCTCCCCCCTCCTCTTCTTCAGTGTGCACCTACACTGAAGGTTCAGTGGTCTGGAGAAGGATAATGGAACACCTCAGGTGATGATAAAACATACAGTATAAGACAAGTACTGAGTATTTACTCGCTCACAGTGCAGCCTTGCAGCAGAAAGTCTGCCAAAGAGGGATCAGTGCCTTCCTTACACCCCCAGGATTCATTGTCTCTTAGCCTGGGAACCTGTCTCCGTTCCCAAACATGGATATTTTTTTTGGCAGCAAGACGGAACAAAAGGCACAAAGGGAACTAAGAAAACCCTTTCAGTGGAGCTGTAGTCTTTTTTTATTTTCTTTTTTTTTTTCCTGTTCCCCTAAGGACGGGAAACCTTGTAAGGACAGCTTATAACACACACAGCCCTGCTACCTGCCGGGAAGGTGCTCCGTGCTCACAGGGACCACAAGGAATTAGGGCACGTGCAGATTCCAGCCTGGCTTTTGGCCTTGAAAAAATTAATGAATCCCCTACCTTTCGCACCAAAAATACCCCAACATTTTGAAAATGAAATCACTGTTATATTTGAGTGGGTGTGTTATTTCGAGACAGCACTAATGTGATTATAAAATCAGTTGTGTCAGCTTATTGGCTCAGCTACAGACACTGATCTGCTCGAGCGTCTGTTCCTCTCCCCAGCTGCTCGTTGGGGTGCTTTGTCCCTCCTCAGCTCCCTGTGGAAAGAGAGATGATTTGATTCCCACTGTTGCACCAAAGATAAAGAAACCCCCTTTTTCTGGCAGTTCCCCATCTCGTCTCCATGAAACTTGGCATTTCCAGAGCACCTCTTGTGCCAACCGTGAGCACAGCATCCCCCAGCCCATGAAAGGCTACAGCCCCTGTATAGATAATATATTTATTAATGTCCCTGCTTCCAAGTGACAGCAGCCAAGGGGAAAGGCCAAGTGGCAGCAGGCTCCAAACACCCCAGCCTCACTCTGCAGACTTTGCACTCGAGCTCCCTTTAAACGTTTCCTCTCACCTCTTACCAAATCCTGGTAGCAAGTGTTTGTTTTGCCCCGTCTCCCTGTGGGTGTCTGACAGACACTCAGTGCCTTGTGCTGCCAGGCATGGTTTGATGCTGTCAGTGGCAGGTGACTCACTGGTAGCAGAGGTGTCAGTTTGACTCAGCCCTTCATCTTTTGGCAGCACAGTGAAATCAAAGGCAGTTTCCATTGTACGAGGCAGCTTTTCAGGCACAGACATCCCAATGTAGCTTTCCATGCTTTATGGGAAGAGCATGTGTAAAGATCCCATAGTTTTGCTCCACTGGCTCCTGGGTTTTCCACATTTCTGTGTGCTGGATCATTCTTCTGCAAAGAAAGTGGAGATTTATTGCAACCACAGCCATCCCAAGGCCAGGGAAATGCCGTGTTTCCCTTGCTGACAAAAATCCTGCCATCAGAAACCTGACAAAAAAACCCAAACAAAAAACCCCAACTGCTTGGCTGCTCATATGGCAAGAATATTTCCATCCCCAGAGAAAGGAAAAGGCACTGGAGGAATACATGACCAACCCATCTTTCCCTCCTGTGATCAGCCCCAACACAGTATGCAGTGCCCTCAGGACAAATTCCAAACTTTCCATAAGTAAAACTGCATCCAGCTGCCTGTGCTGCACACAGGATGTAAACATGAGGTTTGAATCCCAGTATGCTGTGTTTGACCACAGCACTGAATTTAAAAGCTACAGAAACCTGACAGGCACTTTCTGCAATGGTCAAGGTGCTTGTTGTGGAGATGAGTATCTCCTGATTTCAACACAGTGAGGACGTGTAATTTCTCATCATTATGTTATTTGGGTTAACACTGTTGCACCTTCCTCACCAACCCAACCCAAATCAATTAAAAACCTGGCCATCTTCAGCCTAAAACCCCAAGCAATGTATCCCAAACTGTTTTTAATAGTAGCTTTGCCAATAAATGGGGCAATTAAAATGGTGGTGGTGAAAACAAGCGGGCTCACCCTGTCTTGGCATGTTTAGAAGAGCTCTGCTTTGGATCCTGGGGGCTGAGCCCATGAGTGGACACAGAAAGCCAGAAGTGAGATTCTTCTGCTTTGCTATGACAGTTTGTTTGCTTTCTGCAACTCAGGGAACTTGTGCCAGTCTCAAAGTTGAAGAGGTTTTGCCCTTGTAGTCTCTCTTCATAATCAGAATTACATTTGTTATTTTTAAAAATGGGCAAACATTTAAAAAACTGTAACTCGTGAACTGCCTGGATTCATAAATCACTCAGATTATGTTTTAAAGTCTTTTCTGAGCTTCTAAATCTCACGTCCAGCCTAACAGGAGGTTAATGCTTTCTCTTTAAACAGACTCTAAGACTGTTCAGTGCCAAATCTCAGCTACAGCTTACACCAAACATTCACCCTGTGTCTGCCTTCCTGCTGATTCCCAGGGGCTTTCAGGCAAGGACACAGCTTTCTATTTGTGACAACTGGCTGGATACATGGGATGGAAGCAAAGGAACCGAGTCCTGATGTTAGATATGGTGCACACACAGAGTGATCTTGTGGGGACAGTCCGTGCAGAGGCAACCGAGCCAGCCTGCACCAATCATTTACACTGGGAAAGACCTTTAAGATCCTTTAGTCAAACCACAGACTTGTTCTTTATTTTAATTTAAACAAACATGGGAAGGAGAGACCCTTAAAACACATTAAAATACATTTAAACCATTTTCTCCATGCACATGTATCAGACTCAAACCCACTTTACCTGAGCCTGTTATGCCAACAGAAGGATCTACAGACCTTCCCATGGCTCTCAGTCAGCTGAAAGATATCTCTGTGTCCCTGAGCTCATTGCCAGGCTGCCTCACAGTCAGGAGAGACAATCTAGGGCACAAATAATTTGATCCCTACTCTGTTGGCTCACTTTTGACTTATCATAGAAACTACACAAGTAATTCAGATGGAGACATCCAAAGGCAGCTGAGAGGAAACCCATGCCAGGATCTAGGAGGATGTACAGAGCCCTTCCCTCCCTTTCCCTTGGACTCCAAGTGATTCCCCAAGTAGTTTTGTGCTGTGTAGCTGGAGCCACATCACAATCCCAGCAATGTCACAACCCCAGGGATGACACAGCCCCAGCGATGTCACAGCCCCGGGGATGTCACAGCCACAGGGATGTCACAGCCCCGGGGATGTCACAACCCCAGGGATGTCACAGTACCAAAGATGTCACAGCCCCAGGGGTGTCACAGCCCCAGCGATGTCACAGCACCAGTGATGTCCACAGCACCAGGGATGTCACAGCCCTCAAGGGCAGCATCTCTGGGACGTTGCTACAGGCCATGCCCAAATCTAATACCCAAACCTGACTTGCAGACACAGGCAAGGGCTAACAGCAATTTTAAAGGGTTTTTTCTGAATCACATCACTTGGCACCTACACAGTTCTCCCTTTGCTGGAGCTGAAGAGGTTCCCTGCAAGCGAGTCCAGTGTGGTCCATGCTGTTGGCATGGGTGGAGAACAGGGCATGGCCAAGGAAGCCAACACAGCCTCTTGCCCAGTGAAGGCAGGAAGGTGAGCTGTGGGCACCTTTCTGGTCTGTATTGCAGAGCCACGGGCTGAGAGAGGCCCCAGCCAGTGGGTTGATGGCTACCAAAACAGCAGGGAATGGAAGATCCATTGTCCACCCCTTCAGGACACATTCCTGGATGTCCATGTGGTGCTCAGACTGTGCTAATCTCAGGTTTGGCCCTTGGTCATGGCAATGGTTCCATGGTGTGCTGAGAGCTCTCCCCACGCTTGTGCTTCTGTCAGCCTGGCAGGTGGGGATGAACCCCAGGCATGTTGCTGAATACACCCAAAATCTCCCCAAAAAACTAACGTGGCAGCTCCCCCAATCTCAGCTTTCCTCCAAATCTCAGCATGGGAAAAGGATGGGAAGGGAAACTTCAGTGTGATTGTCGTGGCAAATGAGGAGAAAAGCAAAAAGAAAAACCAAGATGTATCCTGGCAGTTTTCCATGTCAGTTTTCCCATTTCCCTCCTGCATGCACTTTCTGCAGGAGCAATCTGTCCTTTCCCTGAACGCTGAGCAATCCCAGCACTAAACTAATCAATATTAATAGCGATGGGCTTGGGAGGGGGGAGGAGGGGAGAGGAGAGGAGGGATTACCCTGACCTTTTTCAACTCACACTGCCTCAGACGGCCACCAAGCAGCTGAGGAGAGAGCAGCCAGACGGTAATGCCATGTGGTTTTAGTAGCTTTTCCATTTTTTTTTGGAATATTTTTTGTTTCTTGTGAATATTCTGTCGTCTCAGTGCAGATAGCAATGAAATCTGATTTTCTGCAGGAAGGAAAAAATATAATTCTATCAGCCATCTCCAGGCCAAACCTCGCCTTGATGGGAAACTCTACTGAAATTAAGGGAATAACGCCCAGGCTGGATTTTAACTGGAATTTCTTATTTAAAAAAAAAGAAAGGAATAGGATTAGGGAAGTTTTGACAGGTGAAAGGTTGAATGCTTTGTGGATTTGTCTTTATTATAAGAGAGTGTAATCAAACCCATTGAGCTGTGACTGGGTTATGGAGCGAGAGCAAACAAAGGGCTGGGGGAACCAGTCCTCTATTGTTACACTGGAGTGTCCACAGCAGCTCAGGGGATGGATGTGCTCAGGACAGGGGGCTCAGAATTAAAGATAAATCCTATTAATTAAAGGAAAATCATAATGGAAGCTCTTTGTTCCTGTTGGATTTGGAGTTTATTGTAGATTTTCTGGTTAGCAGCATTTCTTAAAATAGAGGTTTACGTCAGGAGGCACCGTGGATTACTGGCAATTAATGCATTATCTCTACAATGCTGAATATTCTTGTTGCCATGTGCAAAATCTGATTTTTAGAAATTTTGTCTGAGAAATCTAGAGAAAATTCTATTTATGCCTTTCCTCTTTCGCTCTGAAAGAGCCAAGCCCTGGGGGAAAGGTCCCAGATCGAGGTGTTACATTTGTGGGGGTTTTTTTGAATAAACATTTTCATGGTATTTTCATATTTTTTTTTTCTTTCGAGGAGCAAACGCTTTGCAGATGGCTGGTATCACAGCACTAGCTAATGAAGCCATGGGTGTGTTTTCCCTTTCTTTGTCAGGACCCATCATGTCCGACAAACCAGATTTTGCAGAAATTGAAACATTTGACAAGACCAAGCTGAAGAAGACAGAAACCAGAGAGAAAAATCCATTGCCCACTAAAGAAAGTAAGTGCTTATGAGAGGCTATTTGAACTGGGAGTAGCAAGGGCACAATCTGTATTGCAGTTCTTATGCAAAATGAATACTAATCATAGGATTACAGGCTCAAACTCATCCCTGACTTGAAGTGGGGATAATACTAAGACTCGTAGTCTGTGCTGGGCTTCCAAGGAGTCATTATAACCAACGGTGCATTTTGTCTGAAAACCCCTTTCTGATGGGATTGCTCTTGCTTCTGCTAAGAGCAAGACCAGTGTTCCAGCTGGGTGCTGGTAACAGGATCAATCTGCTTGCAAGTGCCATGTTACCAGCCTCTCTGGAGCCTCAGGGGAACCCTTGCCCACCCCTGGCAGGACAGGCAGCACCCCCAGAGGGTGCCTGGGCTCTGGATTTCAGGTGTTAGCAGGCTCATGAGCTGTTGCCTCCCACTGGCACCTGCTGCCAGCCCTGGCCAGGACACCTCCAGGCTCCTTCTCAGGGAATAAGGCTGCAAGCAAAGCCCATCAGCATCCTCATCTGGCAGGAAATCTTTAGCAAAGCAGCCCTGAGCTTTTCCCCTGCAGGATCTTTTCCCACACATGCACTGTGCACAGGCAGCCAGATGGGGTTGGGATTCACGTTCAGCATCAGGTATGAAAGAGCATTGGGACCAGATTCTGTGAGCAATGTCCTTCAGAACAGCATTGCTAACGCCTTGGCATGTCTGTGCTGATAGCCATGGAGATGCACTGTCCCTCAATGTGATACCTGGGGTATTTTTCCCTGTTTTATTATCCTTACCAATGCTGGAGCTGTAAATACAAAAGGAGGTTTGCACATCATGAGCTGCCCCCTTCTAGCTATGCAGACATGGGAATGAGTTGGCATTTCCAGGGTGACCAAAACAACAAATATAGATTTAACCATTCCCTGGCTTTAAGAATGACCATAAAAACCTGTATCCTGCAGAACCACTGTCCCAGAGGCACAGAATCACTTGGGTTAGAGGGAACCTTAAAGATCATCCATTCCACCCCCTGCCTTGGGCAGAGACACCTTCCACTATCCCAGGTCGCTCCAAGCCCTGTCCAACCTGGCCTTGGACACTTCCAGGGATCCAGGGGCAGCCACAGCTTCTCTGTCCACCCTGTGCCAGGGCCTGCCCACCCTCACAGGGCAGGATTTATCCCCAATGTCCCATCTAACCCTGCCCTCTGGCAGTGGGAAGCCATTCCCTGTGTCCTGTCCCTCCATCCCTTGTCCCCAGTCCCTCTCCAGCTCTCCTGGAGCCCCTTTAGGCACTGGAAGTGGCTCTCAGGTCTCCCTGGAGTCTTCCCTTCTCCAGGCTGGACACCCCTAACTCTCCCAGCCTGCCTCCATAGGAAAACAAAGTTCATTGTTCATCAGTGCTGTTTATTGATGGTGTTCTGGTTTCCTCTGTTCCTCTGGCAGCGATCGAACAGGAAAAGCAAAGCGAAAGTACAGCCTGAGTGTGCAAGTGAAGATGTGACTGCTGCTTCTTCAGTGGGGGTTTGGCTTCTCAGCTGGGTTGTCGTTTGGTTTTGTCCCCCCTCCCACCCCTTGGTTGTTTCCCATTTATTTTAGTAAACATTTGTTCATTTAACATTCCCTGGAGAAGTTTGTTTTATGTTTGTTGAAGGAGATACTATGTATTTGTGTTCTTAAAACTGTAATTCCAAGTTCTGTATCAACCCCGTTACTTGCCAAAAAAGAAAAAAAGCAATTTGCATAGAAATTGTTTTCCTAAACCTCACAATAAACAGGTTTCCTCTGATCAGCTGTCTTTGAGTGCCCACTTACAAATTCCATGGAAAATTGATGGTTGGGCTGGGGAAATACTCAAATCAGCATCCCAGGTGGAAAAAGGGCTACAGCACCCTCACAGATTTATTTTTTCCCACTCTTTAACTTGCCAAGATCCAGTCAGCCTTGGGACAACTGCAGCACACACACAGCCTTCGGTCCCTGTCACACCAAGCAATACAAGAATGAGGGAAGGTGGGAGAAGGGAAGAAACTTTGGCAATGCAATGATTCTGGGATAAGAGAGATACCCTCAGCAGCATAGGGACATAGAACAGAAACCTTTAAAAGCAAGCAAAAACTCCCTAAATCTTCATCTGCAGAGGGCTTGGCAAAAATAGACTCTGGTCCCAGCTCAGGGGACTCTCAGTTACATGGTCTCACATTATCTCTAGAATTAATACACAATCATATTAGAAAAACAAGTGCTTATTCTGGGCAGATAAACTGCTCTCCATGGAGCTTTGGTTTGGTCCTGCTTGTGCTGTGGAATAAGAGCAGCTCTGTGTCCTTCAGCAGGGTCACTGTGGGCTGTACCTGTGTCAGGTGAGGCAGAAAGCAGCCTGCAGGCACCAGGAAACACAGGAGTGGTTGGGGTGATGGTCAGAAAGTCCTCGTTTGCCTAAGGGTTGTTTGATGCTTGACATTGAGTGTGAATAGTCAGGACTGCAATTAAACAGTGGCAAGGGAGCCACAAGACAGGTGACATTTGGTGGTGACAGAAAATAACCAGAAGTGACTTTGAGACCAAGAGAGAACACAGAGCACACAGGACTGGTGGTTTAAGCCATCAATGTCAGTGTGTCCAAAGGACTGAGACTGCTGTTTCCATCCCTATTCAGCAGGTCAACATGATGTTTTCTTTTCAGGACTAGGATTTTTACACATTCTCCTTTGAGGACCTTGTTCCCCTGTCACCTGATTTGAAGGGGTGGGTTTTTTTAAGGTCAGCTAGATTTATTAATACTATTTTTTTAATATAAAAGATGAGGAATCTGAGAGGTTGAGCAACCAGGAAAACGGGGCTATTTTCCTTCTGACTCACGCCCTCCCCACACACTTCAGGGTCAAAGAGCCTTTGACATTAATTAAATATTTGCTTTGATGGTGGTTCCTTCATGGAGAAAGCACTCAGAGATAGCACCTTGAGCAACCCCACCTATGGAAATCTATAGAGTTCCTACAAGACTCAACCAGCCATTGGATTCAGCCAGATTCCTCCAGCCCCTTACTTTTCCATGGGGTGATTTTCAAGCACCGTATTGCACTCAGCAGTGAGCCCACAGACTAGACTTTCTCCTTGGTTTTGCCAGGAGACAGTGTTTTGTTCCACGTGACCATCTCCCTCCTTCCCTGCCAGCTCAGAGCATCTGCCAGCTCGCTCAGCACAATATGCTGCAAATCACCAAACCCCTCCCTGGCATCGCTGGACCAGTGGCCGTGTCTGTGCCCCCAAGTTCTCCCAGGAGCCCAAGGTCTGGGCTGTGTCCTCAGCCTGCACTTTTGGGGCAGGAGGGAAGGAAGGTCTGGCCAAAGCAAGGAAACAACAGAGCTACTCTGCTCTTGTGTTTGCAGAGATACAAAGGATTAGCAGCACGGCTCCAGGGAGTGATGCAAGAGACACCAGGCTTGGCCAAGCTCTTGGCTCAGGGCTGCTCCTGGTGCCACTGCAGGGCTGGCTCTGCCCCCACTTTATCTGTTTGCATTTCTGACACCATAAACCAAACATCTCAGCGCTTTTATCCACCTGTCTCACCCCACTGAGAGGGGTGGGAAGAACTTTTATCTGAAGTTCCCCACCCCTGGATGTGACTCCAAGAGCTGCTGAGCTGCAGCAGAGCACGCACCACCTGCACACCAGGACAATTCCTCATGGTTAAAGGGCAGATGGTCCCACCTTTCTCCCTCCTGCCCCAGGTGGGGAACGGCTTCATGGCAGGGCTTGGAGTCTGCTGCTTTCACAATCAGCAGTTAAGAGAGGCTTCAAGTTTAAAACACAGCTGCAGTGCTCTGATTTGAGAAGCATCCCTTGCTGCTGCTGCTGTGTGAGCAACTGGATCAGGAGATTAAAGTTTGTCAAGAGCAGGGACGGGTTTGGTTCCCTGTTATCTTAATCCAAGAGCATTACAGGCCTTATCTGTGGGGCAAGCTGGGAACAGGGACCAGGAAACCACTCGTCCCTTCAGGCTGAGACAGTGAATTTTCATCCTTCCAGTCATTACCCTAGGGAAATATTTGTTCCTGCCATTGGAAGGGTGCTACAAGCCAAGCAAAGCCAAACCAAAGCAAACACCTTCCCCACACCTAGAAAACACCTTCTGGGTGTTAACCTGACCTTCACCCCCTGGCAGAGCATCCTCCAGCACCGAGGTCCTCCAACAGCCACCCCCTCCAGGATCCCTTCCCCAGCCTCTGTCCTGATGGGCAGCTGAGCTGGAGTCCCTGTCACCAGCAAACAGAACCAGCTCCGGGTGGGAAACTTAAATATTTCTGCCAATTAGCAGCAGCCCCTTGCTGTTATGTAAGGGTACCCAAGGAGGTGTTACCTTCCAACTCCTCCAAAGGAAAAATGCCTTCCCTGCTGATGCAGTTACAGCCCAAAAAAATCATTATATTCAGATAAACATTATGTACAGATAAATACCCACTTTCTTGGCATCCCCATGAAGCCAGTCTTGCCCCCTGGATCCCAGGGACAGGGCCAGCTCTCTCAGGATCCTGGCCAAGTCCACCTGCCCCTGTGAGTCACCTCTAATTGCTCTGCACAGTCCCAGCAAGCCCTGACTGAGCAGAGGAGATCTGCATTCCTGTCATGGTTACACAGAAGTTGGTTGATTTAATAAATCTCATTAGGCAGGCATTTGATAGCAGTGAAAGCCAGGGAGGAGAAGCCCTAAGCCCAGCTGTCCTAGGAAAAGGGCATGTGTGTGTTCCACCTCACTTGCAGCCCAGCTAAAAGCCCCTGTAATATCAATTCCAGCTCCAGCCCCAGCTCAGACACCACAGCCAAGCCTCAAAGCACACGTGGGCTGGTTTTTTGGAATATATTTGGGTCTTCACTCCTATTTGGGTCATGAGCATTGTGGTTCCTGAGGAATGTCACAGCAAATCTTTGGGTCCAGCTCTGCAGCAACGAGGGCAACTGGCTGTGACCACTGGCTTGGTCACTGTGAGAGACCAAGGCTGGAGAAGCCTTTGCTTTGGGAAAACACCTTTGTGTGTTGGTTCTGCCATCACTGCTGCTCCTGACACAGCAGAGACCTCTCCTGCATGGAGAGGATCAGGGAAAGATGTGAGGGAAGGAGGACTCTGGCACAAACTCTCCGTGGTCAGGGCTCTGAACTGCACGGCGTGGGAAGGAGGAGGTCAAGGGCTGGGAGTGCAGCCAGGGAGGTGCCCACGGCAGCAGAAACTCAAGGCACAAGAAGCCAGGGTAGCTCTCGTGCCTCTGCCAGGCTCCCCCCTTGTTTTTCCAAAAGCACAGGGTGAAAACAATAGTCCTTTAAAAAGCACTAACCTTCTGGTGCCAAGCTGGGGGAGCCTCCCACACGGTGCACGGGCAAACAAAGCTGCTGTGTCCTCCCAGAGCCCTGGCCACTCCACCTGCTCCCACCCAGCGTGTCCGTGGGTCCCCGGGGAGCTCTGTCTGTCCCAGCCCCAGCCTGGGCACTGAGCTGTGTCCTGGGAGCAAACCCTGGGCTATGGGATGGCTGGGGCTGAGCCAGGCTTTGTGGGAGCAGGGGGTGTGTGTGTGCAGGGTGTTCCTCCAGCTCAAACCCGACCCTGCTCAGGCTGTGACAGCAGGGAAAGCTCTCAGGTTCGGTATCTGTGCCGGGAAAAGCAGCTCCCTGTGCTTTCTGTCTTGTCAGGAGAGCTGGCTGGGGAAGGAACAGTTGCTGGGGATGGTTCACACACATCTTGTGAGCTGTGCTGACAACAGCTCCTGACAACTCCTACCATCAACTGCAAACCTCCCGGAGCTTCGTGTCTGCTCCAAGGCCCAGGTCCAGAATTCATTCAATCCATGGAGAATCAGGAAAAAAGGAGGTGGAGGGTGGGGAGTAAAAGGGGGTTTCTGGCTGCTCTAGAGACACAGGAAAATGAGGTCTTTTAGGGCTCCAGGAGTAGGCACTCTGAACAAAAAGAACAAGAATTTTGAAAATAAAAAAACAATCTCAGGAATTTTAAGCTGGTCTGACGAATTCAGAGGCCAACTCAGTATCAAAATTTTCGGACTTGGCAAAGTTGCAACAAACAGGGAGGAAAAAAATGATGTGTGATTCCAAGTGGGTGTTTTCAAACAGCAACTTGTTTGGGGAAAATAATCCCTCTTGCTCTGCTTTGTTTTCTCATGATGCTGGAAATAATTCTCCTCGGAGAAAAGAATTGGAGGTTTATTTTTCTGTCTGATCACGGGAACTACCTCAGGTCACGCCTGACCACAGCTGGTCCTCCCACCCCTCCTCGCACTGGGGGGAGTCACCCCCTCAGAGTGTTGAAGGAACACGTGTGCAGGTCCAAACCCACACGTTTCATTTAGCAATGAAGAAATCAGGCATGAAATGCCTTGGCTGAAGGTGTGTGCTTTTGGGGCTGAGCCCAAGGGCAGGGATGGAGGCAGCAGGAATGGAGGGAGGCAGCAGGGATGGATGGAGGCAGCAGGGATGGATGGAGGCAGCATCATCCCTGGGACCCTTCTCTCCAGGGAGCAGGAGCAGCAATAGCTGAGAGTGCTGCAATAGCTCCTTAATGGCTTTATAATTGCTCCAGCCTCTCCACTGCACCTCCTGACTTGTACCTTTTATTTCTATCCTGTCCAGGCTCCTGTTTCAGTGGGGTCTGGGTAACCCGAGCCCACAGCACTGCTTCATGCCAGCTCTGCCATCAGCCACATGCACCAAGCCCAGCAAGGACCTCTCCTGGTACCAGCTTGGGTGGCAAGGAGTGAGGGCATTAGGAGGGACAACTTGTGCCATCTGCAGCTGCAGAGATCTGGCAGAGATCCCCAGTAACACCAATGGCTTTGGGGACATCGATCCAGAGCAAGAGGGGGGCACTTACAGTGGCACTTCCCTGGGGTGGGAGGGCTGTGGGTGCCTCTGGAGAATTTCTGTTGCCCACCCAGCACTCCCCGTGTCTTAGTCACATCTTGGAGGTGTTTGCCCCAGGGAGGGCTTCAGAAGGGGAAAACCTGGTGGGATTTGTTGTGACCATAATCCTGCCAGATGTTCCTCCAACCACGGGGCAGCCCCAGGGGGCACAATGTGGCAGCATCTCTCTTTTAACACACCTCTNGATGGCTTTGGAGGCATCGATCCAGAGTGAGAGGGGGGCACTTACAGTGGCATTTCCCTGGGCGTGGGAGGGCTGTGGGTGCTTCTGGAGAATTTCTCTTGCCCACCCAGCACTCCCCGTGTCTTGGTCACATCTTGGAGGTGTTTGCCCCATGGAGGGCTTCAGAAGGGGAAAACCTGGTGGGATTTGTTGTGACCATAGTCCTGCCAGATGTCTCCCCAACCACGGGGCAGCCCCGGGGGGCACAGTGTGGCAGCATCACTCTTTTAACACACCTCTGGCCCTGTTTTATTATCATGCTGCTTTAACATGCCAAGTGCAATGCACGTGGCCAGGGCTCCAGTTTAATTTTATTTCTCTTTTAATGTGTTCCATAAATACCCAGGGAACTGGAAATGCCAGGACATCAGCATGGCTGTACCAGCTGTGGGAATCTGCCTCCTTGTTCCCAACAGATAATTGGGGACCAGTTCAAACAGGAGCAGCCTCAGTGTGAGCTCTGGCTCCTCACAGTGCCCAGCCTGCCTTCATTCCTTTTCTAGCTGTACAAAGGACAAATAAAGCTTTAACTTACCTGCTTTTATAAACTTCATGTCTGAAGCATTCAGTGCTGCACGGCCGAGGTGGCAATAAAAGAGATTGACCTAAAATAGCACTCAGTATTCAGAATGGGCTAAAGGACATAAATCCCAGAGCCCTGCTCAGATGGCAGGGATGCTATTCCTCTGCAACACTGGGCTAAATGCATCAGCCAGCAACAACCATCAGAGACCTTGATCTCTGCATCAGTGAGCACCAAGACCCTGGGGAGGGGTCTTATTTTAGGGGACAGGGAAAGACCTCTAACCCTTGGAAAGGAAATTTGTTGATATTAACCTCCCCAGCACTGCACTGGCAGAGCTCAGTACATAAAAATGTATTTTAATGATACATCGAGGGCACTGTGGGAGATTTAAGTGAAGAGGGGATTCCAGTGAGATGAACCAAACACGATTTAGGAAACCTGTGCTCCAGGCCCCTCCCCTTGAGCAAGCCTTATCATGGAATCATAAAGGCTGGAAAAGACCTCTAAGATCATCAATCCAACCATCAGCCCTTCACTGCCAGGGACCCCACTCAGCCATGTCCCCAGGCACCCCTTCCACCCCTTCTGAACCTTTCCAGGGATGGGAGTTGCCATCTCACTGTGCTTGAGTTTCACCCCTGTGACTCAGAGTGGTGACACCAGGGACCCCTGGGCACTGTCCCCTCCCTCCTCAAGGCCAGTGTGATGCATGAGCACAGCCTGCTGCATCCCACCAGTTCTGTGAACACGAGCTTGGCTGTCCTCGGACAGTGTTCTGCTCAAGTCCTGCTCCTTGCAGCTCCAACCACAGACCCACAACACAGGGATTATTTTTCCTTGAAAAGCCCAGGGCTGGGCCAGCCAACCCGAGCGATGAGCACGGAAAATCCCCCACGTTCCGGCAGTGGGATTGCTGCAGAGCCCCTCGGGGTGCTCAGGTGGGGACACCCCGCAACCCTGTGCCACCCCTCCGTGTGTGCCCGCAGCCTGTCACTGTCCCCGGGTGGTGCGGGATGGGATGGGATGGGATGGGATGGGGATGGG
>WBMV01006429.1:738792-985640 GCA_013396655.1 Campylorhamphus procurvoides
GGGGATGGGGATGGGGATGGGGATGGGGATGGGATGGGGATGCGGTGCGGGGACGTCCCACAGGGGGGAGCTTTGTCACCAGCCTGCGGGGACACTGCCGGGACATCCCCCCGAGCATCCCCCCTGGTCCCCACGCTGCCCCTCGGGGCTCTGTCCCGAAACTGCGGGCTCGGACCATTCCCACCCTCTCGGGTGTGAAACCTCCTGTGATCGTCCTCAACGGGCTGGGCAAAGCCCCCTCCAAAACCACCCCGGTGTTCAGAGCTGGCCCGGGATTTACCGAGGAAATCTGAGTCCTGAGGGGTGTCACTGGGAACAATTGAGCCCACGAAGGATCCTAACGGGTCTGGAGGATGGTGCTGAGCCGGATTCCACCTTACACCTTCCCATCGGGTAAAGCCAGAGGCATTTCTCCTCACTTTGTCTCTCCCAGCAAGACTCAAAGAGCTTTTAAAGTTGCTCCGAGCCCAGATTCCTCCAGAGGAAGCCTCAGCTTTCTGCATTCGGGATCGCCTCTGTCCAAAGAAATAAAGACGAGTTTTCAGAAAATATTTGTAGCTCAAATCACCGTTCTCTTCTGTGAGTCTCAAAACCTCCCACACTCGGCGTGCCAGACACAGCCAGCAGCAACACACATATCATCCAGCTCAGAAATTAAGATCTTGGGGCTTCATCTGTTCCCTGTGACACGAAATGTTTGGGGGACAGGAGGGGTGACAGAGCCACACAGGGATAGTGCAAGGACCCATGCTGGGAAAGGACAGAGAGCACCACAGGAGCCAGGCTGTAATCAGTTAATTTGAGTTTGGCGGGGAATAATTAAGAAGGAGGTGATAATTTTCCTCTGTATCAAGTGCCCAATCTCTTCCTGGCCAGAGTTTTACCTGGGAGGTGACACGTTGCCAGGACTGAGATCTGCTCCCTGCATGCAGATGCCCAGGCAGTAACTTATCTGCTGCACTAACACCGTTTGCATGACACTTCCTTTAAAGGTGAGAAAAACAAAACACTTGGCCCTGCTTTATAATGCTGCTGTGTAAACAGCCCTGTAGGTTTTGGGGGGACACACCTAAAGGAGGCAGGTGAGGTGAGGCTGGTCAGGTCATGGAGCTGCCTCTCCAGGGCTGACTGGGCACCCAAATTCTCTCAAGAGCTTTCCCAAGGTGAACATCCCCCCTGGAGCCCCTGACCCATCTCCCAGCCCATCCTCCCCACCGTGGCAGGGCTGAGCTCACCTGCTTCCTTCCTGACACACCACAAGCCCACAGCAAATTAAATCTACCCCTCAGACTGCTTGTTCTGCCTCTTGTTGATTGAATAAAAGTGTTTTTTCCCTCCCTCATTTGCTCCATCTTCTCATTTCTAGCCTAAACACAACATCCTGTACACACAGAGAGCTCCTGAGAGCTCCACGGTGCTCCAGGGCCACTTCTACAACCCCCATCAGGACATTCCCAGTTCACCTGGACAGCTCAGAACCATCTATGTCCCCAGCTAGCTGGTCCCTGGAAAGATCAGAATTAGTTTCTAGACCTTGATTTTTTCCCATCCCGAAACAAAAGGATGTAAAGCCCAAATGGTACAACTCACAGCCTCCTGTGGTCCTGTATTCTGTTCCAGGATGTGTTTCCCTCAGTAGCAGAGACTCTTCCCCTGGACTTGCTCGCTGGTGGCCTCTGAGATGAAGTTCACTGCTCACCCCATCACACTGCACAGGAGGCTGTGCTGGCAGTCAGGATTGAAAGTGAGGTGGAAATCCTGGCTGCACTGGGACAGCTGAGGGGGAAAAAGCCCTGTGGGGAGACAGGAGCTCCACGGGATAATTCTGGGATAATTCCCTGGGAAAGCACCCCGCAAGCTGGCTCTGTTGGGCTCTTTAACCTTGTTTTCAGTGAACTTCAGGCCACTTCTAACTGTGCCCAAACAGGCACGAAGAGGACCAAGCCCATGGGGTAGGTGTGGCACAACACCTGATTCCAGTTTCACCTCCATCCCCAATTACCATTCATTAATCAAAACATATTCTTTATACAGGCCAAGCTCCCAGCAGCATTTGCTCCCCCAGGGCTCCCGTCCTGGCACTGTTTGCTCCCCCTGGGAACTGCCACAGCCCACGGGGGGCTGTGCAACAGGCAGAACAACGGGGATGCACTTTCCCCACTATGGGAAAGTTGAGGAGACTCAACCCAGCAATTCCTGGAAGAGCTGGGTGTGCAGCCCCAGGGCTGCTGGGCTCTGTGATGGAGTGTTGTGTGGCACAGGGACACAGCTCTGTGTACGGACCAAGGGGGCTTGGGGGCTTCCCAGGGTGGGAGAGCACCATCAAACAGCCCCCATCCCGCCAGCCACGGGTGGCTTTCTAATTACCCAGGTGGGTTTCTATTGTAAGCAGGGCAGCAATGCAGGATTTGACGCCAGGGCTCTGAATGTGTCACCTGCAGAGGGCAATTTAGCAAGTGGCCTGTGCTTTATTTCCCTGTTGTCCACAGCCACCAGGCTCGCTGCCCTGGAGAGCCAAGACCCCATCCCTGGGGGACCTGGTGCCCTGATAAAGTGATTTAACTCATGTGTGTCTTCCCTTAGAACACACATTGTGGTGTGAAGGGGTTTTGTGGGTGCCTGGGGCTGTATCTACCATTGTTTCTTTACCCAGCATAGATACCAAGATGCTTCAGGATTTTGCTCAATCCACAGAAAGCACTGGCTGTTTGGTCACATAGCAAGGAAATGAGAAACAGAGCATCAAGATGTTGTTTGTAAAGCCAAGAGGCTCCAGCTGACATTTGGGACACTGCTTTTCCAAGCAGCCTGTCCCTCAGCAGCACGTGGAGCCACCACAGGCTCTGGTGGTGCATCCCTGCTGGGTGGCTGATGGTTCCCTGCGAGGTCCAGCCTGCCCAGAACGACTGACAGTGCATTTTATGCAAAGCCAGGTAAATTCAACTGAATTTTCCTTCCAGGCTTCTTTTTTTCCTCCCCATTTAAAACCAAACCAAAAGCAACTTTCCAGGCACCACAAAAACACCTGTCAGCATCAACACCACCTTCAGGATACAAACTACCTCCAGCATCCTTTCTCAGATGGGACCTGTGGCTCAGGAGTGCTCAGGGTGGCACCAGGGGGCTGTTCCCACGGGTGATGGGGGAGCGCCCAGCCCTGCACACCCCAGAGCCTGGCTGGGCTTTGCCAACACACACTTGGTGACTGAACCAGCCTCTGAACACTCTGCCACTGATTCATCCTGAGATCACAAGACCACCCCTCTCTGTGCCTCAGTTTACCCAACTGCAGACAGAGACGTGTATGTTTAGCCTCTTTTACAGCAAGGATGCTGCACAAAGCACTCTGTAAGTGCAAAATTTATTAACACAGCAAAAACAAAGTCTGCTTTTCCCTAAGGTGGGAAAGTCCAGCAGCAACACACCTGGATCCCTGCAATCCTTGCTGGATGACCTGCAGAAGTGCTGCCTCCCTCCCGCCCAGGGCAGAGCTGGTGATGTGGACAAACCCCAAGGCTCGTCCCAGCACGCTGCTTTGTTTGCTGACAACTAGTGCAAGTGACAACCTCAGGAGTGACTTTTGAGATCCCAGTGACTTTAATTGGAAAGGACATTTTTAACAGCCCAAGAGCTGTGCAGTCCTGCCAGCGGCTGCTCACGCCCAGGGACGCTGTTATTCTCCTGGCATGTGATAGGAATATCATGTGTGAACTGACAGAGCAGACACGCCAACATTCTCTTAGCTGCACAAGCTCTCTCACACAAGAAAAAAAACCCATCAATATGCCCTCAGGGACAGCCAGGCACAAACCCCAAAATTACCTGTGTGCATATAGAAAATGCACAGATTTCCAAGCTGGATGCATGAGCTTCCCTGATACATGGGAAACACTTCATTCCCAGTAATTGTCCTTTGACAGCTCTAACGAGTTGGGGATGGGAATGATTAAAATGCTGACTCACAGAGGGTTTTCCATGCTGGCGGGGCTGCACCAGCTTTGTGCTCACTTGGAAGGTATTTTGCATCCCTGCTTTTCAACCAATCTGCAATTTTAATGCTCTGGTTGCAAAGGGGTTGTTTGTGGCTTTGCCCAGCTGACTCCAGGTTTCCCTTCTGCAGGGTCTGGAGGGAGAGGGCTCTCCCCTCGCTCAAGGATGAGCAGCAGGATGGGGAGAGTCCCTGAGCTTTCTGCAGCCTGGAGCAGAGAGGAGCTGGTCTGCCTGCTCGGGGCAGGAGGCAGAGGAGTGACAGGTCCCCACAGCAGGACCTGAGCCCACAGATCTGCACTTCAGACACCAGCACTGCGAGGTGTCAAAGCCCAGGGTGGGTTGCTGGCTCTGCAGTGCCCTGTGCATTTCATGGCAAGAATGGAATTTTCAGAGCAAAGTATTTCCCAGGCATGTTTGAGGTGCAGCCTCCTGCCTGGCCATGGTGCCACTGGCAGCTGCTGCTCACCTGCCTGTGAGCATGGGGTGTATCCCTGCTTATGGGGCAGCCCCACAGGTGCCATGGGCAGTGCAGTCCCATTCCCCTCTTGCAGCCCCTTCATCAGTCCCCCTGCAGCAGCAGCATCCATTAACACTGAGAGATGGGAGTACCCAGGGGGCTGAGAGGAGGAGGAGGAGCAGCACCTCTGCCCTGCCACAGGCCCATCACTGGGCAGAGGCTGTGCCCCTGTGCCACAGGGCAGTGCCAGGGTGCTGTTGGCACTGCTGGCACAGCACTGCTTTGGGACCAAACACCCCATGGGGCAGCCAGGATCCCTGCCCAGTGGGACCATCCACCCCCAGGGAAACAGACCCAGCAGTTTCCATGAACACCATCTCCCCATTCCTCCATCTGCAGCATCCCAGCACCTCACAGCCCTTAATGGCACTGGCCATAACTATTAGAAGGCTTTTTGGGGTTTCCTCTGTTAAGGATTTTCCCTTCCCAAGCACAGCTGATGGCTCAGCAGTGGCAGAGGCCCCTGGCTCTGCTCAGACCATGGGCAGCTTCTGCCTTTGCTGCCGCAGCTTTTACCGTAAGGAAATTGCCAACCCCAGAGAACTGTTCCCCTAATTACAGTGCTGGAGCATGGAGAAAACCACAAAAATGATTCACACAGGGTTCCCAAGCTGCAGCCGTGTAAATTAGAGAGATTTCCAAACGCTCCCAAGCCGCGCTCGCTGTTATCAGGATGGAAATGCAGGAACTTTCACCATAAAGAGGCAAGAAGGGAGGAAAACCTGCCGTGAAATGCATCTCTGCAAGCCAAGGAGGGCTGGGAGGTCAATCCCCTATAGATCCTTACAGAAGGGTTGTTAAATCTCCTCGGGGAGTTCTCAGAGGAGAGAGCAGGCAGAGAGCAGGGAAACTACAGGAATGCATCAGCCTGTTTCGCAGGGACATGGGGACGGAGCCTCTGCTGGCAAGCTGAGCATGAAAAGGGGATGGCAAGAGGACTTGGGGCGAGCAGAAAGGAATGGCTGGTGGCAGGGCAGGGAGTTAAAAGTGTCCCATTGTTAGGGAAGTTTGCTCTCCTTCAGACCATCCAGCTCCCAGGGACACCGCGCCGCCTTTTGAAGTGCGACCTTAGGCGGTTCCTTGTCACCCATTGGAGAGGGAGCCTTTTTACCACATTAAGTCATTGGGTAGCAAATGAATGGGGGGGTTTGACTATTCACAACTTCACCTTATAAATATCGGGGTTGGAGGTTCCTGCAGCTTTCCTCCATCCCCATAGCTCACCTTGGGAAGGAGCAGGAGGAGGCGGCCCTGCTTGCTCCGAGACCTGCAGTGAGGACCAGCCAAAGGGATCCTGCACTGCTCCTGGTGACAGCCATGAAGAGAAGCACCTTCCTCATCCTCTCCATCACCGGGGTCTGCAGTGCCATCCTCCACACAGCAGCATGGTAGGGTCCAACCCAGTGGAGAGGGCACTTTTGAGGGATGCTCTCCAGCCTGTGGTAAGCTGCATGACTCATTTTCTTCTCTGTTTCAGGTCTGTGAATAACTTCCTGATGACAGGACCCAAGGTAATTAACATGTGGACTGTCAGAAATTTAAGTGGAGTGGGTTTTTTTCTTTTTTTTTTGCAAATGGGAAATAGTCCTTTTCCAAGGAACAAGGTTTCCCAGAGCATATCAGTTTCAAGTCCTGACAAGTCTAGAGGGAAAGGACTAGAGGGAAAGACTGTTTGTGTCTGTTTTCACTGATAAATGGCAAAGCAGGGTGGATTTCAGGCCGATGTTTCCCATGGCAGGCTTACCTGACGTTCTCCGGCAGCGTGGCAGCCGGGGCACAGAGCGGGATGGAGGAGTGCAAGTTCCAGTTCGGGTGGGAGCGCTGGAACTGCCCCGAGAGCGCCCTGCAGCTCTCCACACACAACCGGCTGCGCAGCGGTGAGTGCTCCTCCACCTGCCCGGGGTGTGCTCCGGGGGGAGCTGCTCCTGCTGCTTCAATTCCCTTCAACTCAATTCTGCTGTCCCCAAAATAACTCGGTTTTCCTCTGTCTGCATCAATCGGTGTCATAATTAGCACTAACATTGTCCCAGGCTCTCTCTGGATCCAGATCCATGCTCAGCTGAAGCTCAGCCTTTCCCACAGTGATGCTCCAGGGAGCACTAACATTGTCCCAGGCTCTCTCTGGATCCCAATCCATGCTTGGCTAAAGCTCAGCCCTTCCCACAGTGATGCTCCAGGAGTTTGTTCCTGCCACTGTGTGTGTGCAGCATCCCAGGGAGTGCAGTGTAAGGGACACCCGAGCTTCCAGTGGGGAGAAGCACAGAAGAGATGAAGGGAGAAACCAGAGATGTGCACTAAGAAACTGCCTTCATAAGAAAGTTGTGGGTATATTTCAATATTACCCATTTCAACAGGCAGCAATCTCCTCTTCCCCAGCGCAGCATCTGTATTTGGATGTGTTCAGAAAGCCAAAAAGAACTAAATTAGGAATGTGAGTGCAGACAGCTGTTAGCACAAGCTGGAAGGATCAATGACGATTTTCCCCAGCAGACAAGATCAAAGCACAACATCCCCCCAGGCAGGGAAGGACAGAGATGAGCCGAGTGCCAGACAAGGGGAGCAATAACTCACCTTGGCCAGAGCAGGACTGGGGCACTGCCTTAGGATCCCACCCCTGCCAAGAAGTTCCATCCCCTGCACTGACACCTGCATAATACTCTGCCAAATTGCCGTATCCTGGGATGCTGAAGCCTGAAAAGATCCAGTCCTGAGCGTTTAATTTCTGTAGCGCTTTACCTTTTGCACAAATTTGGGAGGGGGGGTTATTTTGTCCTTGCACCTTTGCAGCACAGGAGATGTTCATTGCTGATGAGCCGGGGCTGCTGCCTGTGCCTGCATGTGACAGCTTTTCCCTCCTCTCCCCCAGCCACCCGGGAAACATCCTTTGTGCACGCCATCAGCTCTGCCGGGGTCATGTACACCCTCACCAGGAACTGCAGCCTGGGGGACTTCGAGAGCTGCGGCTGTGACGACTCCAGGAACGGCCGTGTGGGTGAGCTGCGACCCCGGGAGCGAGGGACTGACACCCCCTCTGCATCCCTGTGGATCTCAGAGCAGGATGCGGCCCCACGGTGCTCAGCGTGTGTCTGTCCTGCAGGTGGCCGGGGCTGGGTCTGGGGAGGATGCAGCGACAACGTGGAGTTTGGGGAGAAGGTTTCCAAGCTCTTTGTGGACGCCTTGGAGACAGGACACGACACCCGGGCGCTGATCAACCTGCACAACAACGAAGTCGGGAGGCTTGTAAGTCAAACTCGTAATAATGCTACTAAATATTAATAATGTCTATATTGAAAACAAAATCTGAGCGATGGGTAGGCTGCTCAGGTTCCTCTTTCCAGTCCCCCGTGACAATCCAAGCCCTGTAGTGTTTGCATGGGGGAAAAAACCCAGCCAGAATCTGCCCTTAAACCTGAACAGAGGGAACCACAGGGAGAGCTGTTCCCACTCCCAGCTCTGCAGCTGTGCACAGCTGGCACACCCCACTTATTCGGAAATGCACGGGGTTTGTACTCACTTGGGCTTGTCTGGTCTGTAAAACAAAGCCAGAAACACCTTCCTTACCTTCTTGCAATATGCATTTCCAAGCTCTTTGGCTGGGAAGCCAGGTGTGAGCTGGCCCTGCCACCAGACTGCCCTGCTCCCACCTGGGCTGTGGAAGATCCCAGCATCTTCCCAAACCTCGTCTGTAAAAACAAGGACTGCAACACTTAACATACCTATCTCATAGGGTGTGCCCAGGCTTAATCTCACATAGATACCAGCGATTGGGACCTTATACATACCAGAGGGAGATAGGCAGATAATATCTGTGAAGTGCTTGGCCTGGAGGAGATGCAGAGAGGTTGGGTATGATTATTCCAAAGCAGTTTCACACGTTCTGAATGAAAGCTCTGAGAGGGTTGATGGGTTGATGCTGTGATGAGCCAGGTGAGTGGCAGGAGAAGGGCATGACCCCACAAAGGCACTTTTTCCTGGCCTGGATTCTCCCACAAGGACTGGGGACAGGAGTTTGTGCCCACTTGTTACCCTGCTACAGATGTTTTGCAGGAACCGAAATAAGAGCCTCAGCTCAAGTCTTGGAAGGATGTGAGGTCATGCTGAGCATGAGCCACTTTTGACCCGCTTTCCCCGGGTTATAAGAGCTTGATTTTGGGGTTCAAATGATGATGTTACGGCACTTCTAATTTCTCCACCTCTCCCCCCAAGGCCGTGAAAGACACGATGAAACGAGCCTGCAAGTGCCACGGGGTGTCGGGCAGCTGCAGCATCCAGACCTGCTGGCTCCAGCTCGCCGAGTTCCGCGAGGTCGGCAACTACCTGAAGATCAAATACGACCAAGCCCACAAGCTGGAGATGGACAAGAGGCGGGCGAGGGCCGGCAACAGCGCCGAGAGCCGCGGCGCCACGGCCGACACCTTCCACCACGTGCACGCCACCGAGCTCGTCTTCCTCGAGGACTCCCCCGACTACTGCACGAGGAACGCCAGCCTGGGCCACCCGGGCACCGAGGGCCGCGAGTGCCTGCAGAGCGGCAGGAACCTGTCGCAGTGGGAGAGGAGGAGCTGCCGGCGGCTCTGCACCGAGTGCGGGCTGCGCGTGGAGGAGCGCCGGGCCGAGGTGGTGTCCAGCTGCAACTGCAGGTTCCACTGGTGCTGCACCGTGCGCTGCGAGCAGTGCCGGACACTGGTGGCCAAGCACTTCTGCACCCGCCGCGACGGCCACGCCGCCCCCAACCACACCAGGCAGAGGAGCAGGGGCCACGCCAGATAGAAGGCAGCCTTTGGAGCCCCAGGGGGATGCTCTGGGGTCCTCATGCCAGGGGAGGAGCGCCCTGGGGTCTGCAGGGCTGAGCGGGCACCGTGCGGGGTGATGGGGGATCCCGTGGAGGGATGTGGGGACATCAGGAAGCACAAGGAGTGGGCGCTGAGGGACCACGGTCCTTCTTGCTTCTGTGTTCTTTCCTCAGTATTTACAGGTAGCTGCTTCCTTGCTGGGAGCCACTTCACCTGTGTGTCAGGCAGAGGGAAGAATGCCACATTTTGGGCAGGCTCAACACCGTGTGCCCCTGGCAGTGCCAGTGGTGGGGCTGGGAATGGGTGCCGTGGCCAAAGGAGTGTCCAGCTGGGTGATCCCATCCCAGCAGCCCCAGGTCCCACAGCTGGGACAGCCCTGGGACAGCACAGAGGCTGCTCAGCAGCATTTCTGCAGGAAAACTTATGCACTTTCTGATGTGGAGGAGGTCTGGCAGTGTCGTGGTGTGTACTGCCACAACTGCAGCCTTTTGGGGGCTTTGATAAGTTTACAGTCAGTGTTTACAGATTTCCCTCCCCCCTCTTTTTTTTTTCCTTCCTCTTCCTTTTTGAATTTTGTATTTTGGCACAAGAAGCCCTACCCCAAATACACAGTAGCTTCATGTATTTGTACTGGATGAAATTAAGCAGTTTACAGTTCCTATACTTTTTTAATTAGCAGATAAGAATTCAAAATTCTTTATGCTTAATGTTGTTCATGAATAAGTTGTATTATTACCTAGCACAATCTGTTTTCACTATATATTTTGAAGGCATCCCTTCAGAGTTAGATTTTGGACTGTATTTTGCAATAAACACCATAATGAAAAGAACTGGCTTTTTGCTTTCTGGCTTCCTAGCAGTATCACTTTAGGTGCACAATTGTCTCTTTCTGTGTAAAACCCAGCACTTCTATGAATTCCTCATCACTAATCCAAAAGCCACCAAAGCCGGGGAGAAGGTTGTTCTCCCAGATCTCCATAAATTGGCTCCAGCCTCCAGTCCCTGGAGGGTTGGCTTTAGTACCTATCACCATAATCTCCCCCTTCCCGAGTGCTGAGTATGCAGGCACAGCCTGCCTAAAGCTGATTTTGAAGCTCCCAAAGCCACTTTAATTTGCCTCAACGCGACATCCCCCAGACAATGCGGGGCTGCCCCGCTTTGATGTGGAAAGCACCGACATCGGCGCTCGCTGCAAATTTCTTGGAGGGACGAGAGGAGCCCTTTGAACTGGGGCGGGAGAGAAATCTTGGGGCCAGTTGTGAATGTGTCTGCTGGTTCCCTGCTGGTTCCCTGCTGGTGCCCCGGGTGCCAACAGCCCTGGGCAGGGCAGGAGGGGACACAACACTCACTGCTGCTGTGCCAGGGCAGCTCCTGCCCCTCGGAGTCCCCAGGGAGGGAGCCAGAGCTGTGCCATCACCGCACCCAGCATGCGGGGCTGAGGATGCTCCGCCAGGTTGGCTCTCCAGACAGGGGGAGGAGGAGGAGAGACAAGTGAAAAAGCCACCCTGCAGCTCTGCCAGCACATGGCGCCCACGCTGCAAATGCTCCGATGCTATTTTCTCCAGGTCTGCCTGTGGCTCCTCGTGCAAACACAGCCTGGGCACACACGGGAGCCAGATCACCCAGCTCAGGGTGCAAAACGCACATTTGGGAAGTACAGCTGACTCCCAGGCATTTGTTTCATGCAAAGAGGGTCTTATTAAAGCAGGAAGGGTGATGCCATCAGTTAGGGGGGCTTTTTTGATACTTTCAGAGTAGCTGTTTCTAAAATTTCCCTAACTGATAGGCCGCCCCACCAAAGCAAAAAAACCCAGGGTTTTGCACAGTGTTGCCACAACAGCAGTTGCAACCCAAAAAAACTTAGGCTGAACTAGAAATTGTGAAGACAGACAAACAAAACCCCTTTCCTGCATCTTGGCACAAAAACCCCTAGACTCTCCTTTTGTAATACCTATTGTGTTTGCTTGGACTGTGCTCCACAGCCCCTGGAGCTGCTGGTACAGGATACCCCCAAAATCCCACAAAATGAGCTCACAGAGCACAGGACAGTTGCTGCTGATGTGCACTCATATGAGGGGAATTCCTTCACCAGGAGAACTCCCAAGCACACATAAAAACCTTCTTGCTGTATACCCCCAGCTGGGTTACCAAACCACACAGGTAAATCCTGGGGGATGAGGGCTCCCCGTGAGCAGGAATGGCCAGGACATGCTGTGTGACATCCAAACAAGTTTTCAGGTGCCCAGAGCACCAGCCCAGGTCTCTGTCCCACCCAGGCTCCATCCCAGGGCTGCAGGGAGGAGCAGGGATACCACTGCCAAAACCAATCTTTTCCCCATCGAGCCCTCCCATTCCCACAGACCCACAGCCAGGGCCTTGTCCAGTCAGCATTCCTATCCACCGTGTTGCATTTAAATTCTGGAGATGAACCCTCTTCCTTGGATTTGTCTAATTGCTTTTTAAAATCCATTTAAATTTCTGGCACCCAGGCTCTCTAAGGCAACGAGTGTACTGTACACAAAAGCCAGAGACCAAATGCAAATCGAAGCAAACTCAAGACAAAGTTACATCCCATGCCATGACACAAATTTCCACTCTCTTTTTATACCTCGCAGAGACAATACAGACACTGAGCAAATACAAAAATCAACTCTATCCTTTAGAGTGGCACCTTGCCAGAGATATTACAGTCCTGGAGAAGCTGAAGCTCCCTCATCCTCCCCCTTGTTGCTTGGATACAACAGTCATCAATTCTCACTACATTCAGTACAAAACAATGGAAATTCAGGATCGTCTCAATCCATCACGGCACTGTCAGGGACCCCCGGCACCCCTGCCCACCGCTGTGGTTCCTGTGATAGCCACACAGGGCTGCCATGGGCACAGGGGGCACACGTAACAAACCCCAGAGTGCCACGGGACCCCATCCATCAGGCTCAGCTCGTCACTCTGGCTGTGCTTTTACCTGGGCAGCAAACTCCTGCAGAGCAGCTTGCAGAGCAAACATGAGCACACACAGCACAGCACAGCCCTGCCAGGGGCTGCTTTGGGAGGGCTGGTCCTCCAGCCACGGCCAAAGAGCATTTGCAGGGGCTGGTGGTGTCTTCAGACCTGCAGGTGTTTGCTCAGGAGCACCCAAACTCAGCTCCAGTTTGGGACACTGATCCCAACCTCCTGTAACTCACTGCACACCTGGAGGACGGGAGAGGATGGCTCTATGAAACCGTGAGGAAGAACCTGACAGCTGCCCCACTGTAATATAATAGCAATGCAGCAATCCTAATTACAACAAAAAGGTGAGAATCTTCATCTGGGCCAGGTGCTGTATGAACTTAACCCCCAGTCCTGCTGCCTGTCCCCAGGAGCTCTCAGCACTGCTCCCCTTTGAGGCCAGAGTCCCCACAGCACTGGGCTGTTGGGCTTGCCCTGGAGCAGGGACACCCCAAAGGGGCACTTTGGGCAGGGCTGTGGAGCTGCTTGGACAGTCCTGGAGCAGCACCTTCGTGTCTGAACAGCCACTGCCATGGGCAGAGCAGCCCCTGTGTAAGAAACCTGCAGCACATCAGTTGAATCAGCCTGAAATCACTGCTGCCCTTGTGGAGGTTTAACACCAGTGTCCCAGCAGTGTGTCTGTGCCCTTATTGTGGGAGAGGGCTGGTTTATGGTCCATTCTTAATGAGAAAGGGAAACACATTCCAAATTATGAAATAATAGTCCAGCTATTGCATTACCACAGAGCAGGGCACGTTTGTGTCAGAGGGGCCTGTTCAACTGAAAGACTGTCAGAAAATCAGTGTTGGGGTGTTTGCACCACGATGACAGCCCAGACTAAACCCACAAACTTTCCCAGTCCTTCCCATCTCACCCAGAACCATCACTGTCACTGTTTTCCCAGTCCCCTCTTGGCCATGCCATGCTGCTGTCCAGGTGCCCATTCCAGCACCCTCAGCAGGAACAGCAACCACCCGTTTTGTTCTTATTTCTCCTTCCCAGTGTGTGGCAATGCCCCCACAGCCTAATTCCCCTTAAAACAGGAGCATGGGCACGACTCCACACGTGGCCCTGGGGTCACCTCCATACCTGGGTGGAGGAAGGAGGAGTTCAGGTGAGCAGAGCCTGCTGTTGACAGGGGTAGATGGCAGGTCCTGTGGGCAGCCCTGGCACAGGGAGCAGGGCTGGGGGTGCGTTGGTGTGGGCAGACCCCCTGTACCACTGCTCCAGGCAGAGGAGGTCACCCGGCACAGAAACTGCATCTGTGCTCCTGCTTTTGCTCCCTGTCCCAGGAGAGAGTGCAGGGATGGCTCTGGCAGGGCATTCACACCACCATCACCATGGGGTGCCCCCACAGCCTCACCCCACAGGATGCTCAGGGACCTGCCCTGGTCCCCCTCCCCTCAAAAGGTCATATCACTGCACAACAAACACCAGCAAACAGGGAATCACATTTATTCAATTCCCCAAGTGCAGGTTCTGCAGATGATCTTTGCAAAGCAGTTTGGAGGTGGATGGATTTTGGCTGCTCCCTCCTGCCCCGCTCCCACGCCAGCTGGGGGCTGCTCCTCCCCTGAAGCCCCACCACAGCCCCCACTACATCCCACCAGCATCCCTCCTGTCCCCCAGCCTGCTTCCCTTCAGCTGTTAAACTCCTTCCCTGCTGGATTACTTTTAATTTATGCCACCAGTGGCCTTTCATGGATTATAATTCTGTATGAGATGTTTGTGCTGTATCCTCCCCCCGTATTAAAGTGTCAGGAGTATATCCCCAGGTCATCCATCTTCAACACTTCCGCACGGGCTTGGCAATTCTCTGACATGAATATTATGGCTCTCCATGCCGAGCCTCCATCACTCAAGCTGACAAGTGTTAGAATCTCCTCTCTTGAACAGGGTAAGTGACCTTTTCATATGCAGCGCAGATTCCCGGTCACGCTGCATCTGGTGCAGTGAAACCAGCGAGTGCCAGCAATTCCCTAAAGCCTTAAAAAACAAGTCACAGGTCCTTTTCGACTTGCAAAACCAACCCTTAGCATGACAAAGTTAAAGGGCCTTAAGCAGCCCCTGGTTAGCTGCTGCTAGTGCCAGTCCCAGGGAGGAGGATGAAAAAGCATCCATGCAGGATTTATTGACAGGGATTTTCAGGGAAAGATGGGGAGATTTGGGGTTCTGGCTTGCTGGAGTGCCTAGGAAAGATTTTTGTGACCAGTGAGTGACTTTAGTGACTCAGAAACCTCAACTCTAGTCTTAAACAATACATTTTTAAGTGAGGTGCTTAGAGTTAGATCCCTAAACCCCACCAGCCTGAGACTCTGAAAGCTGCCAAAACCTAGGCTACCCACAGTGAGGGCAGGAGCTTCCTTCTACCTGTGCCTAGAGAGAAGCAGAGGGAGAAAACAACCTTTCAAGCCCTTCCAGCTCAGATCTTGGCAGC
The DNA here is from genome assembly GCA_013396655.1 of Campylorhamphus procurvoides. Classification (NCBI taxonomy): domain Eukaryota; kingdom Metazoa; phylum Chordata; class Aves; order Passeriformes; family Dendrocolaptidae; genus Campylorhamphus; species Campylorhamphus procurvoides. Next base: position 753,521 of record WBMV01006429.1, read on the forward strand.
TGTGATGCCGTGGGGACACTTCAGTCTACACTGCTCGACAGAAAGTGAAACCCTGGAACCGAACTGTGTGGTGATTCAAGTTAAATCCCTCCTACAAAATTCATGTTACCCCAATCTTTGGCTAAAGCAGTGGCTATTTTTTTTCCTTTAGAGAGCAAAGGTATTTTCATAGCAACCTTGCCCCTACAGAGCGACTGGTGGTGGCTCCTCGCCAGCACAGAGCAACAGAAACTTGTTAACACCTTTTCGGCTCACTCTTAATAAAGTCAAGGCAATTAACAGCTTCTCTATTTACAAAACAAATCCTCTTTGCAACACCTGAGAAAAAGAGTTACAAGCGTTTCCCAAACCCTTCTCGGTTGGGCAGAACACCTACAGGAGCTGTCTGCTGGGATGTGCTGCATCTGCTCTCCCTGGAGAGGACGAGTCCCTGCTCACACAGGAGGAATCCACACTGCACTTCCATCCAGGAGTTCTCATCAACAAGCACGGGGCTCTTGGGAAAGGTTCTTATCCAAGGAGAAAGAGGTGTACAAGGAGCTCGGGTGTGAATTTATTGCCCACTTGCTGGTCCACACTTCTGCTGTGGCCACTTGGTGTACAAAAGGTGGGGTAAGGTAAGTTGGTCCCCTCCAAAAATGCCCCCAGGGATGGCTGGGGAGGAGTGGGTGATGTACAGCATAATTACATTGAGGGATTCACGAGCTCCCCCACTTCCTTTTCTGGTTCCCTGCTCTCTCCTAGGATACACTTCATGTCCCCTGCTTTGCAAATCACTGTCCTGGCTTACAGTGCAGTAAATTCCCCCTTTTCAAACAAGCCCCAAGGAGCTGAGCCATATAACAGAAGGTTGATGGATTAGACAAAATCAAATCAATGTAACTTGCAAGCTACTTTCAAAATTAGTTCCTTCCTTGCTTTTTCCTCTCCCATCCTGCTCTCCCTTTTCCAAAAACACACAGTGACCCATATTTTATAAACACAAAGATGAGGTGCTCCCTAACTATTATTTAGGTGCAGAGGTGACTGCTGGGACAGTTTCACACAAGAGCATTCCCAGGGAAAGTGGACTTGGTCCAAATTCTTCTGGAGACTGGAAAAGACCCTGTTTAAAGCCTATACCAGGTCTTGGGCCCAGACTCCTCCCTCCCAGAGGGTCCAAAATGCAGAGAGGAAAGGAGAGGGGAGCTGGTGGTANTGAGTTTGCTGGTTGTGAGCTCTTCTGCCTGGGACAGGGGCTGCTCTGCACACCCCACCACGTGTCCTGGGACCATCCAGCTGTGCTGTGACGAGGAACACAGTCTGAAATGCTGGGTTGTGGTGTTGGTGGGACTCCTGTTACTTAGACCAAGCCTGATGGTTNCAGAGAGTAGGATCTCAAGCAGTATTTTAGCTTCTTTTCTTTCTCTCTCTATTCTTTCTTCACTACCCCACGCAACATTAACTGAAGCCCCTTGTGGGCACAGCCAGGAGAGAATAGCTCGTCAGGGGACATGGGAGCACAGAGCCTGGACAGTATAGGGCCCTTCATTTCCTCCTCTGGTGCTTTCAACAGTGCATGGGATGCCATAAAAGATGATAATGACGAGGTCAGTGGAACGACTGTAAAACAGTGGGGAGAGGCACAAGTGTTACCCCTCTTGGGCTCAAACTCAGGCTATGCATGGGCACGAGCTCTTCTGCCTGGGACAGAGGCTGCTCTGCACGTCCCACCACGTGTCCTGGCACCATCCAGCTGTGCTGTGATGAGGAACAGAGTCTGAAATGCTGGGTTGTGGTGTTGGTGGGACTCCTGTTACTTAGACCAAGCCTGATGGTTCATCTGGACACAGCCAAGGGTGAGAACTGTACTCACAGTTCTTCTGAATTCTACACACTTCTCTAATTCACAAAACTACGGCCTGACACTTCGAGGGGATCATCCATCAAGGCTAGACTTGGCAGTTTTAAATGCAGTAATTTGTATTTCTGTGCCTTCTGCCCAGTGCCTTGAAGCTAAACCTACTCTGACCCAGCTCTTCCTTCCCACTCCTGGCAGGCAGAGACTTCTGCTGGCCGGCTGCCATCAGCTGGGATAGGGACAAGGCACCTCCTCCCTATCACTAAGTGGATTTTGCAGGCAATGAGCAAGAGAATAATTAAATTAACTCAGTCCCCAATACCTCCCGAGGTGCCAAGCATTCCCAGCCATTACAGCCACCCCACAGGTGTCTGGAGAGCAGGTAATTCCAGTCAGGGGCAGGCTGCAAATGTGGCTCCTGGGGACATCTCTGCTGGCACAGGAGCACGAGCAGCAGCCGGTCCTGGACAGGAGTGCTGGGAAGAAATTCCCAGGATGGCTCTGCTGGAGCCAGCCTGGGCCCAGGAGTGAGGCAGCTCCATTTATGCTTTGATGTGCCTAAGTTAATAAGACTTATCCCAGGGCAAACACAGCTGTGCTTCCCAGCCTGGACTACTTTGTTCTCCTGGTTCTTCCTTGTTCTGTGGGCTTTCCCCTCAGGGTGCTGGGTCCGTCATCTCAGGGAGCAGCCCCAGCCTCTGCTTGACCAAACAGCCTGCTATTTGAATTCCCAGTGAAACATCTGTATGATTTTGACTGCAGCACATTGGTTTTTCCCCCTCTGATCTACTATAGGCCATGAGACTTGAATGTGGATTTGGGACAGCCCAAGTTTTGGGCACCAAGGTGTGCATGGGGAGCCTGGCCCAGCTGTGGTCAGGGAGGAGGCAGGGCAGAGGACATGCCCACTGCAGGGCTTTATCTCACCCATCACCAGAGAGGTCACTAATCACTGTCCAGTCCCTTTCAAGCACTGAATTGTACCTCTTGTATCCAGACACCATCCAATCTCCCAGGGCCAGGCCAGGTATGTTGATAAGGAGATAGTGCAAATGGTCGAACAGGATGGAGCCAAAAATCACAATTTCCTGTGCTTTAACTTAGCAAATGCCATATTGGTGGGAGAGTCTTTTTTGGATTATCTCCCTTTCCAAAGGGGGCTGTTGTGGATTTGCCACTGTACTGCTTTAGTGAAGGGGATCTCAGGTTTCATGTGAAACCAAGCACAGGGTGCTCTGTACATTTTCAGCACAAATTCAATTACAACTAGGATCAAATAAATATTTGGGAAGAACAACAAACAGTACTACAAAGAGAACAGCTCCTTCCAGCTCCTCAGAATTTTAAAGCCTGGATGGTCTTAGGGGCACTTCCACTCTCTGTTATGTGCAGAAAATGCAATTAATTTCCACAACCCCCTCACTTGTTCAGTATCATATTAACTACCCTGCCTCGTAACCAAGCAAACCCCTTCAGCTCATTCCACTGCAGTCTGGCTGTAAGCAGACACTGACCTCACCCCTGGGAAATATTTTCCTGGAGATGACTTTGGGCACTAAAAACACAGTTACATCTTGGTAGGCTATTAAATCCACATGTGAAAATAAACTCATCTATCATCTTGTGCATGTGGTTTAGCTTCCTTTTAAGAAGACGTAAATGTATTAGAGCATCCCATTAAAGCAATTTACATGTCTTGCTTTATTTTCCCAGACAGGCCGTTTCTTCCTTGGAGATTACTGGCTTTTGGGAAAAGGTATCTACTAAGGATTCATGGAATAACAGACTGGTCCTNGAGCCAGAAAATGAAAGAGTAAGTTTAAATCTGTCATAGAAGGGGAGTGTGGAGGTTTACAAGCAGAAGGACATGATGGGAAGCAGAGAGTAGGATCTCAAGCAGTATTTTAGCTTCTTTTCTTTCTCTCTCTATTCTTTCTTCACTACCCCACGCAACATTAACTGAAGCCCCTTGTGGGCACAGCCAGGAGAGAATAGCTCGTCAGGGGACATGGGAGCACAGAGCCTGGACAGTATAGGGCCCTTCATTTCCTCCTCTGGTGCTTTCAACAGTGCATGGGATGCCATAAAAGATGATAATGACGAGGTCAGTGGAAAGACTGTAAAACAGTGGGGAGAGGCACAAGTGTTACCCCTCTTGGGCTCAAACTCAGGCTATGCATGGGCACGAGCTCTTCTGCCTGGGACAGAGGCTGCTCTGCACGTCCCACCACGTGTCCTGGCACCATCCAGCTGTGCTGTGATGAGGAACAGAGTCTGAAATGCTGGGTTGTGGTGTTGGTGGGACTCCTGTTACTTAGACCAAGCCTGATGGTTCATCTGGACACAGCCAAGGGTGAGAACTGTACTCACAGTTCTTCTGAATTCTACACACTTCTCTAATTCACAAAACTACGGCCTGACACTTCGAGGGGATCATCCATCAAGGCTAGACTTGGCAGTTTTAAATGCAGTAATTTGTATTTCTGTGCCTTCTGCCCAGTGCCTTGAAGCTAAACCTACTCTGACCCAGCTCTTCCTTCCCACTCCTGGCAGGCAGAGACTTCTGCTGGCCGGCTGCCATCAGCTGGGATAGGGACAAGGCACCTCCTCCCTATCACTAAGTGGATTTTGCAGGCAATGAGCAAGAGAATAATTAAATTAACTCAGTCCCCAATACCTCCCGAGGTGCCAAGCATTCCCAGCATTGCAGGCACCCCACAGGTGTCTGGAGAGCAGGTAATTCCAGTCAGGGGCAGGCTGCAAATGTGGCTCCTGGGGACATCTCTGCTGGCACAGGAGCACGAGCAGCAGCCGGTCCTGGACAGGAGTGCTGGGAAGAAATTCCCAGGATGGCTCTGCTGGAGCCAGCCTGGGCCCAGGAGTGAGGCAGCTCCATTTATGCTTTGATGTGCTTAAGTTAATAAGACTTATCCCAGGGCAAACACAGCTGTGCTTCCCAGCCTGGACTACTTTGTTCTCCTGGTTCTTCCTTGTTCTGTGGGCTTTCCCCTCAGGGTGCTGGGTCCGTCATCTCAGGGAGCAGCCCCAGCCTCTGCTTGACCAAACAGCCTGCTATTTGAATTCCCAGTGAAACATCTGTATGATTTGGACTGCAGCACATTGTTTTTTTCCCCCTCTGATCTACTATAGGCCATGAGACTTGAATGTGGATTTGGGACAGCCCAAGTTTCGGGAGTGCTCAGGTGAGAGGCTCCCCCAGCCCCAGCCCCAAGGTGTGCATGGGGAGCCTGGCCCAGCTGTGGTCAGGGAGGAGGCAGGGCAGAGGACATGCCCACTGCAGGGCTTTATCTCACCCATCACCAGAGAGGTCACTAATCACTGTCCAGTCCCTTTCAAGCACTGAATTGTACCTCTTGTATCCAGACACCATCCAATCTCCCAGGGCCAGGCCAGGTATGTTGATAAGGAGATAGTGCAAATGGTCGAACAGGATGGAGCCAAAAATCACAATTTCCTGTGCTTTAACTTAGCAAATGCCATATTGGTGGGAGAGTCTTTTTTGGATTATCTCCCTTTCCAAAGGGGGCTGTTGTGGATTTGCCACTGTACTGCTTTAGTGAAGGGGATCTCAGGTTTCATGTGAAACCAAGCACAGGGTGCTCTGTACATTTTCAGCACAAATTCAATTACAACTAGGATCAAATAAATATTTGGGAAGAACAACAAACAGTACTACAAAGAGAACAGCTCCTTCCAGCTCCTCAGAATTTTAAAGCCTGGATGGTCTTAGGGGCACTTCCACTCTCTGTTATGTGCAGAAAATGCAATTAATTTCCACAACCCCCTCACTTGTTCAGTATCATATTAACTACCCTGCCTCAAAACCAAGCAAACCCCTTCAGCTCATTCCACTGCAGTCTGGCTGTAAGCAGACACTGACCTCACCCCTGGGAAATATTTTCCTGGAGATGACTTTGGGCACTAAAAACACAGTTACATCTTGGTAGGCTATTAAATCCACATGTGAAAATAAACTCATCTATCATCTTGTGCATGTGGTTTAGCTTCCTTTTAAGAAGACGTAAATGTATTAGAGCATCCCATTAAAGCAATTTACATGTCTTGCTTTATTTTCCCAGACAGGCTGTTTCTTCCTTGGAGATTACTGGCTTTTGGGAAAAGGTATCAACTAAGGATTCATGGAATAACAGACTGGTCCTTCAGGTGCTGCTCTCTGAACCAACACCACCCTGACCTGTGTTCTGAACGATGGGAGACTTTTCACACAGAGCTCTCCAACCCAAGACATTTCTTTTCACAGCCACATTAAGGCCCAGAGGCTGGAAAACTGAAAGCAGAAAGCAGCAAAGAACTGCTGAGAGAAGCAGATCAGGGCTCACAGGGTGCAGGGAGACTTGCCAGAGAGTTCTGCCCCATGAAAGCACCAGTTTGTTGCCAGGGTCACCTGGTGGCAGATCTGCCCCTCAGGTTTAACCCACCTCTGTCCTGTGCTCTGTCAAGTGAAAGTCCATCGGTTTTGGTGGCTCTCCAGGGATCCAGGGGCTTCTCCACAAGCACTTGACTGCCAGAGACAGGCAGAGAGCAATGGGACATCACATCTCCTGCTCACCCATCACACCAGTGAGGCTGTTCCTGTTGTGGACCAAAGACAAAGCCTTGTCTTCTGAGACATCAGGGAAGACAAATGGTTCTCTGCTTGCTGAAAAGCAGGGATTCTTGAGACAGCTAAATACATGAAACCACAAAAGATCATTAGATTAAAACAAACCAAAATCCTTAACAAAAGGTTTGGCTGTGCTAGTCATCCTTAATTTCAGCTGTGTCCCTACCACCATGGACACACTGGCTTTCACCCTGTTCCTCAAAGGTCTGACTGCTAATCCAGCCACCAGTCCTCAAGGAAGAACCCCCTGGAGATATCACCTGGGTTAGACAGTCCTCACTTCTCAGTGACAGCCCTTTCTGGCCCTCACTGCCTCTGCTCTGGCCTGCTTTCCTTTGCAAGTCACACTGTGACAAATCAAAAATTCCTTAAAAATACTTTATGCCAACATTCTGACACTTGCCCCTTTTCTCCTGGAGAGAGGAGCACTGTGTGACACAATTCCTGGCCCAAGCCCATTGGTGTGCCAGAGCCAGATAATCAGAGAAAAATCATCACAGCAGGCTTGGACATCTCAGGGAGGGACATACAAGGGAAGGTTGTAACAAAAGGAGCAAATTTATGCCTGCTGAAATGAGGAAGACAAGTGTCAGGAACAGTCGAGCACAGTAGAAACATCAGCTGTTCACATGGCAAAGCTCCTTCATGTGGGGGCACCACATGTCCCCCAGGGTGAGGGTCTGCATGCCTTCTCAGGACACTGCCTCTGCTCTCTCAGTCACTCAGGAAAGCAGTAGCTCTTTCAAACTAGAGATGATGCCAAACAATCTGGATTTCTGCAAAGGACAGTCAGGTGCAACTGAAGAGGACAGGACTGCCCAGTCAGACTAACCCAAGCTGTTTAAAACACTCCTCATCTCTTCTCTATCTCCCACAGCTTTACTGACTTAGCTGAACGGGTTAATTGTGACTCATCTTATTATTTCTTCCAAAGAAAAGATCCAAAAAGTTACTGCATTGCCCTTAGATATCTGCACCTCCTGCTGTGGCCTGAACTTAAGACACCAGAGGAGCTGCAATATTAGCTGCACTGGAATGTTTTGGTTTTCCCTTGCAAAACAGGCCCATCTCTCCAAGTGTGAATGTGCTTCAGTTGCCCAAACATACTTGAGAGGGGAAAAAAAAAGGCAATTTCCATTTTTTGTATTTAAGAATTCCCATTGTTGTTGGAAGCCCGTATTTTCCAACCTAAACAATTCTGTGATTGTAGATCCTGCTGCTGCTCCAAAGGATGACCCGAGGAGAGCCTTGGCACTTTTTGGTCCCTGACCTTCACACTTGTACCAGTTCCTTTGTACTGCATTGCCTCATCTACTGGGGAGAGATATTATAAAAAAACTAGGCATCATTATTAAAACCACATTTATGGATTACTTAAAATGGTTCATTCCAGGAATGCTGTGTAGTCTTAAAAAAGAACATTTTGCAGAGAGAAAGAGCAACTGGTAAAGATGAACCATGGCTGCTTTGAGCTGTGGTGACATCCTTTGCCACAGGTAATGATGAATTAGTATCAATTATAACACGAAGAGTGCCTTGGCACTGAGTCAGCACTCAGGTAAGGCAATGTTTTATTGCAGCTCATTAAAGGCAAAAAAAAGCAATAAAAGGCTTAAGCACCATCACAGACCCGACTACACGAGGCCAATAAACAGTATGATACACTAGCATTTACATGAATAGGAAGAGGAATGGACATTTCATTTCCTATGCCTTTGTTGCTCCCATTCAGTTGCACTGAGGGCGCTGCTGGGGAAGCCCCACGGTGCCTGTTTACAAGAGAACTTTGCAAAACAAAGACAGTCACGGTCAAAACTTTGCTGGTCAATTCAGCATATTTGCATGGAAGAGCTCTGAGGAAATCAAGGATTCTGAAGGAGCCTCATGGGATAGTTCAGTTGGAAGTGGTAAGCAGCAGGAGTGATCTCACAGCTATCTAGATGTGTGGTGGCCACTGAAAAAGCATCTGGTTTTCAAACAGAGACTTGATCAAACCTTCTTCATCCCCACAAGAACACCATGGCAGAACTCCCTGAGCACAATGGGAAATGCCAAAGTGCTCTGAGTGCAGGGAACAGTATTGTCCAGGTCTGGCTCCTGAGAAAGCAGGCACAAGCTCTGTGTAGGAGTGGAGAATGTGCCATGCCAACACCTGACAGCACATTCCACACGTGTGTCCACCACACCATCTGAGCAGCTCCCAGAAACGACACGATTCTCCCTGCTCCTTTTAACTCTCAGAATGAAATTGCTCCGGATTTATGACGAAGCAAACCACAAGCACAGTCGGAGCCACTGTTTTTTAAGAAGACCTTGCTATGCCATAACTGTTCACGGTTCAGTTGCTAAATTACACATTATAAAAATAAGTAAGTGCAATTGAGAGACTGTGTTAATCTCAGAAGTTTAAACATCACCCTGTAATGGCTGCTTTATAGTGGCCCACAGTGAAGTGTTTTATGGGGCACCCAGGAGGTTTGTCCGCACGCGCCCCTTCAACACTCCTGGGAATTTTCTCACATGGAAACAGGCCTGGCACAAACTAAACACGTACAGAACATGCAGCCATTCACGCAGCAACAGGAATGCCACCCAGTAAGAAAACACTTTACAACATCTGAAAGAGATAAGAACCACTGGCCAGCAGGGCAGTAAGATGCTGCTTTTGGAAGTGCAGAATTCCCCAGCCTGACAACCAGTGCAGCTCCTGGAAATGTGACAAAAACACAACTGTCCCCCTGCAAGGAAATGAGAGCTTAAGCATTGGTTATAAATAGAAGATAAAGAAGCATGGGTAGTTTGCAGATTAGTTTGCTAAAGCCAAGTGTATTTAGAGCCAAATTAGGTCCTTGCACAGAAAAGTTCCCTGGAATTTAGAGTGAGTTCATTTGTGAGTCCTTGCTCAGGCAGTCTGGGGCTCACAGGCTGCACCCAACTGCCTTTTCTCTGGAGCCAAACAGGAGATCCATCCAGACTGAGTCAGAGATCCCAGGTGAAAAGATAAATTACTCAATAAATTAAGTATGATGGCAATGAAATCGCAGGCATCATACCAGTGTTGTGTTTTGGTTTAAATTAATAATCATGCTTCACAACAGCACCACAGCTAAGCAAGGGTGAGTCAGCCTGGGGTCCAAAAAGCAATGCTATACAAGACAAATGTAACCACACCCAGCAAGGCACTACATGAAGATCTCTGTGCAAAAGTATCACCTCCCTCAGCCCTAAAACACTCACAAACTGAAATGCAGAGAATTCTTAATCCTTCAGTGTTACCATTATTAGAGGATCATTCACCCACTTGTCTGCAAGCTGCCTTCTTCTCCCACCAACTGCTTCGTCTCACAACAATGCCTCACTTGTGGCTCAGAGGAGCAACAAAAAGCTCTCCCCTGAGCTTATGGCAGTGTCCCCACCACCACTTGGCAGGAGGCAGCATGACAATGGTTTGACAGGCATCCTCCCAAGGAGACTCCACACACACATCAGTCACGCTGCTGACACACTGCACACCCAGAGCAGCTCACCCAGACCGTGGATTCCCAGGTACAGGCAGCTGCTCCTGCCTGGCCATCCAAAAGCAGCAGGTTCTTCTGTTTCACTAAAGGTAGACCCAGAAAGTTCCTATTTTCTGTGGTGGTCGTGGTGAACCTGCCACACTGGTTTGAGCCAGGTCTGTCAGAGCAAAGCAGAGCAGAAGGTAATCACTAGAGAGGACTGAAGTCCTATTTCTAGTCCAAGAACAAATCCACTGACTGGCATCTAAAAAGACACAGTACTGCAAAAACAAGTGCAAGTTATCTTTTTATAATGATCTTTTTATGATGTTCAAAGAGCCTTGCCAACAAAAGAATTCCTCTTCAGATTTTTTTTAAAAATAAACTGAAGAACCACAGTATTTCCAGAGGATGTGCAGTTGTTGGGTAGCACCAAAAATGACCAAAATTTACTGTGCAGAACATGAATTACATTGATCTGACTGCTCTGATTTAATGAATTAAAAAATCATGACCCTTGTGTCTTAAATTTGCTGAATCAAAGTCTGAAGTCTGACCAGTGACACATTTCTGGAGCTCTGTACACTGGAATGCCCTGACATATGCAGGCAATGGGAAACTGGCTTTGATTGAGCTTCTGCCACGTTTAAAGGATGCCCAAGGTTCCTGGCAGTTTAACTGTTCTTAAAGATAATAAATCCCTTATGAGACAGCAAGGCTGAACAATCACATACCTCAAAGTAGCCCAACTTGTGCAGCTCCAAGAACACCCTCCAGTGCAGGTGATAGCAAGCATATGATATGTGAAGTTCCAGGAGAAAGTCAGTTGGAAAAACAGAATTATGGGAAACAGGCTGAACTGCTGGTTTTATGGACACAGCTCTATTCTAGCACTTGGGCAGTAAAACTAAAATGAACTCCCTCAAGTTAAAAATGCCCAATAAAACTCAATAGGCAAGGTAATTGTTTTGCCTTGACTGAGGGAGACAACAGGTCACTTGTTCCCACAGAGAGAGTCTCACCTTGCTGACATCAGACACCAAGACACCTTTCAGTTCAGCTGGGGTTTTGCCCAAAGCTGCATTTTCTGTGCCATGGATTTGTATCACTGGCCAAGGCTGTACCACTCTGGGCTGGAGAAGAAACTAAAGACCAAAGGAAACAAATGCAGCAGCACCAAGAGCCTCTCCCGTGGTGTCACAGCTCCCCCACGGGACCAGGCTGGCTGTCCATCTCACACTGCCAGGACTGGCCCCCTGCCCACAGCCCCCTCCTGAATGCAGATTCCTCAGGGTCTCAGCAGTGGCATCTGCTGGGTCAGCACACAGAGTCAGGATGGCACCCATGGCATGAAGGGAGCTCCTCTCTTCCTCCCTTCTCCTTGGAAAAATGGAAGCGAACACCAGGTGTTGGCTCCGGTACCAGAGAATAATTCCATGACAGAGGAACACTTGAATGACTGAAAATTTATATTACATAGGTGATAAAGGTGACATTTGCAACATCAGCTGCCTTTGCCCTTTCTCTCACCTCCCCAGTAAGGACTCTCTGGAGTTATAATCCTCTATAGGTACAAGACAACACAGCTCTAGCACAAAAGCAAAACTCCAGCAGCAACATAAGGGATGTATTTATTGTCAAGCAGCATTGCATCAAAAGAAGTGAGCAAATGCCATAGTAACTAACAAAATACAGGTGAATGCCTTATGAATTCACTGCATTTTAGTTTCTGGCACCTTCAAAAATGGAATTTTATTAGGCTGACAGGAAACCACAAAGCACAACTACCCTGTAGCTGGAGCAATCAGACACATATCAGGACAATAATTATAGGCAAAATAAATTGTTTATAAACAGATGTCTGCTGTATTTCTAACCACATCATATTTTTTTTCTTCATTATTGAAGGGTTTGGGCTTTATTTTTTTCTTATCCTGTAAGTCCCAAGATTTTTAGGTCCTGGTACTGTAGGGACCAGTTTTCTCCATGTTTATTCTCTGGACTGGCAACAGTGGTTTATTCCAGAGAGGATAAACAATTCATGTAAACAAAGTTTAATGCTATAGACAAATGACTTATGTTTCTGGTAATTACTCAAATTAGGGAAGCAAGTTTTTTCATGAAACAAATTATGAAATTGCTTGTTAGTTTAGCATACTAATATTTCAGGGTTATGAAAATAACACTGTTTTCTCCATCCTAGCCAGTCAAACCATAAGACACAAAGCTTGAATATCATAAGTACAGCTCTTTGAAGAAAATTAAAAAGCCCCACATCTCAAAAAAATAGCTCATTTATTTCAGAAAAGGTAATAGTGTGAAATCAACCCACTGCTTGTGGAAGAGCAAGGCTCCAGCCCCATTCTCTTCAAATTCTCAAAGGAACACATTAAAGTTCAAGGAAAACAACAGAAATCTGCATACCTTGAAGAGCAGGAGAACACAGAGAACACTCTTAAGATGAGATGCTTCAGTTAAGCATTCTTCTTGCAAACAAATGTTGGAAGATAACCTTAGTCCTTGACTAAAATACATCTTCTTGGGACTTTTAATGGAAATCAAAGACTGATTTATAATCACTGTGCCTTTTGCCACCAAGATAGGAAAGGAGCATTCAATGTACCTTCAAGTAAGCCCTTCAAATTACATTCTGACAAAATAAATCATCTTCAGGAGTAACCTTAGCTCAGTGATGTAATCAGCAATTAAAATTCCAAAGTTGCTAATATGCCCTAGTAATTGTTTTCTATGTTACATCCAAGTACCTCCCTTCATAACTAAATTCATGTCTGCTGAAAAAATACTGCAATGCAACTGTTGGTTTCACAAAGCACAGGGCAGGTGGATGTCATTTGGGAGTCCACACTGGTTTAAACAATTCTGTTCTCCCCACACCCAGAAAAATGGGAAATACAGCAGTAAGCCACACATGTTGAGAATGTTGCCTTTTCTAACCACTCAAAGCCATAAATTTATCCTCTAATTCTACATTCGCTTGGACAATAGAGAAGCTTCTAGAACTACTTCATCATGGTTAAGTATAAGGTTATTTCTGCCAAGAAGACACAAGTAGTTATGATGAATGCACTTTACTTCAGCTAATATTGGTTCCATAGCCAAGGGACACATTAAAATTAAATATACATCTGTAACTTGGAATGCCTGGGATGGTTTCCACCAAGCTCTCATCCCCGATGCTCCTCCTCACTGACGAAATTGCAGTTTAGGTTTATAGGGATTGTGTTGAATCAACCAGTCAGCAAGCCAAAGCTGTGAACAAAAAACCCAAATGTGGTCAGTTTTCTGTTGGTTTCTATTGAGTGCAGGGGAGATTATTAAAAGCACTATTTGAAACCTCTGCTACAGATATTCTCCTACTGTGCTGTAAAATTAAGATGTTACAGAAAAAAATGGACATACAGATAAACCTGTTTTTTTCCAAATGTTCTTTTAAATGTTCGCAGTTTATATTTCTTTAGAACAATTCACACTGACCTTTAGAGGAGAACTTTTGCTGGCAATGTTTATCTTTTTGTAATTATAACATTTGAGCCATACTTCAAATAATCAGGCCAGCTCTGCTTTGGAATGAGGCTGCACAAGACACATGCAACTTCTTCATGAAATATTACTCCTGACAACACTTACAGATACTTCACCTAGTTATCATTCAAAGTGCCAGCCTTCTGCGCTCAAATCACTTTATAATACCTAAAACTTAAAACCAAAACGTGGTTCCTTTTTGAAATTCATCCTGTAAGTTTTCCAGCACGTTGTACTTGACTAAGAATGTGGGAGGCAGGAATGTCCTAACTCCATCTGCCAGTCCAGGCCTGGCCCGAGGCAAATTAACCTTTTGCCTCGATTTCTCCACTTGTAAAGCAAAGGTTTTAACACATCCTTATTTACTTCACAAGGCTGTTGACGATTAGTTTCTGGAATGCTGAGTACAACAAACTTCATACCACAGTGTGAAGTGAAAGAACTGGTGGAATGGCAGAGCAGGAAGGTCAGCAACACTCTCCCTTTATTACAAAAGGTAAGGGAGAGCCCAGGAGCTGAGCACTAGGACAGGTTAGTCAGCAGCAGAACAGCAAGAAGGCAAGACAGAAATGGAAAACAAACAAACAAAATAGCCCAAAACACAAAAGCCCTTAGAAAAACGACTTAGAAAAAACTCAAATTTTAAAATCATTTGAACCAAATTAAATTCTCCTGTGCTACTTAAGGAATTGGCTGAGACAACCCCTGTGCAATCAGCAGGTATTTGTGAATGCACAGATAGTTTCTGATGCCATCTTCAAACAGAAAGCTACTGACACTGGTTCATGTAGCTTTCTTATAAGCAAGGAAGGAAAGCATTGGCTTAAGTTACTATTAGATATCTCATAACTGACTAGAGAATTGTGCTAAGAATGCAGATTAACTGGAAGCCAAAACAATGAGTTAAAATAATGGGACTTGTAACAAGAAAAAATCAGTTTTTAATACAGTGAAGAGATGATTGAAGGAAAAGAAGATGGTAATACTCTTCAAATATGCAATAGAAAGCTGCAAAAAAGGAGATATTACATTGTCTCCAGTGTCTTCTGGGGATAGTAAAAGGGGGGGAAAAAGTAATAGGCTTAAAATTGGAGCCCAGGAGATTTAGGCTATCTTTTAGTGAAAGCTTTTAACTAAGTATAATTAAGCACTGAAACAGATTGCCCAGGGAGAATGTCGATTCTCCATCATTTGCAGTGCTAAAGAACAGGCCAGACACACATTTGTTAGGAACAGATACAACTGGTCTGGCCCGTGGGCAAAGGGATGCACTACATCTGTGTTTCTACATTTCTATGGTAACAGAGCCAGACATACAGATAAAGTAAACAGGTTATAAAGCTGGAACAATTCAAAGCGCATTTAATTTGACCTCCTGCATATCACATGTTCACAGAAACACCCCAAGTTATTTTTCAGCTTTCTTTGTCTCCTGAAATGTATCTTTTAGAAAAATGAAATGTTGATTATAAACCTGATAATGATGTAAAATCCACCGCAAGTGCCAGCAAGTTGTCACATGGATTAATTATCTGCATGCTTAAAGAAGTACTAGTGTGAACAGTACTAGTGAACTTTAAAAGCACAGAAACCCATTTACCATATTTTTCCAGATGAAAGGAAGCTAATATTGTTTAGGGACTGAAAGCACACCCTTGTTTCATCTCTAACAAACAAATCAACTTCTGGAAACCAAGAGATTTGATTAGCTGGTAGCTAAAACAGCCCAGCTCTTCAACAACAGAGTAGTTTTCCTACATACAGGGACTTTACTAACACAGAGTAAACGTACCCCAAAGGTTACACCACAGTGCAGGTGCACTGTACTTACCATTGGGTCTGCTGGCTTTTCTTTGCACAGGGCAGTGAGCCCAGCCAGCAATGTTGGCTTCACATACAGGTTCAGGTAGTCCCTTGCTCTTTGTCCAGTGGGAACTGGCTCCAGGATTGCTGGGAGGAGTAACCACAGGTGTCAGAAAGCTGCTTGTGGAGTGATTAAAACTGGCATTTTTTCAAAGGCTGTTTATGTGTGAGCTGCTCTTTTCCTTAATAAGTTAATAATACATCGTGGCTTTTATAGCTTCTCCCACAACAAACTGCAAAGAAACTCCCTAAACCTCTTTACAATATCCCTGAGGTAATCTTAGTAATTATAGTCTACTATGAAAAAGGAGGAAATCGGATCATCCAGGGAAAACCTGTATCCTTGAAGATGCATTGGGGACAGAAGAGAAACAATATATCCCGTATTTAGCACTTGTTTGTGCAAAGTTGGTTTCTGAAGACCTTAAAAATGCCACCCTTAGTCCTGCTTTGTTGTCAGGGTGAGGAGAAGACAGTTTACAATGGGTAAGGTTTGTAGGGAAGTGCAAGATCTTCTATTAAATGCACTGATACGGTTGACAAAAGCACACACTTTTTAAAGAATTTCACTTATATCTTTCTGTCAAAGAGGTGCCTGTAATAAAAAAGCCTTTCCAGGTTCTAAGGCAGATTTCTCTGGCACTTAACTTTGGAACAGCACTGTCATCTGAGCATCCAACTGCTTTTGAACAGGAATTATTCAGACTGAGCCCAAGAAGAGAGTCAGTTGAGAATTCTCAAGTCAACAGGAGTCTCTGGGCCTGACAGTGCCAGAGACACTTGCTCGAGTGTAATAGCTTCCCATTTCCTCTAATTTACCAGCTTTGTCTGCTCCAGTTCCCCAGCACAGAGTTTGAAAAGTGGAAGCAATCCCTGTAACTGTATTGGCTCTTCAGACAGATTTGGTAAGCCTTTCATAGCAGAGAATATCAGCTTACACATAAAGAGACCCACAATCTTATACAGCAAACAAACACAACCTCTTCTAAATCAATTGTATCTGGAGTTTGGGCAGATTCAGGTAATACCAGGGAAGGACATTTATCCTCCCCAAGACTGGCAATGCATCAGTTGTACCATTTTACCTTCTGGAAACATGAATCGAATCTCTCTCTCTGCTGAGGAAGTGGTGAGACTGCCATGAAGCCCATTCCTCAGCTCATCAGTCCCATAGAGTGCTCTTAAGCTAAAAAACAAGAGAGGTAACTGGTTGGACCTTCCAGATCTCTGCAGTCTGAGAGCACAGAAAAGCAATATATATGGACTAATTAACAAGACAGGCTTGATTTTGTTTTGAACATAAGAAGTAGGTAAAACTTGTGTTTGTGCACTCATAACTCCCCATAAAACAGGTGAACTTCACATGCTAAAAAACAAAGATGAAAAGCTATTACACAAAACTGAAGAGATAAGAAGCCACTCCAAGTCTGTGTCTGTACTGAACAAACAAACAAAAGGAAGAGAGAGAGGAATTCTGGTCTCAACTAAGAGAATGACAAAGTCCTGCTGAGTTCCCCAAGGCCAGTGAGTGAGTTACCTGTGAGGGTGAGTTATCCTAGCTCTGAGGCTGTTGGATGGTCCAAGCAATGCCTTCCAGTAGGAGATTGCACTATGTCTGGCAAGCACCATAGCAACTAAAGGGCCAGAACTCATATAAGCTGTTAAATTAGGAAAATACAGTTTTCCAAACTGGTCTGCATAAAAGTTGCTACATTGCTCTGGGCTTAGCTGGAGCCTCCGTTTCTACAAAGTGTAAAAGACAAAAAAATAATTAAAAAATCTTGGTACATTGAAAGAGCTTAGAGTGTTAAAAGACCTCAGACAGGATACAGTCCTCTGCTGCAGTCATATCTTTAAATACAGAACAACTTCCAGGCCTAATCTGATTCTCACAGATCTGATCCTCTTTGCGATACAGACTAACAAAGAGCACGAGTTTTCCAAATTAATTAAGCAAACAGCCATTTGAGTGAGATGTCATTTTAGCCCAGCAAACTACAGCATTTTCTAACTGCTGGATGACACTCAGGCCACTGTACAGGAAAAGTGGAGAGCATCACAAGGGCAGGATTTTATTATTCAGCTGCTTGAGCATAATGTTCCACTTTTAAACAAGTTTCTCTCTGGCCCACACTGTTAATTATGCAATTGTTCTATTTTTCATTCAGTATTGATGCTCTGTGACTCTCCCAATAGCTGCCAGGCCTGCAGGTGGCCAGGATCAGGACAGGTCTGGGAGGTTATCAGAAAGTACAGGGCAGTCAAGAAAACAATTTTAAAGTGCATTCTTCAACCTCAAACTTATACAACACAAGAGTACCATAAAATTCAAAAGTCACTGGAGACATCAGAAGTCTCTATATTAAAATATTAAACAGAGGTCTAATTTGTCTCATCCGGTACATATCATATCAATTAGAATCACAGACTGGTTTGGGACAGAAAGGGGCCTTAAAAATCATCTTCTTCCAAACCCTCTGCCACAAGCAGAAACTCCTTCCAGTATCCCCAGTTGCTCCAAGCCCCATCCACCCTGGCCTTGGACATTCCCAGGGATGGGGCAGCCACAGCTTCTCTGCACATGTTCCAGGCCTCACCAGCCTCACATTCAAGAACTTCCTCCCAAATATCCCATCTAACCCTGCCCTCCCTCAGTGGGAAGCCATTCCCCCCTGTCCTGCCCCTCTAGGTCCTTGTCCAAAGCTCTCTTGGAGCCCCTTTCAGAACTGGAAGGGGCTCTAAAGTCTCAAGTCCTCTCTTCTCCAGGCTTAGCATCCCCAGCTCTCTCAGCCTGCCTGCAAAGCAGAGCTGCTCCAGCCCGCAGAGCAGCTTCGTGACCTCCTCTGGGGTATCTCCAACAGGTCTATAAACAAATAAATGCAAATAATAACCGCAAATAAAGAAAATAAGCAGAAAGGCACGAAAAAGCCCCAAAAAACCGAAAGAGGGGGAGGAGCCCCCGCCGGCTGCACAGGCGAGGGCACAGCGCCCCCCAGCGGCCAAGCGGCACGGTGATGTAAATATTCATTAACTTAATTTAAATATTCATTATGCTGATTTACTGTAAAAACAGCCGAAACAAAAAATAAGTCAGACTGCAACTGGCCAGTTATCGAATTCAGCTAATTCTCGACTTGCATGCTGCACAAAACCAGGATGACGTGCTCTCCAAAGACTGAATTACTTCAGAGACCCCACACCCCTGCTCCAAGTGTTTCCTAAATCTTTTATTAGCAAAGGCTGTGTTTTCCCATGGTCAGCAAAATGGTTGGTCTGCTCTGTTCCATCCCATGCACCCCAAAAAAGCCTCCTCACAGGATCTGGCAGGAATGCTTGAGGGCATATGAAAAATACAAATTGATGTTTGGGCACAAAAGCTTTTCATTACTGGCTTGATTGCTGAAAGTTAAAACAAATATTGTCCTGACTTATAAACAGCAGGTATTTTCTCTGGAGCACAGCTTGTTACCTGAATGATCATGAATCCTGAGCTGAGAATTATATCCTCTATTTCTTCTTCTTTATGAATGATATCAGGTTTGATGAGAGCCAGAGTTTTTTCCACATAGATCTGAGGTTCGGGCATTAACACCTGCATCTCGCCTTCTAAATTAGAATTCGGGTGCCCCTTTTGCACTGCAACGACACCAGTTCATGACATTTGGAGTTTGTGCAGTGCACAGTCACCTGTGGTGACATTCACCAGGTACTCCAGGCAGAGAGGGTCACTCCCACCTCACAAAATCCACGTGGGATGCTCTCTGGAATAGTCAGCCCTCCTGCAGTTCACGTTTTCAGCGCAGTGGCGTTTTGTGGAAAATGAAGACAAAACTCAACGTTGTGATTCACTAGCTCAGATAATGTGTGAGGAAAGAGAAGTGTTATCATCACACACCTCGCCGTGCTCAAGAACAAGCCAGGCACGTGTGCTCAGTGTGCTCCCACACCCTCCATCCACCAACCCAGCCTGCCTCCAAACCCCAAATCTATCCTCACTGTGGAGCTGACCCACCTGTGAACCTCGGGGTATTTCTCAATTTTTATTTAATTGCTGTATTGATAAAGACAAAGTGCCAGTTGTCTCACTGAGCAGATCCACAGGCCAGCTCAGAGCACAGAGCTGTGCTGGGAATGGGGGCGCTGTTGTGGGAGTTTCCTGCAGACCTGGGGCCAATTCTGACCTTCTTCTCATCACAGAGTGGTTTGGGTTGGAAGGGACCTTAAAAATCACCTCGTTCCACCCCCTGCCATGGGCAGGGACACTTTCCACTGTCCCAGGTTACTCCAAGCCCTGTCCAACCTGGCCTTGGACACTTCCAGGGATCCAGGGGCAGCCACAGTTTCTCTACCCAACCTGTGCCAGGGCCTGCCCACCCTCACAGGGAATAATTTATCCCAAATATCCCACCTAACCCTGTCCTCTGGGTCTTGCCCCTTCATCCCTTGCCCCAGGTCCCTCTCCAGCTCTCCTGGCGCCCCTTTAGGCACTGGAAGGGGCCCCTACATTCTTCCTCTCACCTTTCCTTCTCCAGGCTGAACTCTCCCAAGCCCTCTGACCCTTTTAGAACGAATTTAAACCGCAGGATGCTGCGGCGGCCCACACCACACCCTCACAGCATCCCCCACCCCATTCCCTCTCGCCCACCCACCCTGCTCGGTTATCTCCGTGCTGCAAACCCCTCACACTGGGGTTTTATCCCACCTGCTCCCGTGTCCCTGAGGGAGGGCCCGGGGCGATGGCGGACACGGCCACAAGCACAAGATGGCGCCCGCGGGCCGGCCCGGGCCAAGATGGCGGCGGCGGGGGCAGCCCACACGGCCCGGGCACAGCGCTGAGGGCTCCGGGACAACAATTACGGGCTCCAATACAACAATTATAGCCTCCAAGACAACAATTACGGGCTCTGGAAAATAATTACGGGCTCTAAGAAGATAATTACTGGGTGTTCGTGTGGGGAGGGAGTAAGGGAGAGAGCCCCCCCTCACACACACACACACCCCTCAGGGCTCCCTGACGACACAAGCTTTGTGGTGGTTTTACCTCACGTTCGGAGCTGCGGAGGGAGGGGCGAGCTGGCCGCGAACGCTCGTGAAGTAACGCGATTTATTGAGGGGAGAAAAAAAGGAAAGAGAAAAAAAAAAAGAAAAGAATGTGCGGGTTCGTTGTCCGTGCTCGGGGTGGTTCCCGGCCCACATTCAGAAGCTCCACAGCTCCCAGTGGTGTCCATGCAATTACAGTGCCCGTCCGGCCCACGGAGCTCCTGGGATAAAAACAAACGAGCAGGAAGCAGCCACCTTTCTGCATTAAGCTGTGATGAGCTGGGCCTTAAGCAGAGCAGGGGGGATTTAGCCCAGATCCAACACGTTTGCTCCCTGCACGCTCCCTGTTCCCACAGGGCCAGGGGCAATCACAGTCCGGCCATGGCGCACCCAGCGTGATCCACTGTGATCCAGCATGATCCATTGTGATCCAACATGATCCATCGCGATTCTCTGTGCCAGGGCTGGGATGCCAAGGCCTTGGGTGCTCTGGTGTCCCTCCATCCCTCTATCCTTTCATTCCTTCATATCTGTGTTCCTTCATCCCTTCATCTCTCCGTCTCTCTATCCCTCCAGCTTTCCATCCTTCTGTCCCTCCATCCCTCTGTTACTTCATCCCTGTGTCCCTTCATTCCTCTGTCTCTCTGTCCCCCCATTCCTTCATTCCTCCATCTCCATCCATCCTTCTGTCCCTCCATCCCTCCCTCCCTCTATCCCTCCATGACTTCACCTCTTTGTCCCTCTGTCCCTCCATCCCTCTGTCCATCTATCCCTCCGTCCATCTCTCCACCTCTGTCTCTTTTTCCCTCCATCCCTCTATCTTTCTATTCGTCTATCTCTCTGTTGCTCCATCCTTCCACCTCTCTGTCCCTCCATCCCTCTATCCCTCCATCCCTCTATTTGTCTATCCCTCCACCTCTCTGTCCCTCTGTCCTTCCATCCCTCAGTCTCTCTGTCCCTCTGTCCCCTCTAGCTCTGGGATGGCACCCATCCAGCTGGCCCTGTGCTATCGCTGTGGGGCGTGGGCTGGAGAGCAGCACCGATAACTCCCTGGCCACCCTGCCCTGCCCTGTGCTGGCCTCTCCCTTGGCACGCTTTGCTCTGAAATTACAGGATCTGGGGCACTCTGTGAAGGTCTCAGGGCTGCTAGTGACTTTGGACAAACCTTTGAGGTGACACTGGTAAAGGGACAGTGAGAAAACACTTTTTTAACATTTAACATTTTTTAATGAAATCACACTGAAAGGAGGAAAGACCATACAAACCCCATTTTTGAGCCATGGATGCTGACACCAGTTAGCTGAGGAAATAGCTTATTTACTGCACAAGCTGGTTTGAGGGTAAGAAAAAGCCACTTTGCCTTAATCTTTTTTGTGAGTAATGTAAATAATGTAAAAATAGAAACCAGAAACAAAATGATGCAATTCTTTCCTTTCAGCCAGTTTGAGATATGTTTAAAAACCAAAGACTGGAGCTGTTATTCATGTAGCCTAAAAAGTAAAGGTTACAAGTGCACACTGAGTAATTCAGACAAAGGCTTTCCATTGCCAACATAGGTACATAGCATTAGTTTCTTTAACAGGAATACCTTATGCCACATGTCATTTGAAATGAAATTTCAAATTTATGTTTTATGTTACAATGTTTACATTGTAAACACTGCAGCTACACAGAGAAAATGGATAAGTATGTTTTATTTTAAAAAAAATGCTGATAGAGTTCACTCGTTTTTTAGTCTGGTTCAGAGTTAATTCAGCAAGAGTCGTTCCTTTCCAGTGAGCACAAGCCTGACAGCCCTAGCTTAAATTTAGCACTTCAAAGGCTTCCTGAGCCTGCATGAACACATCAGAACTATTATTACATAACACATGTTGGATTTAATATCAGTATAAAACAGCATTCATCTCTTCCCATTTCTTTATCGTGTGCATTCTTTTACAGCTAACCAAGTTAAAAAAAACCCCAAACATCTTTCTGTGCATCCCTGGAGGCTGCAGTTTGGCCGGGAGCAGAGCCCTGTGCACTCCACTCCTCTCCACGGGCTGTGGCAGAGCTTCTCCTGCTCGCTGTTTCCAGAAGCATTTCTGGAGGGCGGAGATTGTCTAATTTTAGTACTCGGAGAATCCTCTGCTCTCCAATGAGCGAGTGGCTGCATCTGGAGCTGCAGCCAATAACCCTGGGTTTCCTCCTGCTACACTTCCCACGACGGTTTAATAACGCAGACATGCAAATTTAAAGCGGCCTCACATCCTGAGAGAAAATAACATTATGTGTTCCCCAACAGATACCAGCAGAATCTCAAAGGTTTCTTCTAAAGCCTTGGATGCTATAAACCTGACCTTAAAACTCTGTGTTAATAAATTATGTTCACTATCTTTATAGTGCTCGATAAAATATCTCTGACAACTAAAAGGCTGCTCTGCAGCACCTCCCCTAACTTCTGGAGGCCAGGGATGTGGTTTCAAGAAAAGAAACAAACAACAAAACCCAGTAAAATTATAATTGCAATGCAACGAACCATTGCAGTCCTGAATTCCCTGGGCATAGCTTGGCTGCTCTATCTTATCTGTTAAGCGGTTTAACAAGCCTTAGTTGTCTCACTTATTTTTAGCTGGCATGGAATATAACAACACGGAAAGATTCTGGCTGCAGGTGCATTTAAATCCTAGCAACCACAGATAAATAACTTTTTAAGGAAAAATACTATTTCAGAGCTTTGTACTGCAAGAAGGTGCACAAACTAATGCCTTGTAGACTGTTAAAAAAGGGAAAGAAAAACAGAATGATGAAAATAACAGAGTGAAGACAAGCTAAAGAAACAATACCAACTAGTAGCACTGATTAAAAATGAAGCTTGCACAACTTCTACATTTTGTTTGCATTTTGATGTTAAGTACAGAAATGTGTTTGCTTCATTAGCAACGTCCTAACTATGCATTTACCACACACACAACTTTCATCCACCACTGACTGTTTTATTCCTTTCTTTTCAGGGTGAACTCTCATACCTACCCACAGAACCAGCTTACCTTCCCCGCTTGCTTCACCCATGCCTGCTCTTGCAGTGCAAAGTGTCTCTGAGGGAAATCCGGTGATCAAGCCAACTTCCTCTCCTGCACGCCTGCTCTCTCTCTCTCCTCCATTTCTGCCTCCTCACAACTAAACAATTCCCCTTCTGCAGCTCATCTGCACTCCTGTAATCCTAGTGAGCTTTCCATTGCTGCTGATTAACCCTTTTGAGGCCTCCCTTTCTCATGCTCTACTTGTTATCTCACCATTTTCTTTAAAGATAAAAGTAAAAAATATCCTCTTGATGCTTTCTGTCTCCAAGTCTCTAAGTGGCAATAACAAAAACTTATCTACATGTCTTTTGTAACTCCATCACTTGCCCTATTAATTTCACTTTATTTCATTTCTTGATCTTCCCAACACCCACTCCATTTGCTCACAGCTTTAGCTGGCCTGACCCCCAGCACCCACACAGACATGCTTGTCTCTTTACCTTAGGAAAAGAAAAAGGCCTTTGGTAGAAGTGCCTCTTGTCATCTCACTTTTACAGGTCTTCCAGATGTGCCTCTTGTTTGGTTCTGCCCTAAGTTCCCTTCAAACTTGGTTTTGCTTCCTCTCATAATCTGAAAGTTCTCAATCCATCTTAAACCACTCTTGTTTGCCCTCCAGTCACGTTTAGCGTACCTAAATGTGTCCTAGCTCAGTTTTTGCAGTTATTCTTACCTATTTCTGTTTCAGCTTGGTTTGTCAGCCCCTTCCCTTGTGTTTCTTTCCCTTTTTGCAGTGGTGAATGCTGTTCTTGCCTCTCTTCCCTTCTCTCCAAACTCACAGCTCAACATCCCAAAGGACAAGTGTAGGTAGGATTGCCTCTCATCATTGCCTGCCTTCCAGCTTCAGGTGTCTCCCTTGCAATTCAAGGCTGGGTAATGAGTATGTGTTAGGTAAACCCAACCCCTTTTCCCTGAGTGAGTTTACAGGAAAGGAGGGGGATCATGCTCCAGAGGAGCATGTGGTGTGGGCTGAGGTTGGTCCAAACTGCTGGGGAAAGGTCAATCAAGATGTGGTCTTTGTTATTTACTGGTGTGGCTGGGATCATGCTCCAGCACTCCTCATCTCAGTTATTGGTGACAACCTTTCCTCTGGCCTCAGCAAATAAATCATTTGCTTCCATTCAGAAAGTTCTTCAAGGCAATTTCCTTAGTTACTCAGTAACTATGTTAGTTTTCCACACCTTTCCAAAGAGAGGCGTCTCTGTCACACACAAACCTATTACTTTCAATTCCAAGCTCATTCACACACCGATCTGGTTTTATGTACCTTTTGTTTCACTCTGCAAAGATACCTCCTTTTTCTTGCCAGCCCTACAACTGAATTCCACTACTGCCCTTTCAAATAATCACCCTCCTGCTTTATGTCACGTTGTTGCTCAGGATGAGCTCCTCTTGAGCACCTGCAGAGGTTGGCATTGACAACTTGTTTTCTGTAAAGCTCCTCCTCATCTGTATACAGACATCCTGTATAGATTCTGCATATAGATATTAGGCTTTTACCTAAACTTTTGGAGCAGAAACACTTGCAAGCATTTGCTGCTTCATAGTTCTACATAATGTTTAACATAATACTGGCTTGGATTATCCCTGAGGCCACTAAGCTCAGGGATAAGTAGTCAGTGTGATCCCATCCACAATGCACAAATGAGTGTATGAACAAACCAATAAAATATTTTATCTAACAAAGTACAAGAGGCAATCAGTTAAATGAGGCTTTTTAAAAAGATATATTGTCAGTGCCTCCTCAAAGGCATCTTCTCTTCATCTTAATCCCATGTTTCCTAAGGAATCCTCTTTGCCATTCTTATTTTGAGCCCTTACCTTCAGCCTTACCACTGAAATCAATCGGTGTACTTGCATAGTTATTAATAAAATTTATTTATTTATGCTGCACATCAAAACTAACTCAGACAGAAGTTTCCTATAGCAAGGTAGTTGGTACAGAGTAGATAGTCTATGACCTGAGATGCTTACAATCAATTTAGCCAAGACAGGAATAGGGTGTGGGGAAGGGATAAATTACACCAAGATTCAAGGCAGTGAATGATGTTTGTTCTCTTTTTAGAAGGGGGCCTAGAAAATTCAACACAATGGAAATAATGAGGAAACAGAGAGGATGACCAAGAAGGGGAAGGAGGCAATGAAGACAGGTATGGCACAAAACTGGTATGAACAGTTTTTAAGGCAGGGCTTGGCATAAACTGCAAGTTTGATAGAACAGCAAAATTAGGCCCAAGATCAGAAAGTCCATATGCAAGTAAAATTCAATTGAAATTCAGGCAACACCATGAACAATCATAGTAATTACAGGATTAAAAAATGGCAAACAATGATAGTTTTTTTCTCAGTGGCAATGTGTCATGTAAGGAGAATTACCACCCAAGAAGGTATGTGTGTACTTTTCTTTGATTAACCACAGGCTTTGAGTGGGGAGTGAAATTCAAGACCAAACCCCAAGTCACAGCCCAGAGGAATTCTTTAATATTACCTGTGGCATGATAGGACCTGGTGAGACAAATGAAAACCAAAACCCACATTCTCATGTCTCAGTCTTCCATGTGGAGATGTGTAAAGGATGACTTTGTTAGCTGGGCCAGTCACAGTTTTCAAACCAGGCTGCTCAGCCAGTCTACAACCACATTGTTATCCTGCTGTTGGACACGGGACACAGAGGGGATCAAACATCTCTTAAAATGGGGTATCTGGGAATCTCAGAGAGCCCTGACAGTTGGGGCCTGCTATTTGGAACTGCCAGACTGAGAGACTGAGATGGACCTGAGCAGGAGAAATGGAGGAGAAATGGGCAGCTGGAAAAGGGCACAGGTTCAGAAAGCCCTGTTAAGCAGGAACAGGAAAACACTTGCCAAACAAAGTGCCAGTGGAAGGGAAAGCTGAAATAGATTCAGCAAAGCAAGAAAGAGCACTGGGGGGAAAAAAGGAGGAGGTTAACGTATGGAAAAGTCCAAATGAGATGATAATCACTCACATCCTTAGCAAGACTTGATAAAATACAAAGCAGATGTTCTGGGCAGTGAATCTTCCAAGAAAATGAAGTAATAAATATATAATCAAAACCACTCAGGTTACATCCACCAGCTGAGCCTAAACTTACCTGACAGACCTGTGTAAACTGCTGCAATTTCCATTTTACTCTCAGGTGCTGGTCTACAAACCTGTAACTTCAGGGCAGGTGTATTCCTGCAGTCACCTGCCACAGCTGCAGCCACAAACACCTGCAAGGGGGAAGGTGGGCAGAGCACAAGAGCTGTGGCACTCACCAGCTCCAGCAACCTGCAGGTACCAGTGTGGCCTTGGCTCCCTGGAATTGCTTAAGCAAATGTGTGGTGTTTTCCAACCAAGCAGGTTATCAGCACTGTGTAAGTGAATGCAGTCAGCTGACAGACAGTGGCTCAGCTGGTTTGAATCACAAACCACACCTTTTTGGTGTAAACCTGAGAGGTTTACAATCCAAGCTAAAGCTGCCTCAAAAGGTCTCAGGAAGTGTTCCTGCTGGATGTGGGGTAAGCTCCTCTGAGATGATATAAATTAGGATAAACACCTTATGAAAAAGTTCTTTGCTTCTAACATTTTATTTAAAGTTTAATATGGGAAAACAATCTAAAAATATATTCTCATAAAGATAAGTATCTTTGTCTGCCAGCTTCTCCAACCTGTCCTGAGGACATCACAATTTTCATGTGTACTGGTGAGGTGCAATTTGTACTCTTTACTGCCCTGACCTCAGAGAACAGTTTTACAAAGCTCAGCCTAAAGAGCTGGTTGTAGTTTGCCTGTAGGGCCCCCTACCCTGTCAGCAGCCTGTGTTGAGATAGACATCTCTGAGGTTCTGACCTACTGTGTTTAGGATAAAAAGTGCTCTACAAGTGGTTCACTGAAGGACAGCCCAGACCTCAGACCAGATTACTTAACAAAAGGTATCACCACTATTTACTTTTATTCACAACCAGCTCTGTGCACTCTTTCCGAGTCGTAACAGCACCTGAAAACATGCAAGTGGAGCCACCAGAGAGACGTGGGAGGGCGGAGCGAGCAATCCCGTGTGCCCTCATTGCTGCGGTAAGTTAAGTAATAATTACTACTTTTTGCCCACAAGCAAAGGGCTTAAGTTTTATTTTCTTTCACGACGTGGCCGCAAGCTTTGGCTGCGTGTCCAGAAGCCAAACCCTGAGCTCTGACAGGGACAGGCCAAGAGGAGCTGTAGCTGCAGGAGAACTCCAAGTTGTCTCCTGGTATTTCCAGCACAGCCAGGCTGGCACATCCCTGGGCAAAAGGAATTACGGCCCGGGCACGTGCTCGGCGCTCCGGAATTATGCAATACCCAAACCTAAGTTTAAAAAAAAACCCAAAAAAACAAAACAAAACCCAAGCAAGCTCGGGCCTCTCTTGGGTTACAAAACCTCGGTGTTGGAGGAGCGGGCACAGCGCTCCCTGCACGGCCGCGCTGGAGCCCCGATCCCGGTCCTGCTCCTATTCCTGATCCCGGTCCCGGTCCTGTTCCCAATGCCGATCCTGATTCTCTTCCCGATCCTGTTCCCGGCCCCGTCCTCATCCTCTTCCTATGCCTGATCCCCATCCTATTCCCGATCCGGGTCCTCATCCTGTTCCTGATCTTGTTCCCGATCCCGGCCCCGATCCCGGTCCTGATCCTGTTCCTGGTCTTGATCCTGTTCCCGGTCGCGGTCCCAGTCCCAGCCGAGATCCAGATTCACATTCGGATCCTAGCCCTGGCCCCGATCCTGATCCTATTCCCGGTCCCGGCCCCGATCCTGATCCTATTCCGGGTCCCGGACCCCCTCCCGCTCCAGGACCCGATCCCGGCCCGGATCCCATTCCCGATCCCGCCTCGCCCGCCCTTCCCGGCCGGGCCCCGCCCCTCTCCGCAGCTCAGCCAATAGCGAGCGGCGAACCCTCTGAGTGACAGGCGGCGGTGACCAACGAGGGCGCGCGTTGTTGCGGTGTGGCGGGGGCTGGGGCGCTATAAAGGCGGCCACGCGTCGCGGGCGCGGGCCCGAGTGCGTGTGTGAGGGAGGAGGAGGCGGCGCTGGTGGCGGCGGTGGGGCCGGTGCGGGCAGCGCGATCGGCTCCGGCTCCAGCGCTCCCAACCGCGCTCCGCACGGCCTGGGCTTTACCGGCGGCGGGATTTACCGTGAGTACGGGCGGGATGGCGGCCGGGGGGCGGGGTGTGAGCGGACCGGCTCAGACCGGCCCGGCCGGGGAGGAGGAGCCGCCGCGCTGACCCGCGCTCCTTCCCGCAGGAGCCTCTCGTCGCTCTCCCTCAGCGGACGGGGCACCATGTCCGAGGCGGNGAACGGCGCCGAGGGCGACCAGATCAACGCGAGCAAGAACGAGGAGGACGCGGGGTAAGCTTGGGCGGCGTGCGGGCCCCGCGGGGAGCGCGGCGGGAGCGGCCCCGGCGGGCCGGGCCTGCAGCACCAGCGCTTCCTTTGTTCTGGCGCTGCCTTTTGTTGGCGCCATGTGGCGGCGGGGGAGGGGCGCGCCGGGGCCGCTGCGGCGATCCGGGCAGGAGGTAAGGGCGGCCGCCTCTCCCGCCCTGCCCGCGGCCTCTCCCTGCCCGCCCCAAGGTGCTTTCTGCTGCTCGGGGGGCTGCTCGGAACTTTGTGGGGATCGCATGACCCATCGCCGCCGGCGGCGGTGTGGGTGCGAACGCCGCCAAAAATAATAATCCTGGCTCTGGAAGGCGGCTGGGGCAAGCTAGGTATTTCTTAAAGGAAGTAAAGGGAAAATCGGGACGATTGAGGCGCGCTGCGCGGTGCGTTCAAAGCAGTAAGAGCGATTTTGGTGTGCTACTTCGCAGCATTGTCAGAAAACGGCTTGGGTTGCCTTGGAAGGGTTTCTGGAGGCGCCAGTGTAGTTTCGGTGTGTTTTGGTAGTGGCATCCTTGTGTACAAAGGAGGAATTTATTTCTTATCATACTTGGTCTGTTCACAAATATACGTACTTAACTAGAAAATGGCCTGCCTGTTTCTCAGGCGGGTCTTTGTTATTCAGGCTGCCCTGCGTATTTCACTGGAGCTCCCTTTGTTAGCCCTGAATCAGAGGGTCAGGTCCCTCAGGTTAAATCGAGAACTGAAGTCGCTGAAATAGTTTTTGGCTGTGAAGGAACGAATAAGACTTGCACAACCGTCTGACAAGCTGGGGCCGGATGTAGCTTTTGCAGACCTAGAATTGAGAACCAGGCCTTCCAGCTACGTGCGAATTTTGCTTTTACTGTCTTTAGCATTTGGAGTTGAGAAAAAGGTGATATTCTTTTCCTTTCATGCACAGGAGGAGACAACTTTCAACCCCAAATCCGTATGAAATGAAACTTCTAAGGAAAGCAATTATTTTAGAGAGATTGATCTTTGTGAAAAATGTAATGCTTTGCTAAAACAAGAGCTGTCCAAGCCTCTGATATTAGAGTATATTGTTAAGAGCTGAAACAAGCTTCGATTTAGCTGCACTAAACACTCACAAGGGGAAAAAAAAGACTGTGTTAAGAGTGTAGTTGTGGCCTCTGAAGGCAACCCCAATACCACAAATTTAGTCATAATTTTAAAGGCTCTGTATGGTGTTGCTTAAGTACATGTAGGTATCAGTCTTTCCAATTACAAAACAAAGCAGTGCAAATTGCCAAGTGTAACGTGTAGTGCTGTGGTAAGAGGTGAATTCAGCATGTGGCAATGGCTGTGTGTGCACCACAGCCCCAGCCCGATGGCATAAAGCAGCTAAAGCTGCCTCCAGACAAATCCTGTCATCCCCAGCCACGGAGCTGCTGAGTGTAGGCAGCGAGGCCAGGCCGTGCTGTGGAGAGCTGCTGTCAGGCTCTAGGGGTTACAGCAGCCCTGCTCCCTCTCTGAGCTGTTGTGATGGGAGGGAGTCACCGAGTGACCATTCCTTAACCTGCGATTGAAAGGCTTGGCTAACTGTGTAAGGCTCTGCTGGAACGCTGTGCATCCTGCACTCATCAGCTGAGAGTGCACATCAAGCTCTTCCAAAAAACACGAGGGTTTAGCCTGCAGAGGATGTGTTTTCATTAGGTTAAGTAAAACCCTGTAACACGTTTTTTTCCCCTCATGTTGCTTTCTGAACATGTGGATGCTGGTTCTAGCAAATCAAAGCTACACGGAAACACCCAAAGCCAGTTTTATTTAAGCATAGTCTAGTTTTTAAAGTGCTCCTAGCGCCAAATATAGGTTGCCTCTAAACAGAGTAATGACAACTTAAACTGCTTCAGTCTATAGTTAGATAAAAAGGCTCGAATGCTTTTAAAAGCCTAGTTTGTTACCTTGGAAACTCTGAAAATAGAAAATACAGCCGTGTTATTAATGTTTTCATTTGAAGTGAAGCATTTGAAAAATGCCTTTTTGCCTGATACCACTGTTTTGTTTGTTGGCCCCACTTGTGTATTGTGCCTCACTTGAATTTAGTTCTTTGAGATGCATCTCCTCCTTCGGAGGATATTTTGTGTGGGAAAGTGGACAGGAAAGGATTGTATTGGCCTTCTAGGAAGTAAAGGCTAATAGTGGAGAGACTTGCAGTACTGATGAAGATCGAACTAAATTCAGTAACTAAGCAGGAAGAAGTGCACAACATTGTAGTTAAGGCAGGTCCAAAGTCCCATCTGTTGTATGTGACTGTTATTGGAGGTCATGGATACCCGGTTTAAATTTTGCAGATTGTTTTTAGGACTAAAATTTTCACAGCTGTGTGACCAAAACCTCCAAACAGCTTGAGTGCTTTGCTTTTGATGCTTTATTCTTTGCTGAATGCTTTCAGAGCAGTAGGAATGATCCTGGGTTCTTTGCAAAAACTGAGCTGGCAGTACTTGATAATCAATATTGCTTTGTTGCAAATAAGAGAACACTGTTGAAAGAGCCTAAGTCACTGGTGAGGAATATTTCAGGCAATTTGTTCTGTTTCCTATAGCCTGTAATTAGCTTCAGGGTACATTGTGGCATAACCTCAGAGAGGGGGAGAAACCCACCCTTGTGCACTCCTGTTGCATCCCCAGCTTTAGACAAGGTGCAGGTGTTTGACTTGGAACAGTTGGTGCTGTTCTGACAATGCTGCTGAGGTGTGTGCCACTGAGCATCTTACTGCATGTGCTTTTCTGTAGTCCTTCCTGAATCTCAACAGCCCTTCTCTCTTTGAAATTCCAGGAAGATGTTTGTTGGTGGCCTCAGTTGGGATACAAGCAAAAAAGACTTGAAAGATTACTTCACCAAATTTGGTGAAGTAACTGACTGCACGATAAAGATGGACCCTAACACAGGAAGATCCAGAGGCTTTGGATTTATTCTCTTCAAAGAACCTGGCAGTGTTGAAAAGGTGAATTTGAGCTTCATGTTTCAGATCCTTAACTTATAGGGGAAACTTTCCAGCTGGAGTTAACCATACCTAACTGTCTTTCAGGTTCTGGAACAGAAAGAACACAGACTAGATGGCCGACTAATTGATCCCAAGAAAGCCATGGCAATGAAAAAGGATCCAGTGAAGAAAATATTTGTTGGTGGATTAAACCCAGAAGCCACAGAAGAGAAAATCAGGGAATACTTTGGAGAGTTTGGAGAGGTGTGTAATGTTATCCTACTAAACCCTGGAACATGTAGTCTCCAGTTGCTGTAGAGTTTACTAATAATTTTTGAGTTTCAAAGTAAATGAACTTCAGAAGTATCAAGGCTTCTGTAACTGATCCAGAGGTTTTCCACCTTGAGAGCAAAGGTGGAACGTACTGCACTAGATGTTCCAGTGCTACTTGGATACCCTTGCCTTTAACTCAAAGAATTTTAGCTGATGTTAAAATTGAAGAGTTGTAAAATGGAAATCTCTGGTCTGAAGGCCAATGTTAGCATAGAAAGATGATTGCAGCTTTGGTGTTGCATAATATGCAGAGAGGGGAAACTTAGAGTTTTACTGTCCCAAATGCCTTGCACTTAACTGTTCTGCTAAAAATACCAGTCTGAATATAACATTTCATGTCTTCAGATTGAAGCAATTGAACTTCCAATGGATCCAAAGACCAACAAAAGGAGGGGATTTGTGTTCATCACTTTCAAGGAAGAGGATCCAGTGAAGAAAGTTTTGGAGAAGAAATTCCACAACGTCAGTGGAAGCAAGGTAGAAACTTGGATTGGTAACTTTTTGTCCAAGTTAGTAAGCACACCACCACTACGTCTATAACCTGAGAAGGTTTTTGTAGATCTCTTATGTCAAGGTACCAAATTTACAGTAAAGACAGCTTGCAGTTTACCCTGATGGTGTTCTGCTGTAAGTTCAGTCGTGCAGGCCACCAAGCTTCTTTGCCAATACTTGTGGCTTTAATGATTGCTGTGGTGTAGGTTCTTTTGTATAAAGCACCTAAACTGCATTCATTACATGTGGAGAAACTGGCTTGTTCATGTGTCAGTGTAGCAGTACAGGCCATATCTGTTGACATGGCTTATTTTCAGCACAGAGCCCTTGCATAAATGCAAGCCTTAGAGACACTAACACTGTAAACAGCTGTCTGAAACTGGCTCTGCCTGGTGGGGGGCAGCTTCTGGTTCCTTCTCTCAGAAGCCCCTTCCTGCAGCCCCCCTGCTACCACAACCTTTTCACGTCAACCCACTACAGGGATCCAGAGAGCAAATGTAAACTTACAGCAAACTGCACCTGGTTATGGGGAGAGTTGTAGGCGTGCTGGGAGATGCTCTGAACTGCTGAGCAGTCATCTGAGGGAATAGCTGATGGAGAGAGGACTGGAGGCAAATGATGTGTGCAGGCTGGAGGGGTCCCTCTTGCCTTGCTCTGGGGGCAGTGCTGACTGCACACATAACTTCAAAGCCCTGTTATGTTGGGTCATAGTGCCTGACACATTGCATTAGATTGCACTTAGACTGGTTTTGACACAGCACAAAATAAACTTTGGCAAAGGTAATGCACTGATCAGGTCACTGCTTAGCAGTGAAGTTTGTTTTCAGGAGAGATGCCAAGGAAGCGGAGAAATTTCGGTATCTCCTAACTGTGGCTTGTTGGATCATAGGGATTATAAAAAGGTCCTGTGGTGAAGAACTCCAAACCAGACCTGCTCAAGTGCTGTTCCTTTTGCAGCAGCAGCAGCTTTCATCTTGGCCTGTGCACAGATTCAGGAACTGGGCAGCTTGAGCTGCAGCCTGGGAACCTGTACTGGGGAACATCAATTCTGGCTGGTTTTAGCTGTTAGTATTTGATAAGCAATGATTTCAAGTGTTGGTAGGGGTGTGCTGTACAGTCCAGCCACATGCACTGGTGGATGTGGTGGGCAAAGGCTGCCAGGCAGACTCATTCTGGTGCCTTTCTCTGAGCCTTGTTCATTCAGTGCAGCTCAGGTGAAGTGGTCTGATGATAGCAAGAGCCTTGTCTTGGAGGCTGTGCCAGGTGAGAGGACAGCCTTGTGGCACCTACCCGAGTGGTGGCATCAGCACCTTTCCCATGAGGAAACTGATGGCAGGGAATAGGCAGGATAAAATGCCCTGAAAGCAGTGGCCTCTCTGAGGGGCTGGCAGCGACTTACCTTTGCCCAGGTGGCACAGTAAATCAGACAGTGCTGCCCACCTGACAGGAGCACAGCATGCCCACCTCCTTTGCCTCCAGAGGAAGCTCTGGATTTCCCAGGAGCTCAGCTTGGGCACTGCTGCTCTTAAGACACTTGACACGCTCTCCCTTTCTCATTTGCAGTGCGAGATTAAGGTAGCACAGCCAAAAGAAGTGTACCAGCAGCAACAGTTCAGCAGTGGCGGAGGAAGAGGTAGCTATGGAGGAAGAGGCAGAGGTGGAAGAGGCGGCGGTAAGTACCACACACACTACTTTAGTATGGACACATTCTAAATAAGTTGTGTGTACTAAAATGGGATTTTGTGGATGGTTTTCCCTTCTATAGCTCAAAGTCAAAATTGGAATCAAGGTTATGGCAATTACTGGAACCAGGGTTATGGGAATCAAGGATACGGCTATCAGCAAGGTTATGGTGGCTATGGAGGCTATGATTATTCAGGATATGGGTATTATGGATATGGACCAGGCTATGATTACAGTAAGTAAAGAGAACTGTATTGGGTATAAGCAAGCGTAACTAATTAGCAGTTTAATGCATTTGTTCTCTTGTTCATAGGTCAAGGCAGTGCAAATTATGGGAAGACACCAAGACGTGGTGGTCATCAGAATAACTACAAGCCATATTGATCAAACTTATTCAGGTATGCAGTGGCATGGTCTCTTTTGGAAAATGACTGCATAGGTTTTGTATACAATGCTGTAGATGGATACTTCAGTTCTGTACCAAATTTAACTTTACAATAAATTTCTATGGCCTGTTAAATGTGCATCTTACTTGGAAGAGCTCCCTGGAAATGTTTTACATGTTTAATACTTACAGATAATTAGTTGTCTAGACAGTGTGGTGTGTAAATTTCAGCACTGCTGAAGATATTAATTAATGATTTTATTAATAGGTTAAACTGAAACTGATTTTGAGGGTCTGCTTAAAGCTGCAGCTCTGCATCTAGGGACTGCCTCTTGGAGTTAACTGTGGACTCTGCATTACTCCAGTTGTACAGAATGAGATGCATCTTAGGGAACCAGTGTCACTTTCCACCTTTTTATTTTGTATTGTTTTTGTGTCATACATTTCCTGTAATGGAAGTGTTAATTTTACTGTACTTTTTGGTACCTTTTTGGAATCTAATGTATTGTAAGGTATTTTACATGTGTTCTGATTCACCATGACATGGATATTGAAGCTATCCTAGCTTTTGAAATAAAAAAGGCCTAATCTAGTGTCTTGTGCCATTCTTCAGCTTATGTATTAGTAGAACACCAGTATCCTGTTCCCAGAACTTAGCTCATGGCAGTACCTTGATAGGTGAAGAGTTGTGCTTAAATGTCTTCAATCTCAAAACTTAGAAGGCTTGTGTTGGTAGTTGTGCTCAGTTGCAGTTAAGTGGCAGCTAAAACCTGCAGTCACTTCTGCCTGGAGGTAGTGGAGGAGAGTTCAGGGGAGAAGGCCCTGCTGTTGTGGAGGCTGTGCTGGTGAGCTGATGGCTCGTGCTTTAGGGGCTCTGTAAGTGTGTTGGTGTCTGCATTGGGCTCTGCTAGGAGGAGCCAGAGGGGCAGGTTTCACACAGGCTAGAGAGTCTGGACAGCACTGCAGGAAGGAGCTGGGCTGCACTGCCTTTGGGTTTCACTGGCTCCAGTCTCAGACTGGTCTACACGTTGCTAGCAGTATGTATGGACCTGGCCTTGAAAGGCAGGTTGGACAGACATTGCATTACGAATGCAAAGGTGAATTTTTGCAGCCTTTTTGTGTACCAGAAGGGCTAAAAGAACTTCCACTACAGTTGTGAGTGGAAAGAACATCTCTTTCTCTACAGATGAGTGACCAGCTAGAAATATGCTTTACTTTTTTGAATAGTTAACTATTTTAAGGCAATAACTGTCACATGATTTGCCTGTCTTGTTGCAGAATAGTCCCAGGCTCAGATTTATAAATAATTAGCAAGCTCTGCTGCACAAGGTAAACCTCTAATCGTTGTTGCAGTGATCAATTTGATTTTTGTTTTCCTTTCAAAGCTAAAACATGACCATTTTTTTTCATTGTAATAATTTCTCTTTGATGCCCAGAAGTGGAATCAAACCAAGTAACTAAGACAAAAAATAAACAGATGTTACTAGTGACATTTTAAATTATTTTTTTTTAACAAGAGATGTAACTATTTCTGCAGGGACTATAATCTGCTGCTCCCTGCTGGCTGCCTGTGAAAAGGAAAATGTGCTTGTGAAGTTAAAAATCTGTAAGACTCTTACAGGGTTAACTGGAAATCTTGAGTATTAAAAAAAAAATGAATCAGATTTTGAATCTGAGGTTTGCCAGCTTTACAGCTGGACCATGTATATTCCACTTGCAAAAAAAAAAATTGCAGACCACTGAAACAAATGAGTACAGTATTTAAAATTATTACTGTCTCAGGATTTAAATTATTTGTTGCATACTTTTACTGGTTTTCCTGTGAATTAAGGGGTAGCAGAGGACTTTTCTAGCAAGCACCTGGCCCTCCAAGGGGAAAGTTGCATGGTACCAGGACCATTCTGCTGCTGTCTTTGTGGCCTAGCAAGAGTTTGTCAGCTGGCTGTACTTTGTTGGTTTTTGGAAGCAGGTTCTCAGGTAATGCTTCTTGACAGGTGCTGTGGCCTTAGGCAGAAACTGAGGATACTGGTACTTAAATGCAGAGCTGGCTTTTCCCTTTCTTCTTCATATGAAAAGTTTATGATTCAAGAACAGGTTCTTGCCTGGTGAAGGCAAAGGTGTGTACACGAGGTGGTTGTTTATGGCTCTAATTGAATCTGAATTCACTAATGCTTCTTGGCTGTTTCTTGAGGACAGACTGTAAGAACTGGTTTGGGAGCCATGGCCCTCAGCTGGCTGCTCCTCTGACACTTGATGTGAGGAATTTGGGACTGAGGTTTTTGACTTACTGTGGTTGCTGATGCTGTTTGTTGAATAGAGTGCTCCTAGGGACCTTGTTATGACACTGGAGGCAGAAAGTGGTCAGAAGAGCCTGGGAAGGACTGGGTGTACTGGCAGCTAGAATGGTGTTTGCATAGGCAGCTGCAGGTTTAAACAAATTAGAACACCCATTGGCTCATCTTAACTTGAAAAAGTCATAACCTGAAAGAGCATGAATTTAGAGAATGTTAGTTTGTAGTAGCCACTGGAAAGCTATTCCTTTATAATCAGTTTTAGATACAACTGCTTGAAATAAAAGGCAATTCCACACTGCCAGAGTTGAGACAAGCTCTTGTAAAATTTATTTCCCCTAAAGCTTTTACTAAAAACAAGATAACGGAAAGTAACAAAATCAAAGATGACTTATCTGGTCTAAGACATGCCAGGAGGAAGATTAAATGTGCATTATTACAGTAGAATAATGTTTCTTAGTAGTAGATCTTGAACATTGTTTGGAACCTATGGAAAGAAAATACTGTTATGTCTTTTTGTAAAAGTATCATTAAAAGAAATTACTTCTTTGCCTCATTTTCGCTTACATTACATGTAAGTGTCTTACAAGTACTGTACTTGGGAAGAGGCTTTTTGCATTCTTGGTTTCCTGTAGAGAATAAAGGCATTTTTCTTGCTTAGTTTAGATTACAGACAAGCACATTAAGTCATTAGGCCTCTAAGTTACACTGGCAATGTTAAGTAATCATTCTGTTCCTAGGAATAAGTAGTATAAACAGCTGTATGTCTCTCCATTAACTTGCTAAATAAAATATTAACACATTTTTCTTGTGCCTGCTATACTAATATTACACTGGATTAAAGGCAGATTCCTGCTTAGCTCAGGGCTGTAGCACTGTGAATCTCTGGGTGGTTGAGGCCACCAGAGATTGCATTGGTGACACTGATCACAGTAGGTACATTCCTGTCCTACTAGCTAGAGTTTTACTAAACACTTGGTTGTCTTTTAGTCAGAGGAGGTTGAACAAGTCCTAAGTGTACCAAAGGGTGTTGTTATCAAGGTGGTAACTCTCAGTGTACACTGTACTCAGGAGTGTGTGGCAAACATGAGTTGCAGCCAGATGTTCTCTCAGCAGCCTCTGGAGGAGCCTCAACACATGAAGACTCAGGAGGCTTTAAGGCTTGACAAAACTCAGTCTTACCCTGATGGCCACACACTTTTGAGTAGAGGGGTAAATTGATGCTTAAGCATGAGATACCAGCCACGAACCTGAAATGATCCTACTGAGTAGTCAGAAAGGCTCAAGAGAACAGAAGGCAATACTGTTTCCAAGTCAGATGTTAGGTAAACCACAAAAGCACTACTTACAGCTCTTCATAAAGCTAGTATAAAGTTAGTATAAGTGAAAGATCCCAAACTGGCATGCAGATGCCCTGATGGGAGGTAAGGGTTGATCTGCTAAGAAGTAGTTCTGCAGGTGGACCAGCTTCTGTCTGGAGACTGTAGCACTGAGCATAAAAGCTCTGTGTTTGTGTTGGTGTCATTTGCATGCCAAGGGTTAAACACAGTCTGTCCCAAAGCTCCCCAGACAAGCACAGCATGCTCTGGTGTAGTCACGTCTGGGACATGTTGGACCTTGCTTACAAGCAAATGAGCACCCACAGTGTTCCTGGGAGTGTCAGACTGATAGAAAGTAGCTGTGAATGCCAGATGTGCACAAGTCTGGGCCGTGCCTGAAATTCCTGCAAGCTAACCTCAAGGAGAGCATCTCTGAGGAGGCTTCATTGTGACAATGCTCAGGAAGTTATAGTTAAGAACCTTAGCTTTTAAATAGTACTGGGTGACTATAGATAAATAAATACCTGCTCAGGTAGAACAAGTAGATGTTTCCTTTTGCTTCAGACATTGTTTTTCCATATCTGGAGAGACAAGAAGCAAGAACTTAGCACGAAGGTATGACTTTGAGACAAGTTTTTGCACTAACTTTGTTAATGCTAAATACGTAAAAGTTGTATAAAATGCACAAAGATTATGGCTTTTGGGAATATTTAGACAGCTTTTACCAGTTGCCCTTGTTCAGAGAGGTAAACACTTAAACCTCATCCAGAGCAAAGCTATTTTAAAAGGCAGATGTAGCTGTGGAGGAAATAGTTTTGTTAGAAAACTTCAAAACAGGAATTTAGAAGGGAAGGCCGTGTGCTCAGCATCTGCCATCGTGGCTCTGTTTTAGCACTTCTGAAAAGCAGGCTCAGTGGCTCAGCAT
The DNA here is from genome assembly GCA_013396655.1 of Campylorhamphus procurvoides. Lineage (NCBI taxonomy): Eukaryota > Metazoa > Chordata > Aves > Passeriformes > Dendrocolaptidae > Campylorhamphus > Campylorhamphus procurvoides. The sequence goes on from WBMV01006429.1 coordinate 792,764, forward strand.
TGCCTCTGAGGCAGTTTAGCAACTACACTGTGCTTTTTGAGGATTTTGATCAGTTCTACCTGTCAGTATCTTGTCCATTGTGTCCACAACAAATTGTGCATCCTCCATGCTGAAGCACATTGGTGGCTTGAATTTCAGGACATTTCTTCCTGGTCCGTCTGTACTCAGTAGAATATATTCTTCCTTAAGTCTGGAAAGAGCAATAACAAAAAATCATGTTTACCTTTGCCCATAGTTCTGAAGAACTTGCAAGCACCAACATGCAGTGCCCTTCTACACTGCCTGGTTTCTTTTTTGTCCAGATTGCTGCATTTTAACAACTGCTGAGTGACAAGGGCAGTTTGTAGTTGTGTGCTTGTCTCCCATATGGAGGAACTCCACCATTGTCCTGTTGTGTACCTTGTTATCAGATACTCTGCTTCTGCTGTGGCTGGGGTCCTTTCTGCTTGGTCCTTGATTAGGTCCACTCCAATGAATAAGCCACAACCCCTTTAAAAGAAATAAAAATAGTCACTCTGTGTCAAAAGAAGGAACTGCAAACAAACTAAAAAACCTGAGGTTTTTGTAAGACCAGACCTTACTGCATTACCTGATGTTTGGCTGCTGGTAGAAAAGGTTTTGCTGTTTGGAAGAACTGTAGTAATACAGTACAAACTTCTGTGTGCTCAGTGGCAGCACAGCACAGGATGTTAAGTGTGTTTTCCATCTAGCTCATCCCTTCTGCACTTTGACATAAGAGTTCAAGCAGGAAAGTGAATTCCTTTAGCAGCTACTCCATTGATAAAGCAGTACTGACCCAGAGTGGCAAAGTGTAAGAGACTTCTGATGAGCTCAATTTTAATGTAAGACACAGCAGGCTGGGGTTTTTTTGCTAAAACACAAATTTAAGTAATTTCTCAAAGCATCTGTTAGACTGAGTTATTTGAACCAAACAGAAAGGAGCTAAAAATGTAAATAAGGCAGTGGTACCTGACATCACCAATGATGGGATGCTTGATTTGCTGCTCCTTGAGTAGCTTCAGCATGAAGTTGCCAACCTCTGAGGCACGAGCCTGGAGGTGTTCCTTCTCAATCACATCTAACACAGCCAATCCAATAGCACAGGAAACAGGGTTGCCACCAAACTGAGCTCAGGAAAGGGAAGAGAGAGGCAATGGTGTCACTGCAAGTGGAAACTCAGGGATAAAAGAAGCATACAACCAGTGTTATCAGATGGAGCCACTAAAGAGACAGTCATAGACTAGAAAGATGCAAATAGATAGAAATAATACAGTACCACAGTTACTGTGTAGTAAATATTAATAAAAGCACTACCTGATTATCTGATTTTAATAGTTGGAGGCTCTTCTACAGAAGGAGAGCCTGGACAACTGTTTACTTACTGTGTTAAAATACTCTACTCCTGTGGCTGCAAATGCTTCTGCAATTTCTTTGGTTGTTGCCACACAGGCAAGAGGGTGCCCATTTCCTATTGGTTTCCCCATGGTGACAATATCAGGTGTAAAGTCTTCTCCCTGAAGCTGAAATGCCCAAAAGTGCTTGCCAACCCTGCCAAAGCCAACTTGAATTTCATCAGCAATGAATACACCTCCTGCCTTGTGCACGTGCCTGTAACACAAGAGATTTTATTGTCTCTTAAGAGGAAAGAGAACATTCTATTTATTGATTAAGAACATGCAGAAAGCATTAGTTTGCAAACTTTCAGGACGTGATTAAAAGCAGGCCTTTGCTGTGCAAAATTTACAATCTAACATGAAGGCTTAGGTAGTTCCCTGCCTATCAGGCTATTTATTACAGCAGGCAGAGAAATTCTCTCTTATCTATATTTAGCAAGTATGTTAAGTTAAAAAAGTTGAGATACTGAACAACCACTTACTGTGCAACCTTCTGAAAATAGCCTGCTGGTGGAATGATTTGACCACCCACGCTGGGTAGAGATTCAACAAAAAATGCAGCAATCTGAAACACAGGTAGCATGTCATGTTTGAGCACAACAGAGAAAGCTGTGGGGCAAGCTCTTTGTTCTTGAGGTGGTTTTGGCATTATTGTGTGATCTTTTCTTTTTGACATGTCTACACCACTTAACTCAGTAACCCTGAATGGCACTGACAGTCAGGCACGTTCATTTTTAAAACAAGACAAAATGTTTAAGGAAATAAGTTCTTACCTTTCTGCCTCTCGTATGTGCATGCTCAATAATATTTTTCACTTCATCAGCATAGGCTGTTACTGAATCTTCATGGTCTTCTCTGTAAAGTCCTCTGTATGTGTCTGGAACAGGAGCCTGTGCAAAGGAACAATACCCTGTGTTCAATATATCATAAACCAACCTTCATTAAATTGACAAGTAATTGATAGAGATAGGCTGAAGTACATACCACGTGGACCCATTCCTTTTGTCCTTCTAGATTTCTGAATTTATATGGGCTTATGTCAATCAAAGATGTCAGATGTCCATGGTAAGCACTTAAAAAACAATTGGCAGAACTAAGCAGTAATTTCCTTAATATCAAGAGTTCTTCAGGATTAGCATTACAGACAGTAAAGAGTATCTAGGTTCTCTTGGAAGGAATAGAGTCATGTAAGGTGAGCACAGCTCTGCAGTTCCTGTGAGCTCAGTGTATTTGGATTTTTGTTAGTGTATCTGAATACAAGGGATGCAGCCCTATATCTGAACATCCTCCAGTGTCTGTGGGCATCCTGTTCTGATATCTGACCATCTTCATGATAAAAGAGTTTCTCCCGTGTCTCATCAAAATTCCTCAGGTTTCAGCTTATTTATGTCTGAGGTCTTTTTCCCTGTCACCACACATCTTCAGGCCTGGCTCTGTCTTTGTGCTCCTTCCAGTGAGACAGTTGTGGCTGCAGCAAGATCTCCCTGACTGTCTCTTGCAGCTGAACAAATCCAGCCCCTCTCACTCCTGTTGCTCCCCACCCACCATGCAGGTCTCACAAATACTGAAGAGAGGGAAGAATTACCTCCCTCAGCCTCCTGGTTTTACGGTCTTTCTACTGCAAAAATGCTCTGACTGCAGGTCAGAACTGAGCCTTGTACCCCCAAGGAGATAAAACTGCCAGTGTACTTACTGGTCTAAAACAATGACGTCCTCATGCTTGGTGTACTGTCGTGCCAACCTCAGGGCAAGATCGTTGGCCTCAGACCTGCCATTGAAAACTCCAGTAAATGTTTCATTGAGGATGTGCCCTGAGTTTGGAATCGACACCTCCCATGCAAGGCTGTTTGTGTCTGCAGAGAACAGACACAGCTCCATGCATGTTGTGCACAGAGCCCTCAGTAATCAGCACTAATTAGGCAGGACTGTTCACCAGAACAGAACCCATCTGACAAAGCTGAGGGCAGAAACTGCTTTGGAAAGAGTTTGGGCTTTTTTCCCCAGCTGTAACCTGCTTGAGAATATGCTCCCCCCAGCAGAAATAATGCATTGGTACATTTAATTTTGGTTATAATTCCCAAGTCAGACCAGAAACTAATACAGTCAATATTTACATGGCTGTTTTGTAGTCCAAGGCCTTATAAATAGAAGAAAGCCCTTCTCAAATAAAGTGCTAATTTAGTTCCCAGATAGAGAGCTTGCTAAGTGTGAACTTTAGAGCCACCAAACTCCTGAAAATGATCAGTTTCTCAAAAAAACAAACACCCAAACAATGTTTTTGTCAGTATTCAATCATCCAGACCATGCAGTTGGCTGTTACTAGGCAAGTGTACTTGTCTGTATATATAGTGGAACCCCAGGATCAATGCTAATGTCCCCAACTTACCCAGAATTCAAAAAATAGAAGATGCACAGTTTCTCAGGCAGTGTTTTTGAGAGTCTCTCTGCATAATCAACCAAGTTGTCATGAAGATAACGAGAATTCGTATTTAACAGTTGATTCTGTTCGTGGGCTGCTTTAACTACATCAGGGTGACAGTGCCCAACTGCAAGAGAATGTGGAGAGTGGTTTGAGAGTTCTTCCATCTACAGTGCCCACATTGTTCTTCACATACCAAATTAACACTTTTATGATGACTGTATTTCCTCAGTGGGGCCTTCATGATGTTGTCAGCAGAGGACACTGTTGGTGCCCCTGGTAAAAACATGGTTTTACCCCTCAAAAGGTTTAAACTTGCCTGCTGCTGTACTTAAGGTTCATAGTTAGTACTGAAAATTGACATGTTAAAACAAATAGGGTGTGATTTAATACTTGGATTTAGACATTTATGTAATTTAGGAGTTTTGGGACACAAAAGCAAGCTTTACCATCAAAGAATTCCTAGCTTAGCTTTGAGAGATTTCAAATACTGCAGGAAAGGAGCAGTTACTTGGTAAGACACAATTAAGGCCCCACACTGAGCAGTGGTGCTGTGAGTGTACACCCAGCAGTCAGTTTTACAGACACAGCAAAATTGCATTTGTTGGTTTTACAGGGAGGTGCTTTCCTTGAGCTTCCATGGAAAAAACCTCTATGTTTTAGATCCGTTTCTAGGCAGACAGAACAGGAAGCAAGTCTGGAAAGCACATTCACATTCACACACACTGAAATGAACCATAATTCCCCAAACTACAGGCCTGAGAAAGGTGCCTTCCACTTTTGCAATTAAAACCCCCTCCCCAGCACAATGCAACTGTGGTAAAAGTCCTGACTGCTCCTTGCTCTGCTTAGAAAATCACAATTAGCATCAAATACCAGGCCTGTAGCTTACCGTGAGCAACGTTGTTGATGCAGTCGAGGTATTGCCTTCCATTCTCATCATACATATATTGGCCTTCTGCCTTCACAATCTTCACGGGGTCATTATCAAAAACCAGCTTGCAAGAAGACCTAGAGCAAGTGTCAGAAAACAAATCTTAGTTTAGTTTATCCTGTTGGTTGTATTTTCAGTCAGTTCAAAGACATTTCCCCTCTTTGTGGGCACCCACTGTCATCCTGCTTTTCTGGCCTCTGCAACAAAGGCCTAAAGCCCTAAAGCAATTCAAATGTTGTAAGGTTTACAGGGAAAGAACTCCAGCACTGAAAATTCTCTAGGAATTTAGCCACAGCACACAATAGAACCTGCCTCTGTAGTTTCATCCCATCTTAACTGTGCCCTTCATGTTCTGGAACCCTTTGTGGTGTCTCTTACCTTGGGATTGCTTTAATTATCTTCTTGCTGTTCTTGCCAAGGTCCTGCTTTTCCAGGTAGTTTGGTGCAGGTGATTGTTACAGCTGTGTAAAGGCTCATTTACCTTATCTAAAACACTCAGTGATTTTACAAGGCTGGGTTGACTTCAGTGCATTTTTTTTGTTTCACTTTTTAAATCAATTGCCAACAATTAAAATTGAAACATGTCTAAGTGGAGGCTGCAGAGATTTGACTTTGAAGGGCAGTACCAAACTTCCATACTTCTCTTACTAAAAGATTGCTTATACAAAAATGATATGACTATAATTACAATGCTAAATATTAACACAATTATAATATGTTAATTATTATTATTAATGACAATGATAAAGTGAGAAATGGCTCCACTATCCCTCCCCTACAGGAATGCAGTACTTGCTGTGAGAGCTGGCAGTAGAATATGAACAGTTGAGGTTTTTTTCTTACCCTGACTGTTCAAAAGATGCTGAGAAAGCACTTGCAGAGTCTGGGTCGTTGTTGCCAGGGCAGAGCACTTGGAAAAAGATTAAATACCCAGAGTGGGGTTTTTCAGGTGTGTGCAAGTCGCACATTCAGAATTCCAGCGTTTACTGTCAGCCCAACTTCTGGATTTATAAAACACATAAAAGCAGCCTTGTTTTTTCAATGTCTGTGATACAAAACTGTTCCTCAGTTAAACAGAAGAGTTCTGCTGCCATTCCTGGCGGTCTGCAGAACCAACATTTCCTTTTGGGTTGGCTGGAACGCCACCAGCAGTGGGAGGTTTGGAGCTGAGCGGGCAGAGATGTGTTTGTTGTTGATCCCACCCTGGGTTTGGTGTGAGAGGTGTTTGTGGAGGGCTGTCCATAAACACCTCTCTTGTCCCCGGGGTGTCCCCGGCAGGCTCCGAGCACTCCGCAGCCTCTCCAGGCACGCTCCGTGTATCGCACGGGTTTTACGCTTCGTGCTTTCGCAATCCCGCCCTGTAGGGCCGCTAATTACTGATAATTACCCATCCCAGCGCGGAATGGCCCCGGCCCCGCGGCCACGTCAGGCGGCAGCGCCCGGACCTGCCCCTGTCCCTGTCCCTGTCCCAGCCCCAGTGCCCCACCCCAGTGCCCCCAGTGTCCCCAGTGTCCCCANCCTGGGAACCACCCGGGAACACGCCCAGCCCTCCCACAGGGGGTTCGGGGGGCCTGGCACAGCCAGCCCACCCTTTGGAACACTGAGAGTCATCTGAGGGGTGAGCCCAAGGGTAGAGNCCGCCGCAGGGCCAGGGTGTGCTGTCGGGAGCGGGGCTGTGCGGGCTGCATGGCCGGGACGGGAAAGCAGAGAGCAGAGAGCAGAGAGGAGAGGGCAGGGCAGGGAGGGCAGGGCAGGGGCTGCTCCGCCTCCTGCGGGGCCGGGCCGGGCCGGGGGCGGGACCGGCAGTGTCGGGACACGGGAGCGGCACGGGAACACCCCGGGAAACAGCCTGGGAACCACCCGGGAACACGCCCAGCCCTCCCACAGGGGGTTCGGGGGGCCTGGCACAGCCAGCCCACCCTTTGGAACACTGAGAGTCATCTGAGGGGTNCCTGAGAGTCATTTGAGGGGTGAGCCCAAGGGTAGAGGTGTCACTGCTTATCAGAAGTCAAACCTGCTGTTTCTGTGTTGTGCCCCCGTGTTTGGCAGAGAAATGTGCACCTGGCTGACTGTAGGAGATAATCATAGGACAGGCAACAGTTAGGATTAAAAGAGGAAATACTGTCGTCACATTAGAATGGCTATTCCTCTGTTCCTGTTTGACTGGACTTACCTAAAGAAAAATTAGGGAGATTGCCAGAAAGGATGTTCTGGGATGGGTTGAGTTCTGCTCCTGTAGGTGTTGTATCCCATAACCAACAGATTCCTTCTAAAAAATGCCACATTTTCTTTCAAGTACATGTTCCCATTCTTCTGCTGAGATCTGTTAAGATGTTTTTCTAAAGAAAGCAGACCCTTCTGAAATTACACCTGGCAGACTTTGCTGACTAGCTATGGCCACCAAAAAATTATCTCTAGCTGCAATTGCTTGATAGGCACAGGAGCAATTTAAATTCTGTGTAATACAGAGAATGCAAAACCAAATTGCTGTGCACTTGTAGATTGAACTTCAGAAGTCAAACTCAGTTGTGTCATAAAAGTCAGGTTTGATGTAACAAAAGAGAGTGGAGAAAAAGTTAATAATGGCTGTTAATCTTTATTTGAACTCTTGTCTGGTTAAGATATTTACTGGCTATTTATAATAACACCCTGAACATTTACAATTTGGAAAGTTCACTCTTGGTTACAAATGCAGAGTTCATTATACATATTCACACAACTGTAGAAGTAATCTGTACAGAGAGACCCTTTTTTAAAATCTAGTCTTTGCTTTCATTTAAAAAAAGCATGAGAAGAATTATTTGTTGAGGTCTCAGGGTAATGTATTGTCCATTACAGCTTTAACCTAGAAATACATGATGCAGTACTAATTAATACCATTTTAACATGTTAAAACAATGGATAAGAAATACTGTTATTAATGCCTTCATTTTTAAAGGAGTTGTTCCCCAAAGAAATGAGTAAATAGAATACTTTTCATGGCACATACATGATTAAAAAAAAATCACAAAGTTTGCAAATAGAGATGTTAAGTACATTTTCCTGTATTTTTAATATCTATATATAGATTTAGGCAGCTTTGTATAGAATACCATGTAAATACATTCAAAACAAAACTAATTTTGGCCAGGTGTCCAAACTGCACACACACAGAAAGCCCTTTCTCCTCTGAGCAGCCTCCCTGGAGTGATGCAGCCACTCATAAATAAGGGACACTTGCATAACCTGGTAGAGGATTAAGCGCTAATATTTGTTTCAAAACAAACACAGAGAAGGCACACATTGCATTATTTTTCTAAACTGTATACAAATAAGTAAGATTTTCAGTCAGATTTTACATACCAGCAGGTACAGGCTCTCCAATGCTGGTGTACATCCAGTTTTGTCATATTTCTATGTCCAAAGAAATGGACATAGAGCATGTTTTGACTGTGCTATTTTGTGCTGAGCATTTGCCATATTGAATATTTGTTTGTTGTTTTCTGGGATAGCAGAAAAAGAACCCCAAATATTAACACAAAAAGTAGCTGTTAGGAAGTTGTCTGTAGAAGTGCACTCTAGGACACAAACCAGCAAACACAAGAGGGGTGCAGCACCCACCCCAACTGGTGGCAGCTCACTGCCTCTAATGCTAAACCCAATTCAGTGGGGGACATGGGGGGTCTGCTTTGCCACACCAGGGCCTCATTTGTCATGTCACTGCAGAGATGCAGGTTTGATATGCACACACCTCGAAATGCACTTCTCAAATGCAGTGTTTAAAGCAGCAAGTGGTATTGGAGTCATTTACAGATCCTCGGACTGTCTCCATTTTAAGTTTCTGCTCATTAATATCCACATTATATAAGAAACCACACGCTTGACACACAAGTGACTGTTCCATGAAACTATGCAACTATGAGGCAACTTCAACAGGAATTAATTGTTCTAAGAGACAGGAAAACCACAAATGTTACTGATGTATTTCTTACTCTGCTCTCTTGTCAATAATTCAGCTCCTTACGCATGGAAAACTCCTGTTCCCAGCTTTCCTGTGGCTTCCCCCAGGCTCTCTGCAGTGGGACACAATAACACAATCTATTAACTCCTCCCTCCATTCATTTCTAAGTGTCAGGGTTTCAGCACTCCCTTCAGCTGCAGGTTACACAACAGTGACACTTCCCTTGTGTTGTGCCATCTGATGGGACATCACCACACCGAGAAGCTGCAGGAGATCACCTGGGCTGGGAAACTACTGTAATTCTTAGCTTACAAATGATCCTCAGGGAAAATAAAGTTTAGGAAATGGATTTGTTACTCACTGGTTTGTTTCAGTCTGCAATGGACTCCCCGAAGCAGAGCTGTGAGTATTTCAAACAAATCCAGATTATGGCCAGGTTCAATGCAGTGCCAGGGACACAATTAATTAAAAGCCAGGTGACTCCAGCAAATGACACTGAGACTGGACTAACCAGAGTGACCAGATGTTTCTCTCTGCCCCCTCCTTTTTAAAAAAAAAATAATTAAAACCCCCCACTGTTACAAAAGAGTCCAAGTTACATTCCTACATAAACACTGTCCTGTGGGGTTGGCAAGGTCAGTGTGTGCCAGTCACTGCCTTGGCCAGCAAAAGTGTCTTAGGCCTCTAGAAATTACCCAGGTATTTCCTGTTTCTTTTGAAAGTCTCCCTGGTTGAACAGCTGGAAGGCTGTTACTAATATTTTTGCATATCTTAAATATAAATGTTTTCTCTAAGGAAAACAATTCAAAGCTTTCATGCCCAAAATTTAAAAAATGGAAATGTGACATATAAACCTCTATAGGTAGATTTTATTTGTGTAACACTTTAAATTATCTGGGCAACAGTGGGACTGAAAAAACAAGGGAGAGTATGATGGTATTTCCCAAGGAAGAAATACCAGATTTGGGGAAAACAATAGAATATTTTATCTGCACTGCTGTCCTACAAATATCAGCTCAAACCACAGAGTTATGCAAAAGTCATGCCTGCCTCTCTCTGTGCTGTCAGTTAAGGGACAGTGTCACAGCCTAAAATTTATATTAAAATATCTCCTCTGGAGGGCAGCATTGAATCAGCATCCACCGAGAGGAACTCTGGTACACCTTTATAACACACATTATATTGACAGGCCAGGGAGGCACACGGGGAGTTCTTTAGCATCAAGAGAAAGCTGGAAATTTCTAGGATCAACTTAAATTTTAAATTAAAATATAATTTCATTATTTTAATTAATTGTGCATTACAGTGGGTGAGTTCTTCCATTCTTGTCCCAGAGCTTGCTCTGTTTGGCTGACTGCAAAACCATATGTATAAAACTTTACCCTGGGTACTGGGTTCCTGCAACAATCTTAAATAAATGCACAGGTCAGCCTGTGCCATTCCCTGTGGATTGCTCTGTGTCACTGCACGGGGTGCCTGGGGATGCTGAAACCTCCCCTGTGTTTTGCTGGTTTGCTTAAGAACTTTAAATGCTGAATTTTTGAAATTACACAACACAAAAGCTCACCTAAATACTTCATCTACTGGTTTCTTAAAGACAAAGCACACCAGAAAGTCGCTTACCATTAAAAGAAACATTCTTATTTTTAAATACACAGGAGAAAAATCCATATGGAAATAAATTCATCACCATTCTATGTACAGCAAATGTCAGAAGCAGTGCATGCAGGACAGGCAGCTCCCCCATGGCAATAAAACAAAGCACGTGGCAACATCTTGATGATTGGTTTTTTAAAGTAAAATTTTGGTGTGTTGACACTTGGAAACAGTCTCAGTTTGGAGTCAGATCAGGATTTCTCTGCCACCTGTTTCATAATCCAGAGAAATATTCCAGAACTCACTGGCCAAGCCACGATTCAGCTGCAAAACTCATAATTAATCTCACTTGTCCCCTCCAGCACAGGCCAAATCATCGGGTTCACACCCTGGCACGGGCCCTTGGGAGCTGCCAGCACTGCTGCACTTACACATGGGGGGTTTTCTGGGTCCCTCTCCCCCAAATCATCCCCCCAGAGTGCTCCCCACACCTCGAGTTGGGTGCAGCATCACCATCCTGGGGCACCAGGACTGCCACAGCCACAGTGAATGCATTTGTAGGGGTTTCCAGTGAGTTCTGGTGCCCTTAGGATTCAGTTTGGAACTTTGCTTCCTACAGCAAAGTGTTAGGGAGAGGATGTTGGTAGCAACTGCAAAGATAATTGTTAGCCACAATTTTAACTAGAACAAGCTTTAAAGAAAGCTGCTTGTCCTCTGCTCCAGGGCAGCAGGCAGGGCTGGTTAGCTTAACCTAATGGAAACCACCACGCTCTCACAGGCATTTGAATTAGGTGAAGGAATTTTGTTTTGTAAACCAGAACACAAAAATACTTTTGTCTGCGTTTGAGGTTCCCCCAAGATCAGTAACTTCAGTGTGTTACCCAGAATGTCTGTTGGTGAATCCATGAAATCAACATACCAACTATTTTAGTGATGGAGGAAAATGGGCCCTTCAGTCCCAGACTGACCCACATTTCGTAAGCATCAGCAGCCTCCCTGCCCATCATCTTTATTGCTACTGACATATAGTGGTAACATTTAGCTGCATTTCAGAATTGCTGTGAAACAGCCTCGCATTCTTTCAAACCAGAGAGGAAAACAAGAGAGGTTTCCTGGGGAAAAAGTGCCCCATGCTTTGGGAGAGGCTGAGATCGTGCCTGAGTCTGAGCAGGACTGCCAGTGCTACCTAAAAGTAAAATCTGTCTTCGTGAGCTATTCACAAACTCAGAAGTATTCAAAAAGACCCACATAAACATTTTCATATGGAAGGAGAAAATAATCAACTGGTCTGGCATGAATTTGCTGAGCAAAGCACATCTTTTTTTGACTTGCTGCAGTAAGATCATGACTGCTCTATGTTTAACAACCTACTCCTCTAAATATGTGTGTGTGGAAGGCACATGGAAATCCAAACACATTCCCTCTTACACTGTGCAATCAGTTCAAAACCCAGCAGTCCTTCTAATACACTCTGTTGGTCTGAATGATACGATTGCTAATCACAGAATGGTGTGGGTTTGAAGGAACTTTAAAGGTCATGTAGTTCCAAGCCCCTGCCATGGGTACACTCAGTTCAGAGTGTACCAAGTGTGTGATCCCAGCTGGGCACCAGGAGGGCCTTCAGTGCTGATCACGGGCTGTGCCCTGCCCTGCTCTGCCCTCCACAGGTCATGGCAGGGGGTGGTGGAGGAGATGTCCCACCCCAGGCCTTGGAGCCTGGTCAGTTCCTCCCAGGCTGGAGGATCCTGGTGGGGCTGGGGGGGGCAGAGGCCAGAGGAGGGAGTGCACCCAAGTGTCTGCTCTGTGCAGGGTGGGGCAGCAAGGAGATCTGACCATCCCTGGCTGCTGCAGGGGCAGGGATGAACCAACCCACGGGCATCCTCCTGGCAATTCCCAAAGGTCAGCACCTGGGGGTTGGATACCCGTGCCAGGAAGATGATTCCAGCCTTCCTTCATGGGAATGCTGTGAGTGGTCAGGCTGTGCCTCAGGGATGGGGAGGAACCACTCCAGGTAGGAGGTTGAGGTGATTCCAAACAAGCTCTTCCTCATTGCCAACAAAGGTCCTGGGTGCTGTGGCAGCAGAGCTCTGTGCTGGGAGGGGGACGGTGAGGAGCAATAGGTAAAGCACTATTCTGGTATTCTGTGTCAATGTTTTGCAGGCCTGGCAGTGGTCACAGTTGATGCCTACAAGCACTGGATATTCCACAAGTTGAAGACGGAATACTGACTTGTTTACCTGAAGATAATAGGACTTCGGGGTATTTCCTCAGAGAAAATATAAATTTTAATATAATTTCATAAGCTTTGGAGGTTAGCTTGTCTTGTAGCTTCAGTGATATCAAACTTCTTCAAGTAGGAGCTAGATAGAAAGCTGTTTAGTTTTTGCCAGCGTATGTAAAACAAGACTTTTCTATCTGCATTGTAGATTGTTTGTGGACACTTCCAGATTCTTGTGCTTTCTGCAGTCATTCTGGGGACTGAACTCTCATTGATATTGAAAGAGGTTCCGTGATCAGGACACGGGCAGGAATTTGAGTGTAGGAGCCCACGGTGTGGTTTGGAGTAGTGAATTGCTTTTAGTTTGGAGATGACTGGGACACCTGGGAAGAGCAATTGTACATTAAGGGAACAATTACACATCTTCCTGGTGACATCAATGAGAGATTTGCCTTCAACCTTTCACAGAAGATTTTTTAGCTTTAATTTGGGACAATAAAGGGGTTTTTCAAAAGCACTAAAAGCCAGTGGGAGCTTGTTAGCTGCTCCTTATGCCTTTAAAAACCCCTACACCAAAAGTGATAGCTAAGAACATGAAATGGAAGTAAATAAAATGCATTTTCATTGCTGTTTTGAGTTACATAATTCTTGTTTCTTGATTTGTTAGTTGATATGAATTTACATGGATTTAATCTATATGGTGACCAAGCAAATGGTGAGTAACTGGTGCAGATGCCAAGTGTAGCCACAAGTGATGTGTAGGTGTAGACCCTAAGCAGGTACCAAGTTCACTGCCTCCAGCCCTCAGCCTGTGCACACCCAGCAGGGTGGCCATCCCAGCACTGACCAGCACACAGCTCGTGGCCCCAGCAAAGGGTAAGCCCAGGGACACCCAGCCATGGATAAGAACCCACAGACATCACCCTCCCTGTGTGGAGCACAAAGCACATCCCCTCTCTTGTAGGGAATATTGGAGCAAGGATTCCTGCAGCTCTAGGGCACCTTGTGCAGGGCACATTGCACCTGGACCCTCTCCCAAGCTCTCTGGCAGCAGCTGCAGTGAAGCAAAAAAACTAACAGAGGTTTTTTGATCTGCTCAGTGCACAAAGAATGACTCCCTCCTGTATTCTCTAAGATCCAGGCCACAAAGAACCCCCGGTATCACCTGTTTGATATCGTGGTCAGGCTCTTCATTTCACCTAAGATGCCTACACAGAACCCAGCAACTTGCTTGGGGCTGAAGCATTTCCTCCAGAAATGATCTGTTAAATCCAAAAGGCACTAAGGTGATGGGGATTACATCCCTGGCCTGGTTAGGCTTAACCAGTCTCACCAATAAAGATCCACAGCTGCTTATTTGAGTTTGTGTAGCTTCAGCTTTGCCCATTGGATGGATATTTGTACATATTTCTCTGTTCAGTTTAAGAGCTTGTTAATGGAAAGTATCTCCTCCCTATGAAGGAATCTGGCTGCCTCCTGATCTTCATTGTAAGCTGAACAGACTCGGCTGTAAGCCATCCTTATCCTCTTTGAAATACAATTTTTTATGGCTCTCCACTGCATAATCTCTGGGTTTTTTAACATCTTCAAAAATGTGAACTGTGGAATAGTTTGCAGTTTTTAATTGATCTCACGGTGGCATATGCAGATATCAAAATAATATTGCTTTTATTCATTACCCTGCTCTGCATGGGATGTGCCTGAGATAAAGAAAGATACTGGAAAGGGGGAGAGAATGAAGAGGAGTGTGCAGAGTTAGCGAGTTTACAGTTAAAACCATGTAACCCAAGAAGAAGTAAAAAGTGAATGAAACCCACAAACCAAGACAATGAAATACTCCAAACTCCCGAGTTCTAGGAATCCCAACAGCAAAATTATGTACTCTGTTGTTTAAGGAGGGACTTCAGCAGAGCCCTCCCTGTCCTGCAGCTCTGCACTGGAAGTGTTGCCATGGTTTGTGTTTCCAAATTCAGCAGTGGAGGCTTCCTGGGAGTTTGGGTTCCACAGTGACAAAGTGCTGGCACATCTTCAGGCACAGACCCAGAGCAGGACCCAGAGGTGCTGCCCCTCCAGGGGAAAAAGCTTCTCTTGTTGTAGAAATAAGCCCAGGCAGTCAGTCAGGGCTGTCCTGTCCAGCCCAGAGCTGCTGTTCCCACCCCAGCAGCACCCACAAGGGGAGCTTGGCTTTGTCTCCTCTGCAGGTTCCAAGTCCTCCTGTCTGAGCAGACAGTTCCCAGCAGCTTCTTTCCTCTTTAGGGCTGTGTCCTTTTTTTCTTTGTTTTCAGCCAGTTCCTTCCACCCTTTTAATGTGCATGTGCAATGCAGGTACAGAGTGGAGAGCCACGTTAGGACAGGGGTTTGCCCTCCTGCATGCGACCAGGCACACGAGCAGCACAAGCAGTGAACACTGTCCATTCCCAGCCACTGCCTCCATCAAATCCTGTTGTTACCATGCAGATTTTAGGGGTTTGGAGCTTTACAATATTTTCCAAGTCCGTAAATGTCAGAATCCAGTATAAAAAAAGGTCAATATATTACTGTCGAAAGGTTTTTTTTTTCCCCTTTTTTTATACAAAAATTAAAAAGATCAAAAATATATCACATTATTTACAGATTGTGCTTCATGCTTAGGGATCACTGCAAAAGAACACACAGACAAACATTTTCATCAGAGAAATGCTCCATTCATTACACTTACCAACCTTATTGTTAGTATTGTAAGGATTGGCATTCAGATTCCTTTTAATATTAGCAGGACATCCAAATGATTGACACAGAATTAAAAGCTTTGATGTACTAAGGGTGTGCTCACATTCTAACAGAGGGTTTGCAACCAGTTAGTAACATGCTTGCTGTGCCCACATACAACATGTTTGCAGCTGGGTTAGTAATTCCACTGGGATTCAGTGTCATACCCTGGTCAGAGAATGAGCATCCTCCTCCAAGCCTGGATTACTCCTCCAAGCCTGGATTAAATCCTCATTTTATGGGGGAAAAATGTCTTTGCTCACTGTCCCAGGCTGCCCTCAGCACTCACAACCCCTGGGTGCATGGGACTGTAGGAATTACCTGCACCCAGGGCTGCTGATGGGAGCACTGAAGCAGTGGGGTGGCTGGGGGTTATAATCACAGTGGCAGAAGAGTCTTGGTTTGGAAATAAATGTCTGTAATTCTGCAACAAAGCAGAAAGCCACTGTAAAATGTCATCTGGAGGGTATGGGCTGAGTAAGGCCCGGGAGCACGTGGGGCAGCCCTGCCATGGGTGGGTCCTGAGCTGCCTGGGCCATACTGAAAGCCTGTAAAAAGGCATTTGACTGAGAGTATTGTACAATAGTGGGGTTTTTGTGCTTAGCAAGTTCTTGGTGTTCCCAGCACCAGTGGGACAAGACATGAAGCTGGTGGGATCCTGCTCTGCCAAGGCATGACCTTGTGCCTGCCAGGCACACCCCCAGGGCCCAAAGGACGTGCAGAGTTACACACAGTCACCATCAGCCAGCAGAGTCACTCAGGGCCTGCTCCAGGACATACAGGTATTGATCTCACTGTACCTTATGCCAACATCCTGCTACTGGCAGTCCGTCTGGTCCCTGCAAAAGGGAATGGACAGAGTCAGTTTTCTTGGCAGTGGCTTAAGAGTCAGCCCCAAAACCCTGAAGGTCAGGGATCACAACAATGAAAGGTTTCACAGCACTCTTAATCACCATGCCAAACCCATTTACTGTATATGCACAACAATAAATATGCAGCAATTAATCCATATGTCACACAAACACAAAACTGAATACACCCCAGGGTAAAAAAATAGGTATCTACACTTTCTTTTTTCCTTTAAACAAAAAAGAAAATGTGAACAAATACAAAGATTTGAAACCACAGTTCATTAACTTCATACTCTGTTTTATAAGGTAGTGGTTTTTGCAATCAGACATATATATGGAAAGCATGATGTGGAAATGTTCTTTTTGTTAAAATGTGCTTTTTCAGTTTGGGGGAGGTGATGTAGGTATTTTTTTCCTGGTTGGTATCCTAATTGTGTTAACTTTGATCCTGCAGTATTTAGTTTCTTTAAGAAATCTTGAGTTACTGAACTGAATGAGATAGGATGAGTTGTGGACTATGCAAAGGGAGTGAAAATACTTGTCTTGTTCCAATGGAGATTCAAGAAATGTACAAAAATCAGCCAGCCAGAGAAGAGCTCCCTGACCAGGAGGAGAACACTGAGAAGGAAGGAGCCCCTTAGAAGAGGAACGGGCTCTGTGTGACCAGCTCTTTCAAGACACTTTAGAAGAAGTAGCTGACTTGAGCTGCCTTTGCTGGTGCTGGATTTTTTTCCAGGCTCTTGGATCTCCGATTCCCTGACTTTCTGCATGTAGAGCCACAGAGAGCAGCCATGCCCTGAGCCTTCCCTCAGAGCCACCTCTCCGAGGATGTGTGTGCAGCACAGGGAGCTGCCCCTGCAAACAGAGGTCAAAATGCAGTTTTACATTTTTTACTGTAAATGTCAGTCATCACATTTTTTGTATTCTGTATTGATTTTATATGTAAAATAGCCTATGCCCAATAAAACAGATGCAGTGAAGTAAGGTTACCCTCTCCAGCTACTCCCAGTGTAAGAAGTTGAGTTATTTTCACACGTTTTCCTGCAACATTAGTCAGAAAACACAAATCTGCAGATGTGGTCAATATTTTGATCTATAACTGTCCATAAGAAACGTGCAACTTGTACATTTGCCTGGGGTGAAGGGCACAGGAGACAAGGTGCAGAGCAGTTGTTTAACCAAGGAAGATCCTGCCCTGCTGTTAAGGCACACCCTGACAGGGATGGTCACGGGGCTGATTTCTGCCCTGGGTTTTTCTCCTTCCTGTACACTCAGAACACTTATTTTGGCCATCAGAAAACTCCACATCTTTCTGCCACCTTTCACTTGAGTGATTCCAAAATGCCTGGTCAAGAAGAGCTTTGTGGCCTCTGTGTAAGGCTCGTGCTGATGCTCCTGGACCAAAAGCCATCAGAGAGCCCAGAAAGCCTCCACCACATGGTGGGGTGGAGAACAAAGTCAGTGTTCCAACCAACATGTGATGACCTTTGCATGCCTGAACAGGGAGATGGGAAGGGCTTTGCTAACCAGGCATGTTGCAGTTGTGTTCTGGAGAAATCACCTACTGCAGTTTGCAATGCCTTCAGTATAGATGGGTCCTGGAGAGTTAGGATGGGAGATGCTTGGTAAATAGAACATCTCTGGGGAGTAAATATGAAGAGCTGGAGCAGGCCCTGCTGTCAGGAATTGGTTTCTTTGACACATCTGAAAGTAATTTAACTTTCTGAAAGAGAAACAGCTTACTGCCCTTTTGTTTCTCTGAGGACAACTGCAAATCATCTGACATGCAGCATTTTCTGTGGCTAAAAAATTGAAAATAAAACAATGATCTCTTCTAACTAGTCGTGCAGAGCCCTTTTGGGGAGCAGAGCATGAACCTTCCTGCACAACCAGCAGACCCAACCCGAGCTCTCTGGTGACTCTGCAAAGCCCCCAGTGCTGGTGACCCCACTCTGCAGGGCTGCCCCTTCCTTTGAGAGAAGCTTTTCAAACCCCAGCTGGGAATGGGACTCACAGGGCTGCACCAGCAGGAGGGGAACCAAACTGGCCCACAGATGCTGAGAGAAACCATAACTAACTTAGAGCATCTGTTGCCATAAAGGGACCAGTATATCCCTTGCGTGATCTGCCATGGTTCACACTCCTTATCTAAAGTCATTTTGACTGGGAGGAAGCAGGCACAAAGCAGTGGCAATCCCTCCCCAAATGCAGAGTGAAACATCCCATTCCAGCCCTGCTGCCTTGTGTCCTTCCTCTCCCTGGAGGGATTTGCTCCTCGGGGCAGGGCTGGGCACAGAACACACAACAAGCCATGCAGGACAGACAGAGAGCAGATACTGTACCAAAGGGCAGGGCAGGCTCACCCCGGGCAGGGCTGGCAGCCCTGGCTCCCTTTTGCTGCCTGCACTGCTATGATCTCCCTGTTTGGAAAAGGAACTGCTGGTTGAGAATGATAAAGCACCAGAAGTTACTCAGACAGACGCCCACATTTCAGCAGAGGAGGAGGAAGGGTCTAGAGCTTCCCTACTCCTTTTCTGATGACACAGCAAGTCAGCAGAGTGGTTTTATGGTAGGGAACTCACAGACACGCAGTCTGTCATCTGGGAAAGATCTTCTGTACACAAACCAGAGATTCACAGTGAAAGAGGTAAGGGGTAAATCACCCAGCATTGGGAGGGAGGAAAGAATTAATTGTAGTTCACGTTCAGTCTCCTGGCAAAATAAAGCATATTGACTAAGGGAGCCTTTTGCTGGTATAGAGGGGCTGCCCAACAGCTTTGGCTGCCTTAGCTGTGCTGGCAGGGTGAGGAAAAGTCACACATTTAGACAAAAAATGGCATTTTGGATCATGTTGGAGCAAGTACCTGGCACTATTGGGTGCCTCTGAACTGAGGTCTAAACAGCTACATTAAAGTTATTTCAGCTCAATATGTAATACTTTTCATCCTGCACCCTCAAAGCACTTTAGGGGAAGGATCTCTCTGGTTTTAGTCATTATATGAAAAACAGTAATGAAAAGGAGGTGAATTTTACCAGGTCAAATGACTTACAGACCAATCTAGATGTTTTTTCTGGGCTCTCTGAAGTGAGTGAGAGGGTCTGGAGGTGGCCTTGGGAGAGGAAGGTTCCCCAGGCTCCAGCACCCCGAAGCTTTCCTGGAAAGCCTTTGTACACACTGCCCAGTGGTGGCCCAGGCTGTGTCTGAGAAGGGACAATCTGAGAGGCACTTCTGGCAGCCTGAGGAGTTCCAACTCACACATCCCTTACCTCTGGCAGAACTGATGCCATCAACTCCAACACACTTCCCCAGGCTCATCCCTCACTCCCTGTGCTTGGATGCAGGGACAGAGCTGACCTTGTTTCCCAGTCACCTCCCATCCACTGCCCCCATTGCTCCCTGATTTCAAACACTCAGAAGCCAGGCCTGCAGCTTCACACCATCTCCTGAAGAGCTCTACTGAGGTCCATTGTTCCTGACTACAATAAGAAGGTCTCTACACAAAGATCCTTTATTTTTACTGCTGTGGCTTGTTCCCATCTGGCCAGTGAGGAGCCCTTACAGCGAGCAGAGAACTTCCAGCAGTGCAGATAAACCAGTAAGAAAAGTGAGAAAACAATAACCATCTGCTCTGATTTACTGCGAGAGAGAGAGCTCCCAAATCCTCCTCCCTCCTTCTCCCTGGTTCCTTTGCAGCCCCAGCACTGTGTGTTTAGGAGGAGTGAAATGAAGGGCATACCACAGGACAAGGCTGATCCAGTCCAGGGGGGCCTGGTTCCCCCTTCTGCCCTTTGGCTCCTTTTCTCCCGGGGATTCCTCGCTCACCCTGTCGGCACAACAGCAAAATATCAGGAACAAAGAGAAGAAACACCTTTGCACTTGGAGAATCCCACTCCTCACCCAGAGCAGAGTATGGCCTTAGCTGAATAATTAAATCACTGGGAAAATCTTCATTTAAAACTGGATAGAGACACTGGAAGAGGTAATTTTTTAGCAATTGCCTAAATGACCAGTTTCTGCTAAACCCCAGGTTGGTATCTGACAGCAAGTGGGAGCAGCAACCTCCAGCCACTGCCCTGGCTCAGGTGGGCATCCCTTTGCAGCAAACTCTTTGCCTCAGATGCATTTTCAAGCTCTATAAACCCAAACCTGCCATTCTTTGCAACCTGGAGCTGTCAGGCTGCTCCATTTCCCCACAGTGGTTGTGCTGGGGTGGGGGCCAGGCTTACAGAAAGCACTTCCAAGTGGGTAGGAATGAAGTGCCTGTCCTGCCCTGCAAGGAATGGGCAAGTCCTTGTGCTGTGGAAAAGGCCTTCCAGCAGTGACTGGAGAGGGGACAGCACCCAGGGCCACAGGGAGCAGCCTCTCCTGCCCCACGAGCATCTCTACAGCCATAACCCACTCACCTTCTCTCCTCTTTCACTCCTCTCTCCTTTCTCTCCTCTGAGGCCTGGGAAACCCTATCACAGCAATTTTTTCGTGGGGAAAAAAGAGAGAAAGAGAAAGAAAAAAGGTTTTTTTAAGTGTAGTGTGTGAACATCCTGGCATCTCAGATCAGCATGAGCCACTTCCAGCCATCAGCCCATCCTGCCATGGGGAAGGATGACATTTTCTTCCTGTTGACTTGGTACATGTCAGCAATTTCTTGTGAAAGCTGGTGTGTTTCACCACACCTCAGTAATGTTACAGAGAGTTTCATTTCACTGAATCCAGTGCAGATATTTTTGATTGGAAAGGGAACTTTAGCTGAGCAGTGGAAGTAGCCCAGTACTGGTCTGAATTCAGCCCTTTCCTACAGGCACCATTCCATGGGCACTGTGTTTAAGGGAGAGCAGGCTACATATTTTCCCAACAGTCTCAAGTTACATGCGTGTTACCCATGTTTATACATGAATAATTAGTGGTTTCCATACTCACATCCAATCCTGGCTCCCCAGGCTTTCCCTGCAGTCATAAAAATAAAAAAGAAGAAGTGCTGTATTGAGTAGACAGACTCACACCAAACTTACACTCTGGTAGTGAGAGCAGAGGCTCACTCAGCACTCCTGGGGCTGGAACCTGCTCCTGGTGATCCACCAGGATGGTGCTGGGCTCACCATGGCAGGATTTCCCACCTCTCTTTTAGGATGACAGCCCAATGCCACCCTCCTGTCCCACCCCAAGGATTACCTTCTCTCCTTTGGTGCCAGGCAGACCGATGAGCCCAGGCACCCCTGGGAGACCCTGGAGTGAAAAGGAAACAAGGCATTGTTGGATGAGGTTCCTCCCCACAGCCAGAAATGACATTGGGGAAAACAACTCACAGCAGGTCCAGTGTCACCGTGGTCCCCCTTCTCACCACTGTCACCTTTTTCTCCCTTGGCCCCGTCCAAACCCTGCACAAATGAAATGTTTATCAGCCAAGGGGATGGGGCAGCCACCACCTCCCTGCCCCTTCTCTGGGTGCTTTCACCCACCCTGCTGGGGACGTTTTCCTCTTGGCCAAATAAGAAAATGGTTGAAAATGCAGGTTGGGGCCTTTTGGTTTGGAACCCCTGACTCACATGTGCTGCCAGGAGGGTTTTAGATCCTACATGTGTTTGGAAGGACAAACTGCTTGTTTTCTGAAACCCCAACTGCTGAACAGTAACCAAGGGATGTGTTGTGACAACAGTGACAAAAAAAATATTAAAAAATCAGTCTCCAGAGCTGACAGGCCTTTGTGAGCCTGTAAATAATGCACTGGCAGCTGGGAAACTGGGTGACATTTAATTTATTGACTTACTTTAGGCCCCTGGATTCCTGGAGGACCCTGTGGGAAAGACAATGGTGCATTTGAAAAAAAAAACCCAGAATTTATAAACACACCCTAGAGTTTCCTTCCCAAACCACTTCTTGATGAAATTATGG
The DNA here is from genome assembly GCA_013396655.1 of Campylorhamphus procurvoides. Lineage (NCBI taxonomy): Eukaryota > Metazoa > Chordata > Aves > Passeriformes > Dendrocolaptidae > Campylorhamphus > Campylorhamphus procurvoides. Next base: position 814,751 of record WBMV01006429.1, read on the forward strand.
TCTGACAATGGCCAGCCCAGCATTTCTTTTCTAGACAGGTGGCAGTTTATTTGGTTCTCTGAAGCCAAATCAGAGGGAAGGGGAGCTGAGAAGGACCACTTGGTGTAACATGGGGCAATAAAGCTCTGCAACAAGAGCTTTGGGGAGTGAGAGCTCCCCAGATTTTACTGGAGCAAATGACAGCCAGCTCTGGAGGGTGGCACTGTGCCACCCTGGCCTTCCATGCCTGGGCATGGCCAGGACACCTCCCAGGGTATGAAGCCCACCTGGTTTTGAAACACAGTCTCTCAAGGTCAATCTTGGACCCAGCACAGGCATCTTGGCCTTCCCAATGTCCTTGACAGCTCCTTTGGGAGCATTTTAGGCACCAAACCCCTCAGATACCCGAATCAAAAGTGGTCACCACCCTCACCCTCTCCCAGTGCAGCTGATGGCAAAAAACTGACTGACACAGGCAAATTTAGGGAATACAGACCCCATCATGGTGGGGAACAGGTTTTCCCTTCCCACAAGGCTTTATCTTTTCTCCATCCCAAGGAACAACTTGGTTATTTGCAAAATGAGCCACAAATCTCTCTGAAGACAGAGCACATTGTGCAGCTCTTCCCTGATTTTTCTTCCCCAGATTCACAGCAGCTCCCCATGATTAAACAAAGCAAACCACCCTTGTCCTTTGCTAATGAAATGCAGTGACAAATCTGCAGCAATCCCTTTCTGGAGTCCTACCATAGGGCCAGGTAATCCAGGGGGTCCAGGCTCAGGTATGATCTGCACAAGGGAATTAAATGGCATCTTAATCAGGGTGGGCACAGAGACAAGACAGTTCAAGAACAGAAATCTCAGAAAGTCCAAAAGGATGTTTTAATGCCCCCTGATTTAATGGTTTTAATCAAAGCATCTGCTAATCAAAGAGTTCCTTGCAGTATTTATAAATAAATCTTTCTAAGTACATGAATCAAAGTGGCCTCCAAAACAAGAGGCCTGACCAACAGCACTCAGTGTATTTGATAGTCACAAAATGTATATAGTGATGTCATTTTCTGCACAGACTGAAAAAAACCAGACTTTAATTAAACAAACAAATAAAAAAGCCAAGAAAACACACCCTCCCCCCCAAAAACCCCCAAACCAACAACCTGAACAAAGCAAGCACCATCCTGTCATTCATTAAAACCCTATCAAAACCCACCACTTCTTTTTTTCATTAAGCATTAAGCATGAATTAGGAAGAAGGGCTGAAGAAATCCTACACAACTGCAAGGAGCCCAGTATGTTTTGAGAACAAAACATCACAGCAGTGTCCAATATGCCAACCATTGATGCAAAATCTGAAATAACTGAGCGTGCAAACTGCTCTTCCCTAATGAATAAACCCCATTTAGACACTTCTGGAAGTTCTCATGGACAACAGCTGGGTTTTGCTGATGGATACAGGATTGGCAGGTCCAGCCTGCACCCCCCAAATCTGCCTGACCCCAAATCATGGGAGAGGCTTTATGTTGCCAAGATCTTACGTGATTATTCTGCAGGCATGGTGAGCCTGTGTCTCCTTTCTCTCCTTTGTCTCCTTTTGGCCCTTCTGCTCCCTAAAAGATAAAAATGTAGCACTGATGTGGTGCATCTTCCAGGAAAGCAAAAACAAGAGAGAAAAATACATTTGTCTCCCTCTAAATTCCAGCAAAGCTCATCCCCAGGAGGCTTTGATGAAAGATTTCCTCCTCCTTGGTACCCCCTGGACAAGCCTTTATCATCACCCTTAGCAATGGAAATTCAAAGCTGCTGTGTCCACCAGCTCCACAGTGGTGTGGACAGGTCAGTGCTTCACTCTGCCAGGCTGGACACATCCTGAGCTTTTGGAGGAATCTCCATGAAGAGCTGAGCACAGATGGACACGGACAGAGGGACGGACACAGACAGAGGGACAGACGTACCGAGCCAGGAGTTGGCCCCACTTCTCCCATCTCTCCTTTCTGCCCCGTGATCCCCACGCTGCCCTGGTCACCCTTTGCTCCTTTGGGACCCTGCAAGGCAGCAGAAAACAACGTGCTTAGCAGGAAACTGTTCCTAAAATCCCCAACCACAAGAGCCACTTCTGCCTCTCTGCATTTCACCCCCCGTCACAGCACGAGCTCACGAGAACATGTTTTAACACTCCAACTCACATGTGCCAGTGTTGTGGGCGCAGCAGAGTTTGGCTGGGCTGCAGCAGGGATTGCAGCCTTTAAGGGCTGGGGAGCTTCATGACAGAAATTGGAGACAGCAGCTGATGAACCACTTGTAAAAGGAGCCCCTTTAGCTCGGCAGATGTGGCCACGAGCAGTGTCAGCACGCTCAGAGCAGAGCACGGGGCTGTGGGCAAGGGCCAGCAGCTCAAGGAAACAGAACTGGCATTACAGAGCAGGGCTGGATTTGCTTGTCACACTCACACAGTATTTGAGTGTCTCTTTTCTTTGGCTCCTGCAAGGTCTGGCTCCATCCAGCCATACCCCACTCACCTTTTCACCATCCAGTCCAGGTGGGCCTGGCAAGCCCAGCTCTCCCTGAAGGGACACAAAGAGAGGAGAGCTCGTGGTAAATTAAATCAGGAAATCATCTGGGGAAAGCATTTTGCAAAGAAATGAGTTATTCACACACAGCCATTGTGGTTATGACACCAAAGAGGTGTCAGTGATGCACCAGCATTATTGGATCATCCAAAAATGAGACCCTTAGGCACCATAATCCTGCCCCATCCCATTCTCCGAGAGATGTTTTTCTGCAACTGGCATTGTTCTTTTAAAGAAGCTACAGACTGCAGGTTACAGACTGCTGCTTGTGGAGCAGGGGGGCAGTGTGGTCCTGGGGCAGGCTGGGACTGGGGGTGGCTCAGCACAGCCAGTGGGACTGCCAGCCCCTCTCACAGCTCTGCTTCTCCCATTTACTTCTGCCTCCTGGCAATGAGGGGGTCTCAGAGGGGCTGGGATTTCATCTCTCAGCTGTGGGACTGGGAGTGGATTCATTTCTGGGACAGCATCCTCTGGAAGAGGCTGGAGACCAGAGACAGGTCAACAAAAAGTGTGAAAACCTCCTTTTTTTTTGGCCCGAGCAAGGCTTAAACAGCATTTCCTTTACCACACGTAGCCTCAAACTCCTCATCAGGCAGCATCACCACGGGAGACCCCACAGGGAGGGTTTCTTGGGAACATGGCAGAGGTTGGGCTCACCTTGGGACCTGGAGTGCCTTGGGGGCCCGGTGGCCCTGGGGGACCTGGAGGACCCTGAAACACAGCAAATAAACCAGTTGGACTGTGACCAACATGAACATGGCACGGTGTGCTCGTGCCATGGGGTGAGCCAGAGCAGGCACTCAGGTGAGGGGGGCTGGCCAGGTGCTGAGATGAGCTCAGGTGGCACAGAGTGACCCAAGGTCCCTCCTCTGGCACGGGGCTGTTCATGCAAAAGAAAACACAGTGGGAGGAGGGTACAGGTGCAGCAGCACACGGGTTAAGAGGCAAAATCCCTTTAGGCAGAGGTGTGGCCCCAAATCTGGTGCTTTCTTTTTGCATTCTGCCTGCTCCAGCCAGCTGGCCTGGGAAGGAGCATCCTGCTGCACACAGGGACAGCCAGCCAGGGAGGTGCAGTCAAAGAGCGGAAAAGAAGGGGTTTGTGTGAGCACTAACAGCAGGAAAGCCTTGCACACTTAAAGAACCTCTTTTCCCCGGGCACTGCTGGGTGCAGAGACCACAAACCACCTTGAGACAAACAAATATTTTCCAGCTTGCAAATTATTTCAAACAGCAAAAGTTGTGGCCTCACTCAGATGAAAACCAAAGCGGTATCACATCCTCAAGCACCTTTTCCCATGGCTGCACACTCCAATTGTGTCACATCCAGTCACACTGGAATCCCTCCCAAAGCCTTGCCCACGAGAGGGGTCAGTGCACAAACACTGCAAACAGCTAACAAGCAGGAACACAGCAAAGCCAGCGAGGCTCAGGGACGTGCCCCTCAGCAAACTCTGCATGCAGGACACGGGAGAGGGTCTGGACCAGCAGATGAAGCCTCCAGACACTGATGGAACCTCTCCAACCACTGCACTCCACAAGCTCCACTCCCACCAGCTCCATGCCATGCAGACATCTGGCAGGCAGAAATTACCAGCACTTTGTGTATCCCTGCAGCCTGTTATGAAACAATTAGGATGGTTCTCAAATATGGCTGTAATTAAGTATTTATTCTATTCAGCTTATTTCATCCTAATGAAAATGGCAGGGCACTGCTGAGTGGGGCAGGTCAGGGCTTGGGGGCTATTCCCATCCCTCCTGCATGCCCATCCCTGCTGGCAGAGGACGTGCAGTGACCACAGCAATTCCAGTCTGTGGGAATCACCTGCAGCTGGCAGTGTTTGAGCTGGAATGGGGCTGCTCACCCTCCTTGCATCAGGTGTTTGTATGGCTGTGTGGGGCTGCTTCTACCTGCGGAATATTGACCCACATCCCACAAGCCTGAGCTCACAGCCAGGAGTTCTGCCACCAGTTTTTGGTGGTCCATCCTAAATATCCTCAGCCCCCAGGTGGAATAAACCCTTCCCTCCCCTCCAGCTCTGTGCCCAGAGAGAGATCCTGGGAGGAAGCCGTGGCCTTGGGGCAGGGCTTACCTTGAGTGCATCCAGGATCCGGCCGTCGTAGTCGATCACGACGGTGTCTCCCTGCTCCCCTTTCAGCCCAGGGGGGCCCTGCAACCAGGGGGGAGTCCTGCTCAGTGTTACAGCTCTGAGGGGTGGGGGGATGAAAGCAAACTCCTGAGGGTTATCACCTCCCAAACCTCTGATCTGGCAGCTGGGACTGTCATCCAACCAAACCTCACAAGGGCATCCCTCTGTGCGATGGAGAAGGGATAAAAATCCTCACATAGAAACTCCCACCATCCCTCTTGTAAAATAATAAAAATTGGTCACATTGATAAGAAGATTGGACTTGACTGATTACCCAGAACTATCTCCTGTGGCAGCTTTTGGTACCTGCATAATAATTTGTTTAAAAATGCACCATGTCTTATTTTCTTGCTCTGAACTGATCCTGGAGCGATTCAACCACGTGCTAAGCAGAAAGAGGTGGTGGGAACAGCTCAAGCTGAGGTAAATACACAACTCCAAACTGAAATCCTGAACATCCATACCCGGGGTCCAATGGAGCCAATTCCTCCCTTCTCACCAGGGTCACCCTGAAAATGAAAATCACATTTTTGGTTCCAAGAGACCATGGAAAATACAGACTATTTATCTGGAAAATACTGTACCCACCCATAAAGATATGCTTTCGATTAAAATATGACACCAACACTGACTGCTTCTCCCAGCAAAAAATAGACTTGACTTGAGAGCAAATGTGTTTTGCCACAGATTGGTGTGGGCTGGTGGCAGTGAGAGGAGAGGGAGCAGAGTGGCCCTCTGGGGGCTGAGCCCCTGGCACTGGGGATGTGCCACCCTCCAGCTCCTGTCCCTGCTTGGTGCCAAGCTTTGTGCTGGTTCCACATGGCTCTCTTTGCTCTAGGCTGACTTTTGCATGTGGAAAGTTTCAGCCAAGACGTTTAAACCGTTTTCAAGGGCGAGTTTAAGGCAAAGGGCTGTGCCAAATTGTTCCTTTTTTTCCCTTTCCCACCCCTTTTTCTTTTTCCCCCCTTCAAATGTGGGAGTTTCAAAAAGCCATATTACTCTCACAGCAATGACCTGAAATTCAGTTCAGGATTCAAAAAATGCCCCATTTGCCATACCCATGTTAATCTCTTTGCTGACTGAAATAAAGCCCTCCAAAAAGTAAAAACTGGTAAAAATGCATAGAAAAAAAACCCATAAATTCCAGAGATACCAGGGGGAAGAACTGTTACTATGATTCTAAAAAAACCTCTAACAACTGGTACTGTGATTCTGCTGACCAAGAGTCACAGCTCATAAGTTCTTTGGGCTCTGAAGCAGCACCACAACCATCAATAACATCAGATCAAATTGTGATCAGACTTTTGCCTCTCCTGAGGAAAAAGGACATTCAATGGAAAACATGCCAGGAGATGATTTAAAAACTCTTCTTGATCTCTGCTTGAAATCACCAGGAAAAGGTAAAATACTCATATCACTCCTCTGTTTTGTGTCATTTTGAGCATTTTGTGAGTGTTCCAGCTGATGGGCTTTTATTTACCTTGGCTCCTGGGAAGCCATCTGTGCCATTCTCTCCCTTGGGACCCATGCTTCCTTTTTCTCCCTGAAAACAAGGCAATTTAGACAAATACTGTACAGGGAGGATGAACAACAGATTTCTTCAGGTTACCCTTTTCTTGCTTTATCTTCATTTTACACACACGGGTGAGCAAAGCTCTGTTTTTGGTCATAAAACACCTCATGTTGCCTGGATGCAAATGGGCAGTTTTTGAGATCAAAATGAAACTTAACAGTTCAGCTGCAGGTGGTGTGTTCAGCCATAAAGCTGGCCCCAAAATGAAAGCATAGGGTCACACCATCACAGAATGGGTTGGATTAGAAGGGATCCTGAAGATCACCCAGTTTCAATCCCCCTGCCATGGGCAAGGACACCTTCCACCAGCTCAGGTTGTTCCAAGCCCTCTTCAACTTGGCCTTGGACACTTCCAGGGATGGGGCAGTCACAGCTCCTCTGGGAAACCTGTGCCAGAGCCTGCCCACCCTCATATGAGGGTGATATGGGGCCAAGAAACCAGACAGCAAGAGATGCTGCCAAACACATGGCTTAGATGGACACAGAGCAGAACTTACCTTAGGGCCCACCAGTCCTGGCTCCCCAGGGATCCCATCGTCACCCTGGTGAAATAAAACCATAAAGATTGAAATACACAGAGCTTGGACATACTTATTGGGATCCAACACATCCCGTGACCCCACTGAGAGTTGCCCAGCCCTGAAACCCACTCAGGTTTGCAGGAGGCCAGGGCAGAGCTGCAGCCAGGAGCCCAGGGGGCTCCAGCATGGTCCCCAAGGAGGTGGATGGGCATCTCCCAGAACGTGCTCACAGCAGGCCCTGGATGCTCTCCCACCTTCAGAAGAAACTAAATATTAAATCCCTTTAAATCCCAATGACCTCCTGTAAGCTGCCACCCACCCTCATGGACTCCATCACAAGTCCCCCACACCAGCTGCCAGGAGGGGGTTTTCTTCTTGTGCTTGTCATGCTTTGTTTTCTCCTGGAGTAAAACCATTTCATGGGTGCTGAAGAGATGAGTTTTACAGGCCACCTATGACATTTTTAAAGCCACATTCTGGCCCGAAAAGCACCCACGGCCATGTCTGTGTTTGGGTCAAAGCAGGAAGAGAGCAAGGCTGGGCCCTGTCAGTGATTTGGCTCCAGCTAAAGGCAGTGATTTATCCACTACTCGATGGCACCACCAGGAGAAAATGTGGAGAGCTTGGACACGTGAATCTCAAATCTTCAGTGCCAGAGCCAAGCAGTCTGTCCTTAAGAGTGGGCATTTCCCACGGGACTGCACAGAGATGCCCATCCCAGGAGCTTCAAACCCATCCCAAGTTTGAAGGACAACATCCTCCAGGCACATCTCTGTCCAGCTTGGAATTATGGGAGCCAAAGGGCTCAAGACCTCCTGCTTTGCTTGGCATTTGCTGTTTTGTTCTTTGTGTCTTGGGCTTCTGGCTTGCTGGTGGGAACGAAAGCCAGGCTGCAGGAACATCTGTGCCTGAAATTGAGGATCACACGGGTGAGAAACCCTGGGAAACACAGGAAAGGGTTGGTGTGGACAGCCATGGCTTCTCCATCGCTCTTTGGCAATGGTTTCCCCAGTCAAGCACAGAGCAAAGCAACAAAAAATTAAAAAAAAATGAAAAATATCCCCATTTTACCTTTTTCCCTTGGATTCCAGGCTCCCCCTTCAACAGCAATGCCAACAGAGGAGAAAGAAGTTTAGGGACATAACAGAAAATATGACCAATTGTACAGCTAGGCAAAATTAATTATGAAATTAAAATACTTGGCGTGTGTTGATCATTTCCATCCCCCCAAAGCACATTCCCACAGCACAGCAGATTCCAGCCCTGCTGTGGCTCCCTCCACCCCCATTACCAGGTTTGAACATGGGCAGTGGTTGTGGTGTTGAGGAGGTGACACATTCAGACATTGACACCTCCAGGCAGTGGCTAATGCAGTATTTTATATCTGATATATATATATATGAGTGCAAGCCCAGTGCAAAATGCTTATTTTCATCCCCACCCCTCTTATGCAGCATAATCTCAAGAATTCCTGTGTAAAATAGGAGAGATTATTCCCCACCTTTGGTCCTGGAGGTCCTCTGGCACCCTGTTGAACACAAGAGTGATTTACTTGTTTGACAGCAGGGTGTAACAGGATAAAAACATTTCCAAGAGTACTTTATTTCCATGAAAAAAACATGACAGAGATGCCAGCTTCTCATCTTCCCTTACAAACTACCCTTAAGTTCTCTGTGCTCCCAGTAAACAATGTATTTTATGTATAATAAGCACCTTTTTTATCCAACTTAGACCTTAGTGAATTGGAGTTACAATGCCAGGTGGCTTCAGAGGGGCAGAAATCAGGACACTGGAGCTCCACATCCCTCCAGAAGAGCCACAGGGATGAAACAACTGGCCTCTTTTCTCCCCAGGGCACTGATTCCCATGGACAAACATCCACTTAGGGCATCTGTAATTTCCCATGGGGTTCTTTTGGCCTCATAAGCAATGGCACAAACCCAGTGAGCTCAAGGGTGAGGGGCACACACACACAGGTGCCTCTGGGCAATACTAACCATGAGTCCTTCCTCTCCTGGCTCACCTTTGAAACCCTGCAAAAACAAGAACACCATTGGAACTATTGCCTCTCATTGTCCAAGCCACTCAGCAATAATTAAGAATTTTCCACTGCATTATCCATTAGCCTATTTTTCCATTAAATAAATTGCCAGCAGTCTGCAGATTTGCAACAGGTCACCTGATGGGTATGGATTGGAGAATGGTTCTCCTCCAGGGTCTCTGAGTTCCAACCTGCAAACACAGCCCCCAGATCCACCTCTTTGCTCCAGAACTTCAGATGGGAAGGTCCCTCCTGCTGCCCTGGCCCAAAGCTTTGCTCTGTGAGCAGCCATCGGAGCCCGGCCGTGGCTCGGGCTGGGGACCCAGTGGTTGGGGTGGCAGCTCTGGGGAAGGGAACACCCTTCACCCTCCTCTCCCTCATGGGGTTGGTGGGGACTGCATGGTAGGAGCTCGCTGTGCATCTTGTATTAACATCCAGAGGCCTGGAGGTCCTCTTGGGCCATCCTTTCCCGTGTCACCAGGAGGCCCCCGGGCACCTGGGGGTCCTGGCGGACCAGGGGGCCCTGTGGCTCCATCTCGGCCTTGATCACCCTGGAAGAAGGTCACACAGACATGGTGAGAGGAAGCGGCGTTGGCAGGCGGTGGCTGCAGGGTGCCCACAGCACATGCACGGCATCCCTGGGCCACCAGCACCCTGCCCTCTGCTGTCCCAGAGGAATTTAGGTACAGCTTCCAACTGGGAAGGCTCAAAGCGAGCTCGTGGCCAATTCATGCCCTTTGGGTTCTATTCCTTAACCAGGGTTGTGCTCAATGCCTTCCATGGAGGTTTTATCTCATTGAGCCCTTACCCAGTGACTGCCTGCATGGAAATGACCAGTTCAGCAGCACCCAGAAATAACCCAAGCCCACAACATGCTGGCACGGAGCATGCACACACTGCCATAGCCTAGTGCACCACACCAGACAAACCACACCAAAAAAGCAGCAGTGCTCAGTCTCATCCTGCAAAGACAGCCCAGGCCATGTATTAACATCCAGAGTGGCTCTCAGCCTGCCCTGCTGGGGTGCAGAGGAGCAGCAGCAGCTGCAGCCCTGTGTCACTGGGAAGCTCTGGTGCCCGGCTGGGTCCCAGCTCTCAGCCCAGCCCCGGGGCCGTGCCCAGCCAGGGGGCTGCACAATGGAAATGTAAATCTTGCAGCGACATCTGGAAGAGTCACCAGCGAGGCAGTAAGAGGGCTGTATTTAATATGTGGTTCGCCCTCAAATCAGGGACAAGTGTGGGATTTTTCAGAAGTCCTTAAGTGACTTAGCAGCACAAATCCCATGGCCTTTCAACAAGATCTGGGCTCCTAAATCACTGGCATAGTCTTTTAAAAAACCCTATTGCAAATGCCGAACATTGCAACCAATTATGTCAAGTCAAGCCTGTCACTCAATTTTTCCCAATTAAAACGGCACATTTAGAGTTCAAGGATTTAGATGACTCTAGTTCGGATGCATTTTATAATACCAACACTGGCCACATCAGCATTTATAGGGCTTTGCTGCTTGATTCTCAGATGCCAGGAATCAAATGCTACAACCCGTTAGTTTTATGTCTCTCTACTTCGATAAACCCCCGCCCTAAATTCCAATGGGGTTTCACACAAACACGCCCCCAGTGAGCATCTCCAAGCACAGCCATGGTAGGGGCAATTTAAAATAGCAACAGTGCACTGTCAGTCAGAAAAAAGGACCAGAAGCAGCTCAAAGAATCACAGCAAACCAGCAGGTTTGGGGTCTACCTTGAGCACTCGCCGACTAAAGACAAGCTGATCGTTAGCCAGGAATCCATGATTGAAGTGGGGGAAAACCATCTAGCCAGGGAAAGCCAGAGGCAGAAGAGGAAAGAGCAACAGTTTAGGATGAAAGCACAGCAGAAGGGTGAGTTTTAAAGGCTACAGAAATATATCATGATTTTTCTTTGATAATTAATTGATGCATGAGAAGGAAACAGTCTAGGTAGCCAGCAGTGGTGGCTGTGAGGGTCTGGGGACACTGGACTTGGTAAGCAGGCCACAGACTGAGGGAAACAAGTATTTTTTCACTAGTTAACTGCACAATAGGACATTCAAAGCAGCTGGGACAAGGATTCCCCTGCTGCAGAATAAAGAGCATTATTCCAGTAAACCCCACAGGGGATGTATCCCAGCATTTGCCTGAGACCAAACATTATAACCTTTTTTTTGGAGGCTAAAATGAATCCTGATGTATTCCCCAGCCTGCAAACTGCAGATAAATCTCTCAGATTTATATGATGCAAAAACAATGTATTTAGACCATGTCAGTAGTCATTGCTATTGTTTTTGAGCCTTTCCACTCATCTGTCTAGGGAGAAGCAGCAAGACATTTCCTTTCTCAGGGAAGGCACCACGTGCACCTCCTTTTCCTCCATCCACCCATCCCTGCACACACCCATAGGAGAATCAGGGGGGTGGAGTGAAGCCACAAGAAGCCCTCTGGGAACACAAAGCACATCCTTCATGAGGTTTTTTGGAGGTTTCTGTGGAACAAACACTTTTTCCAAATTGCCCAGGAGCTTTTAAACCTTGCACACCAATAATAGATAACCCCAAACCTTAATTTTGGGGTAAATAGTGCACAGGCAAGGCCAGAAGGTGCCTGGCCTCCCAGGACAGGCTTAGCCACAGGTACATCGAGCACAGATGTTTTAACACCATCTTCTCAAAAAGAGAGCAGAAAGTAAAGTCAGGTAGAAAAAACTAATCAACCCTAGAAAAGAAACCCCTCCCAAGGATTTTTTACAAGCCTTTAGCTCAGCACTCACTTAAACACAGCTGTTTTTGGGAAGAACGTCACTGAGATCCTGAGAAATTGAAACGAATGGGAACACAGAGCCCTTGCACTTGGCCAGGCCCTCCAGATAATACAGAAACCACCAAAAAGACTCTACTGAGAGCAAAGGGGTTTGTGGTAGACACAAAGGACACTGTTTTATGGTTCATTATGTTCATAAAGATACACAAGAGCGTAAAGTGGGATTTTCATGCAAGCCCCCAGAGCAGGAGAGAAACTGAGTTTGTTTTCTTATCCCTCAGACTGGTGAGCACCATCCAAGCAAACACAGTCCAAGCTCAGCCCTATCTATTTTAGAGTGAAATAACAATTTGTGTTTGCTGCGAGGCCAAACACCCCATACCCCTCCAAATCCAGCCATTACACCTTGAATGTTAAACTGGAATGCCCAGGCCACAGATAACCAGGCTCCAGGAGAGGAGTCAAGTGTGATGGAGTTACATGTTCCTGCTCCAGAGCTCCCCAAGGTTCCTGTAGCAAGGCACTGGGCTAACTGGCCACTGGGTTTGACCCCGTGTAGCCATGGAATGTCAGAGCACAGAAACCTTGAACAGGCCTAATTTCCAGCTTTAGAGCACTCCATTGAGCCATTTCAACACAACATTCCAAAGCAAGCAAATAATAAAATAAAAAGCATCCAGAGGTGTCTGTTGACCGTGACAGTGAGCTCTGCAGGACGCTTTCTACGCTGAGCTTTTATCTGCAATTTGAGCTTGGCAAGCACTTATTTTGCAGAAAGTAAGAGAGAAAAAGCATCTTTCGGATCTGCTCTGTGGCTGCAGAGCTGGCTCAGCCACACCAAGGGCACAGGGGATGCTGTGCCACCTCCACCAGGCAGACAGGGCATTCCTCAGCCACTGCAGCTCCTTCCCTCCCTCTGCAGAGCAGTCCCGGTGCTGCTGCCACAGGAGCTGAGCATCAGCCAGCCCAGATGTGCAGACATTCATCAACCCCATCGTTTGTCTAAACATCTCATCTGTCAGTAAGAACAAGATCACCCAGCTAAGTTCATAAATCCAGACAGGCTGTCCCAGCGCCGGCTCAGGGAGCGAGCCTGGCTTATAAACCCAGCCCTTTTCAGAGGTGTAGCAAAATATTCCATGTTGAGTGAGAAGTTCAGGCACAGATATCATGGCACAGCCTTGGCAGCGTCGTGCTTCGACTCCCTCTGTCCCCCCCAGAGCAGAGGGGATCTGGTTCTGATTTCTCCCTGTAAATACACCTTCATGCATTCTGTCAGTGTATCTGGGTACATTTATTCCCCATCCTGACCAGGTGAGGCTGCACAGCATCCTCCCTCACGCTGGCTACAAGAACAACCATTTGGTGATTTGGGCAACCCAACGTGATCTCCTTTCTCAGCTTTCCAAAAATCAGCTCCAGCACCTGCCACAGGGACACTCACATGTATAATAACCTCTGTTTTTGTCCTTGCTGGTGGCAGGGGTTTATGAGAGAGAAGGAGAAGCAGTGCAGACGTGAGCACATTCAGTAGCTGATCCCCAAGTGCCATCACCTCGCTGCCACTGCAGACAGCCCCTCCAAAGCTGCCCCAAGCATTGTTCTCTTTTCATCTATCATTCCTAATGATAGTATTTTAGTGCTCACTGACACACTCTATCCCCACTCCACCACCCATAGACATGAACATTTACGAGGGAGAGGGCACTGGACATAGTCCTGTAACTATAATTTATCCTCCCACTGATGTGATGACTTGCAGTGACACGTCTTTCAAAATCAGCTAAACAAAGCCACCGCTGAAACTTGAGAAAGAAGATAGATTAAACTCAGAAATAAAAAATAATCTGGGCCAGATGGCAGTAAGAAGTTTAGCATCCAATTCCCAACCCTGAGTGTCTGAAGACATAAAGGAAGCTGTTTTCAAAGCCAGACACCTGTTTTCAGATCTGCTGGTGCATGGCTCAGCCAGGCTTGTTTCTCCCTCTTTCCTCACAAACTGCTTTTGAGCCTTGTGCAAAAAGACAGAAAGAGATCTCCAACTACAGAACAATCTGGACAAATGCAGCTCAGCACAAAAAAGCCCACCCAAACATTTTTTTTCTTGGTAGATTAAAATATGGGACAAGTGTTACCTTGGGAGCTGGCACCTGCCTCACAATTCCAGACAATCTCCTGCAGGAGCATCTCCTCCAGCATCACTTGAGTCTCCAGCCCCAAAGTCAGGCACAGCCCCAGCCAAAGAGTGAAAACTCTCACCCCTGTGCTGCTGAATCACCTCTTAAAGCCTCTTCTGAGCATGTGGGTGGGCACTTAGACAAACTAGAGACCTTACGCTGAGCTCCTCCTTAGCCACACAGGGCATAAATCCATCACAGAAATTTTAGGGGCTCTCTGACCCCAAGGGTGACATTTCCCAACAGACCCAAGGCTTTTGGGAGCTGCTTCAGAAAATGATGCCAACTTCAAACACTGACTTTACAACTTCCAGGGGAAAAAAAGAAAAATGCCTCTGAGGCCTCTCTGCCCAACATTAACCACTGAGGTCCTGGCCGTGTTTCCAGCAACTCCATCTAACCCTACCTGGGTGCCAGCTCTGAATCTGGTCTCTTCATGGGGACCTGCACACCATCCCATCCCCAAACAGGGTTTCCAGCAGGTGCCCATCACCCACGGCCAACCACAGCCCCCTCACTGTGACAGAGCCCACACACCTCGTGGTGGATCCTCCCATCCCCACGTGGGAGGCTTCGTGCTACTGCAGGAACTGCTGGTGTCCCATGGGGCCCTGTCCTGATCACTGCAGAAATCCTAACTTCAGGCAGCTCCATGAGAGCCATTTCCACAAAACTACATTAATTTCTATATGTTACAGCCCTCATCATACAGTCACTTTCAACCCTTTGTTTTCAAAGGCAACTGGATATCCCCTGGTGCCACCACGTTCCCACATGGGCAGCTCAGCAAGGCAGGAATGTCCCATCCCGCCCAACACTGTGCCCAACCTCTCCTTGGGACACCAGGTCCTGCCACCACGTACTGTCCTCTAAAGCCAACAAATCAGGAGGACAGCTTCAAGAGTCTCTGACACTGGCACAGGAAATCGGGGATAAGAAAGTTCAGCAGAAGTGAAACCCTTCATGAAGAACCCAAAGATCTCCAGTTCTTTTTTCCTCGTGGCCAAAGTTAAGGAAAACCACCACCACCACCACAAAGAGCTCCAAAGGCAAAATGAAATGTTTCCAGAATTGTTACCATACCTCAGTTTGCAGCAAAGCTGCACAAAGCCTGGTTTTGTGCAGTGACTAAACCCAACCAGATTTTGGAATAAATTAACGTGCCGTTTTCACTACTTACCCTCGGGCCGACGTCCCCTGCTTCACCCTGCACACCAGGCAAAACAGCAAGGTCAGCTCTCAGAGGTCAAATGCCAACCCCCAGCACCGAGCTCGGGGTCAGCTGGACATGGGGACAGCACACAGGGGAAGTGGCAAGAGTCCTATTGCTTAATGGACCCCAAACCAGGGAGGAGAGGGGCTCGAGACAACACAATAGGGAAGGATTCTGCCCTGGCAGGCGATGAAACAGATAATAAATCAGGAAGAGCAGAGTGTTCCCAACTCTAAGGCTGCCCTAGCAACTGCTTATGTCCTACACATGTGAGAATTAACTTCACTTTCAGTACAGCAAAGACCTTCCTTGGCTGCTCTCATTTGAGGGGACAGTGTCATGCAAACACAGAGTGATGGAGCCCAGAGCTCTTGGAGGGACAGAGTTTTGTGTCACTCTTGTGACTCTGACTGGGATCCAGGAACCCCATAGCATGGGTGAGCTTTAACACCATGCTTATTCCTCCTGCTTTTTTTGCAAATTCCTCCCACCCTCCCTTTCCTGGGGCTTTTCCCGGAGCAACCTGAGAACCCACTGTCACAGCTCCACATCCCAACAAAACCCAGCGTCGTGCTGGGGTGACGTGCACTGAAAGAGCTACAGCAACAGGAGCATCTACAGCAGCTGCCCCAAAAAACATGTGTTAATGCAGCCTTTACCTTTTCCCCTTTTGGTCCTGGAGGTCCCTGGAAACACATAAGAAGGATCCAAGTTAGGGAACAGCAGAATCATCAATGCACAGGATATCAAACCCAAGAAGGTTCCATTCATCAATCACAAATCTGAGCCACATTCTCTATTATTTTAAGGCATACATGCTGCTATTTGAAGTTATGCACTGCCTGACATGAGCAACACGCTACCAAAAAGCACCCAGGAGGTTGTGCCCCCTCCTGCCAGGGCAGGGGATAGAGAAGGACCAGGGCAGGGCAGGGCAGGCAGTGTGACAGCTGCTCACAAACACGTCACTCTAAATAGATGCAAAAGATATCTCGAGGTATTAAATCACTTCTAGGGAAAAAACCCCACATGCTCAGCATATCATTACAACAATTATACATCTGTTTGGAATAAACAGGGAGGACGAGCTGCTTTCTTTGGCCTGCTTGCTGAAGGCATCATTCATCTTCCCTCTGGGAGACAGGCAGGCAGAGACACACTGCAGCCCCAGAGAGAGCCCGAGAGCAACACTTTGATGTGTCTGCTCTGCATCCTCCTCCCAGCACAGAGAAACACCAGATTGCAGGGCTCAGACCAACCCAAGGTGTTTGCTGAGGCAGGACCCAGTGGGATGCAGTGGGGCAAGGTCAGCAGAGAGTGGCAGAGCTGCATCCCTCCCACAGCATCCCTCAGCAAGGCTGCTGGCCCAGGGCTATCGTGGAAGAGATCCTGGACAGTCTGCTTCGAGTCTGGCTGTTTGATAAGTTGGCTTTTTCACTGAGATTTGCTCACTCAGGGTCTCACTCCTGCCCAGTGCAGGACTGGGATCCGATTGTGCTCCCATCACAGGACTTTACTAATTCACCACAGTGTGAGGTGGCCTTCCTTTATTCTTTCCCAATACTTTATTTCTAGGTTTTATTTACATTTGCCATCTTCAGGGATAGGATAAAAACCAACCACAGCAATGTACTGCTGTAACAATACACTCCCTACCTAGCTAGAAATAAGTGTCTGGAATAACTTTTCTATCGCAAAGACTGAATGACTTCTGCCCACCATGAAACCTAGTTGTTTTAGGACCAGAACTTTAAATGATTTCAGATTGTTCCCTCTAGGAAAGGTGGTGGGAGAGAATGGGGTTTGGACACAAACTATGGAGCTGTGACCTCCTGTAGGAATCATCCAGAGGAAGGAACTGGAGCTGGCTAGAGTTCACATAGCATAAAAGTAAAATAGTCTGCATTTCTGTAAAATAAGGAAGTAAAGAGTGAAGAACCTGAATATCCAAAGGGCTTCCAAGCAAAAATGAAATCAAGAAAACAGCTCATAAAATGAAGTCCAGCTGTTCCAGAAAGAATTGTATGGACACTGGAAAGTCTCGAGCAATTCCAACCTCAGCTCCTTTGGAGGGAAACGGAACCCACTTTGGGATCAATTATTTTTATGGCATCACTTTGTAGTTCCAGGAGCACACAACCAAGATCACCGACTTGACTTCTTCAAATGTGCTACCGGAGTTTATTGGCCTGATGCCCATCTGCAGCCTCAGGGCTGGCACAGGGGGGAAGAAGCAGCAGGTAAAGAAAAGTTCACCTCTAGCTGTGCTGGCCAGCCCTGGCTCTGAATTGGATCCTGCATGTGTTACAGACCATGGAATAATTTCCCAAACACAATTTTCTCCCCTAAAAGTTATATATGTGGTAATAAACAAGCAGGAGTTGACATTCTGCATTTTATTGCAGAGCAGCACGAGCAAAGACATGTTACATTTGGCACTTGGTGGTACTTACTGGTTTGCCATCCAAACCAAGAGGCCCCTGAAAAAGGAAGGAAAAGACAGTATTATTAAAATAAATAACCAATTTACAAACATAGCAACATCAGGCATGCTCTGAAAGAGGCTTTACTTACGTACAGTACAACCTTTAGCTATGACTCTATGAAATACCTAATCCTCCATCCATGCAATCCAGCAGGAAGGTCTCACAGAAGGACAGAAAGAGGCAGCAAACAATGAGCGGAGTGTGAAGGAGCGTGGGAGGAAGTGACAGGATTAGTGACAGGGATAAGGTGACACTGCTCTGGCACAACGCTTGGGACTCCCTGAGGCTTTTAAAGTCAGAAGGAGCAGCAGTAAAACGTGTCTGATTTGGTTCAGTTGATCAGGGCCATGAGCGATTCACATCCACCTTGGTCCTGAACCATTTGGTTTTGCCAGAGGACTTGCTGAATCTCTCCCAGTTCACCCAAGACACCCTCAGTCTGTCCTGGTGAGTCTCCCTGGTGGGAAGGAGAGAAAGGGAAGGTTCATCTGCCCCCTGGGCTGACAGCTCTGCCCATCTGCAGTGATGCAAAGCTGGAGCAGCACTTGAAACTGCAAGACCGAGCACGGTTCTTGTCCAGGTCCTCCCTTTCTAGGGTTGCTGCACCATAAATCGACAGGAAAAATTTCCCTGCCACTCCTGGAACTTCAGCCCTTAATGAATATGAAATCACTGAGTGTGCTGGGCCATAGGAAACCTTGCATTTGAGAAGGGATGTGTGTGGGGAGGAGGCACAAAGCTGGCCCTGCCCTCAGCTGGAGCTGCCACACAGGCACTTGGGGACAAAGAGATGCGCACAAGTTATGGTGAATCCCACAGGAACTGAATTGCCACCAATCCACAGACTTAACACCTCTCCTCATTTAAGCCCAAAGAAGGCTCAGCCCTGCAAACCATTGCTGGAGAGACACAGCACGATGGTTGTGAGTCAGCAAATCCCTCAGTCACCTGCTTTCACCCCCAGCTTTCCATCGTGTGCTTCACTGGGCGAGGCTCAATTCTGGAGAGATTGGCATCGTTGCAGCAAAGCCTGACCCGACACCACAGCCTGGCCCTGGTGAGCTCAAACCCAGCCCTGTTCCTCTCACTGGCCATGGCAAATTCGAGGGCTGTGCCTGCAAAGCAGCACCCTGGGATCAGCACCCGCTCCCTCCTATGTCTGCCCTGCCCTCCCACAGGCACATCCTCCTTCCAGCATGCTGGGCTGAAACATCTCCCACTCCACAGCCCTGCCAGCTGGGGGACACACCAAGGCAAAGGTAGCTTGGACTGTGGTACAGAACAAGAGTAAAGCATCAAAGCGCTCTGTATTTCTTAGGGAAATGATTATGGGGACTCGTTTCTAGTTTAGATTCTATCTGTGATGGGGAAATTGAACAAAGGAGACAAAGGTGTTGAAGGGGAGGCCAATGGCTGCATTAAAAAGAGCATCCTCCAGCTCACAGCCATTGATAAGGAATAAATGGCCATTGATAAGGAGTAAATCAGTCTGTAATGGCTATGGAATACAGAACCCTGAGGGACACAGCTCTGCTAGGCAAGAGGCAAATGCAGGTGGCTCAGCCCTGGGCAGGGCATCAGTACCTCTGTCATAAGGCTGGGGGACCTGTACAGGACAAGCTCACTTGGAAATAAACAGGCATTTCTTTACACATGAGATTTCTGAAGTGACTAAACATAGATTACATTCCTAACATGTGTATTATTTCCCATGAGGAATTACCAGTGCAAAAAAAGTAGCAGTAATGAAAAATAAAGCAGTTGTATCTATCAATACAAAAGCTTGCAGGTGACAACCAAACTGCCTCTTCTTCCCCGACACCACCCCGTGCTTTATCTCACCTCAATTACTTAGATTATAAGAGCTAGGAAAGGCCCCTGGTCCGTGGAGCTTCCTTCCTGGAACTAGGATTGTCTGAGGGGATTCACCTGCAGCTCCCCGTCCCCTCCAGAGCACAAGCCATGGGATCTGAGCAGAGAACTGGCAGCATGTTCAACTTCTCAGAGGAGTAAAAGCCACAGATTTTTTAGATTTATTTTTTAATATACAATACCAATTCCCCAGCTTTTAGCTATTCTTGTATCAGTCCACAAAGGGACATCCAGAAGGCAAAACAATGGCCTATTCAGAGGATGTTTGTTTGAGGGAAAGCATTTAATGCTTGAGAGAAACAATATCCATCAGGGTTTCAAAGGGGCTCTTGGCCAGCCACGGCACTGAATGGACACGACTAACAGACTTTTAAATGTCTTGTCAGTCTGGGCTGGAGATTTAATTGACTCTGCTCTACTTGCCCAAACACCTGTGTGAGCAAGGCAGGGCTAGAGCAGGAGAGCACCTGAAACCCTCACTCAGCTCCTGTAACTCCCAGGAGAACCCATGTGTTGAGATCATCATTGTCTTTTATTTGAATTCTCCTCCATGGCATTTTAATTAAAGATTAAGCGATCTTTAATTTATTTGATAAACAAGGAACAGAAAAGCAACAAGTAACCTCCCATTTCCCCACTCGAAAACCAAAAATCACTTTCACTTAAACAACCAGCACTAAATAGATGAAAAAATGACACACTATTTAATGATGTCTTAATAAAATACAGATGCTGAGAATGAAGATGGAGGTCAGATAAGAGGTTGGGGCTTGAGTAGAGCTTGTTACTACATCATGTACTCTCCATGCATGCCTTGGTTTGGCCACACATTTCAGCTTCAGAGTAAGGAGCTACATTCAGCTATGTCTGAAAGCAAATTCCAATATCTCTTCATGTTGTTTCAGAGGAGAAGCTCAGAATTGTTGAGATACCTCACCAAGATACCACCTCTCATTGCAGAAATGAGATTCACCCATGGCTGAGAGCAGCTGAAGGCTTGAGAACAGTTTTGAGTTCACCAAAAGGGACAATGTGGAGTTTGCAAGCTCCGATTCACATGCCAAAGCTCTTCCAAGAATTAATTAGCATTTCCCAAGCCCATCACTCACCTCTGGCTCAGAGCAAGCCGAGGTGCCAGCCTGGTTACCTGGCCCTCTGCCCTCCTCCTCCAGTGCCCTTGCTGCTGCTCTTACAGTGTTACAGGAATTTTAAGGAAGGGGGGGAAATATCTAGTGAAAACAAAGCCAGAGATGATTAAGAGGACAATCCTTCTGAGTTGGGAAATCTTCTCTCATGGTTATTTTTAATGTTTCCTGCTCTGCTAAAAATTAGCACAGGGGTCGGAAGGAACCCTGCAGTCAAATTTTAACAAACTCAAAGGGCTGCCTTTCAATCTCTGTCTCTGTGGTTTGAGAAAGGGGCAAAATCTTACAGTTTAAGGAGGAGGAAAGTGTCAGAACAAAAGAGCACGACGATATTTCAGTATCCCTGGGTCATTAGGCAGCCTGGAGTGCAGCAGAGCCAGGGAACAGGGACCATCCCTTCCTATAGGGCACGCTGTAAATCCTGCAGTGGCACAGCAGCTGCTGCCACTGAGGGGCCTCAGCACATTCTTCTGGAGAAGAAAGCTCTGGCCAAAACTGTGGCCAACATGCCCTGCCAGGGCTGTCACAAGGAAAGTGCAGGAAGGCAGCCAGGTCACTGTGGCTGCTCCCAGCTCAAGGGAGAGGGGAGAAAAGGCACTGAGGAATGAAAATGAACTGTGAGTTCTCTAAAGAGCAGCTGAGAGTCACTGGCATGAACTGGGAATAAACGGAGTGCAAGAGAGATGGCAGCTCATCCCTAATTACTGCTATCCCCTCCTCCCTCCCTGGACTCCTCAGGTACAGAAGGACCACACATACCCTTATTAAATAACAAATTTCTACTCCGTGTAATACCATCTCTGCTACAGTAATCATTTGACCTTTCAAATGCATTTAAATTCTTACATTTATATGATATATGATAGACATGATCTACTGTCCAATATATGATCTAATTTATTATATTTTATTAATGATTATTATTTATATAAACTAATAAATTCAGTACTGCATGTAAAGACATGTGAAGGGTATGAAATCAGTCACAGAGGGAATCATCCCACGCACACAGCACTTTGAGCCTGGGTATGTCCTTGGTGGGAGGTTCCTCCTGCATCAGCCCTGACCTCGGAGTCACTGCTGTGAGACCCCAAAATCATGTTAGTGTGCAGCACAACACAGCTTTGGAAACATTCCTACCAGGGGCTGTCATGTTTAAGCATTAAGATCATTTATATCGTGATAGTTTCATGTTTAACTTTACACAGCATGAATGGCCTCACTGGAGTGGGATGGGATTGAAGCACAGGGGGACAGCTCTGCACCTAACCCCAGATATTTTTTCAGCATGAACATTGTTAACAATCCTTTGCTAATAATTTTCTCTGTATCAAAAAAGCTATTTCAAGTATTGCCCAGCACAAATTCCCTTTTGCTCCGTGACTATGTGTGAACTGGAACACCACTTTTCATTACTAGGTGATGGTTTCTGCATTGTTTAAAAAAAAAACCAGACCAAAAAGCCAAAACCAAACAGCATCTACAATTTTCTTCCAAGCACTAAACAGCATTGCTGATGAGCTATGATTATTTTTTAATGTTTGCAAGGCTAATTGTTTTCATTTGGAAATAGTTTACACATGCAGGCCGCATCCTGCCTGGTGTCAGGGCCAGGCTCTCCTTGTTCAGCTCCAAACTCCTATTTCTTTCCACAAGGAAGGGCAATTAGGAGGTTCCCAAAATCTGTCTCCCTGCAAAGCACAGCCCTGCATGTAACATCCAACCCCAGTCTGGAGAGATCCCAAGGGAGCTGCTCCAGGCAGGGGGACGAGCTGAGTCCCCTTTGCCCACAGAGTCCTCCAGCTACAGCAGCTCTCACCCCCCTCCCAAATTTCTCTCCAAAAAGGCCACCCGAGCACACCCACGGAATCTGGCGGGGCTCAGCATCACCAAAGTCTCAAAGGCTCCTCTGAAACATTCCTCCAGGGGGAATCACATCCCACAGCCCAGGCTGCCAGCCATAGATCTCCCAGCAGAGGTGTCAGGTAAATGATGCAGAGCAGCCTGATAAGAGCCAAGTGTGTTAACAAGGCAACCAAAAACCCTCACAAATCTGTGCTCTATTCCAAAAAAAAAAAAAGGAGATCTGTCCTCAGACTGCTGGGAGGCCTCTGCCCATTCTTTGATGGAAACAGAGCAGAAAGGAGCAGTAATTTGCTAAAAACTTCACCCATAATGCAAACCAGATGCTGGGGCTCTGCGAGGGAGCCGGGCTGGTCCCCGCTGGCCATCCGGGGGCTGTGCAGAGCCAGCGAGAGCCCATCTCCCTTGCCCGGGGCATGGATGCTCCAAGCATTTCTGAAATCCTTGGGAAACAAACAAAAAAACAAACACCCAGAAAAAACAAACCCAAACCTTATCCTCAGAACGCTTTTGGGCCAGCACTGGGCTCTGCCCACTGCTCAGCCCCTCCTTTGCACTGCCGTTCCCAGCTGTCTTCCAGACACGCCAACCACGCTCATCAGGGCTTCAAGTGGAGATAAGGGACCTTTTCCCCTGCAGGAGCTGCCTCTTCCTTAACCACAAGATGTGCCTTCTTCCATCTGTGCACAGAGCTCCCTCCTTGTTTTGCTGGATGTCTTCTCAGAGATGCTCAAGAAAAATATCTGGGATGAAATCGAACGCTGACTGGTGCAAAGGGGTGGGGAACAAACACTGGGCTGGAGCTGCACAGGGCACTGCTTGGGTTTCCAAGGAAGGTCACTTGGAGATGCCAGAATGGAGCCAGTTTGTTCACTGCAGGGATTCCTGGGCAGATGTTCCAGCTCCCCTTATCTGCTGCAGAGCATCCCTTCAGAGGCAGGAGCTCACTCATCTGTGCATCACATTGCACCAGTTTTCTTCCAAAACAACAAAATGCTTTTATGGACGAAAGAGTCCCTTGACTTCCCCCAAGTTTCTGAGGCTTAAATGAGTTCCATGTGTTCTGTGCAACTGCTTGCTTTAAAATGTGATGTCCAGTGGGGCTTTGGATATATGTTTTTGTTAATGTCTGACTATGAGAGAGGAGGTGGCCTCTGTGGTGGGAATGCAGAGAAAACTTCTTGGTTTTCCCCAGTTTTTCTCTGCCTACACACCAAGCCTCGGTGCCACAGGGCTGTGCCCAAATACTCTGGAAAGAGAGATGCAGGTCCACCAGCTGCACTCACAGGAGTCAAAGCAGGGAACCAGAGGAAAAGCAGCACAAGATGCCAGGAACCAAATCCCTTCCCTGCCTGGGTGATTTGGGCAGCGAAGTTCTCCTTGCCGTTGCTGTCAGCACCTTCACCAAGCTCTCTCCCCTCTTCTCCCAATCCAGAACCACTGGAATCACAGAGGATAAACAAATGCAGTCCCTCTACTGGGTGGGATTTAAGACAACTTTATATTATCCCTGTGGAAGAATTACCTCTAAATCAAAGGGAAAATAAAGTGCTGCCACGAAGAGCTGGTCTTCACAAAATCATTGTTGTTTCCACATCAGAGAGCTGGTAAATGGATGTGGCAGGAAAACACGCTGGATCTGCTTTTCCCGTTTCAAGAGGGCTTTCCCTCTAGGCAAATCATTACGTGAATTGGCCACAAAACTGATATTAAAATTAAATGAAAAAGACTGGAACTACAAAGTTTGCCTTGTAAAATGAATGTTTGTTACTTCTGTCTTCGGGGCTCTTACTGGGAGAGGTATGTGTGCAAATGCCTTCACACACAGGAGATGCTCCTTGAAGTCTGAACAGTTACGAGTCAAGATTCTCATGAGAGCAAACACACGACTGAACCCTAAATTACAGTTATGACCCTGATTAACTGAGCTAAGAAAACTAAATACCAACAGAAGCCTTCATCACACGACAGAGCATTTGAAAATATGCAAGTCTAGTGAGGCACAATCAGCCAAAACAGCCTTTGATGGACAGGCAATCCACGCCCGTGCATGAGCTGCCTTCCAAGGTCTGGGAAGCATCTGCCTACCGCAAAAAAACCAGGAAAAGTTTGAGATCTGCAGATACCACGAGATCTGACCATGGAGCATGGTCTCCCCTATCTCACACGGGGTTTCTGGCAGCTCTCCTGAGGAGTTAAAATGCTGCCTGCTGCTCTGCTTTGGGCACAGAGCAATCCCAGAGCCACAGACACTGGCCCAGGCTGCACCCTGAGCACACCCAAGCAGGACCTGGAGACAATTGCACAGAGGGAGGCAACTCATCCAGTCACCAGGCAGTTCAACTCTAAGTGACTTCTACAGCTCTCTTGTGTCACATCTCATTTTCTGTTGATGCCTTTTCCAAAACACCTGGCCAGGTGCATGTCTTTCTGGCAAATTCTGAGGGACCACAATGGCACGGAGGAACCACCACCAGGACCAGGCTTAGGCACGTGTTCCTCATTTCCTACACCTCCTCCTGCCTGCATTCATAACACATTTATGGGTCACACACGGAAAGCTTGCACTCTCCTTGGCTCAGTCCTCTACACTAACTGAAATTCTTAATTGCTGAGGGGAAACCCCCCCAAACTCCATTGGTTATGGCCAAAGTCTAGAGCTGTGAACAAAGTCACTGTTCCAGAGCTCCACTGTGCTGGGTCAGGGAACCATCTCCCCTTCTACACGTGCTCCTTCAACCCATCTCCCAGACGTCAGCATAGAAAAACACATTTGGCTTCACTTTATGTCTTCAAAATTAATTAAACCCAGAGAGTTTTACCATCCTTACCAGTTGATTTCTGGCTCATACATTACAGCTGACTTCAGTGGATGATTCTGGATTTACAACGCTGCAGCCAAAGGAAGATATTAGCTGTGTCCAAGGCTTCCAAAGTTAAAGTTTCTGAAGATGCTGACCTGAGTAGCTCCAACAGCTCCTTACTGTGAGCTGGATTACAAATGCACAAGAATGCAAGAGGTGGGCAGGACGATGCCTGGGTACTTCCAGTCAACACACGATTAACAAAATTCAGAAGGCAAATATTATATACCAGAGGGACAAAATGAGCAACACACCACTCAACTAGAAATAAATCCTAGTATTCTAAGGAAAATGCATAAATAGGAGACAACTCTGCTTCATATCATGCTTTTTTTCCTGCAAAGCCTCTTCCCTGCTCTGCTTTTTATTAATGAAGATATGCACATGAAGTAATTCCCCTCATTAATCAACTTCATTCTTTTGGTTTCTTCCCACTTGAAGTGACAGCCCTCCAATTGGGATGTCACGTAGCAGTGTAGGCTGAGACTGATTTTAGGGTGGGATGAGTAGCAGAGGCCAATGGAACCCTCAAGAAACAGAGACTTCAGCTTCAAAAGGCCTCTCCAGGAGATGGGAGGAGGGAAGAGAATGAGTCCCAGAGAACCACAAATGCAGTATCTCACTGGGAAAGAGGAGAAATGCCACACAGGACAACAGCTGAGTAGTTTGAAGGCAGGTATGGCATCATCCCTGTGTGGGGCAGGGAAAGAGATGAGAGCAAGGCTGCTAAAAGCACTGCACAACCTTAGAATCACAGAGTCATTCAGGGTGGAAAAGACCTCTAAGATTGTTGTGTCCAACCATCCAGCACTGTCAAATCCACCACTAAACCATGTGCACAAGCACCACATCCACACATCTTTTCAATCCCTCCAGGGATGGTGACTCCATCACTGCCCTGAGCAGCCTCATCCAATGCTTCACAACCCTTCTGGTGAAGAAAGTTCCCCTAATATCCAATAAAAACCTCCCCTGGCACAACCCAAGGCTGTCTTCTCTCGCCCTGTCCCTTGTTACCTGGGAGAAGAGACCAACCCCCACCTGGCTCCCATTCCTTTTCAAGCACTTGTAGAGAGCAATAAGGTCTCCCCTGAGCCTCCTTTTCTGCAGGCTGAGCCCCCCCTGCTCCCTCAGCCCCTTCTCATCAGACTTGTGCTCCAGACCCTTCCCCAGCTCTGCTGCCCTTCCCTGGACACGCTCCAGTCCCTCTTGGAGCCCGGGCAGTTCTTCTCCCTCCACACATCAAACACCTACATAACACAAAGACCCTCCTGCTCCGAGGGGTCAGCCCAGAGCCTGCTCCTCCATCTGCTCCTCATTTCCCCCTGTTCCTCCTGCCCAGACACAGCTGCCCCAGCCCCTGCACAGCCAGCCCAGCTCCCCTCCTGCTTTAGGAGGACGAGAGAGCCCGGCACGCTGACACACTGACAGCACATCAAGCCGAGGGGAACCACTCAGAGCATGGATGTCTCCTCAGAAAGCACGGCTCAGGACACGGCCCAGGGGAGGCCGGTCCCAGCCCAACAAGAAACACATTTCCATGGCTGCACATCTGCTTCTCCTCTGCTCCCAGCAGGCCCTCGTGCAGACCTGGGCTCAAATCTGGTGTATGGGCCAGGTGGCCTTTTGGCAAAGGCTAAAGGTGTCCCTCCAGGTTTCCCTCCTTGCAAAGGTGCTGTCAGCTCAGAAAAGGGAAGCTCCAAAACAATGCAGTTAAAGCAGCAGGGGCTGGTGGCCCCCTGAAGCACAGCAGGAGAGCTGAGCACACACCTGGGACTGTGCAGAGCCCCCAGCGAGGACAACCAGGGCTCCACCACCATGGGCAGGTCCCTGAGCGGGGTCTGGCAGACACAGCAATGCCATCAGGCAGGGCTAACCAAAGGCAGATCTGTTTGCCCAGGACCTTGTCTAGAAAACCATCATTCTCTCTCCTGATCTGCCCATTTTGTAGCATTTTTATCCCTGTCTTTTCCTCAGAGACCATGCGTGCCTCGTGAATCAATGGAGCCCCGCAATCCATCTGTAATTACCAATTATTCTGGGGTTTCTGCATAAAAGAATCATTTATGCTGTGGTTTTCAGGCACCAACACTGCTGGTTCACCCCAGGACACCATCCATGTGTCACTCCAGCCACCACCACCAGCACAAAGGGCCAGAGGAACATTGTGGTGTGCCAAAAGAAGGACCACTCAGATGTCAGATGAGAAAAGCAACCTGCCAGTTCTCCTCCACCTCTGGGGGAAACTGCTCTTTTCCCCCTCTCTCCAGAAGTCATTTAAGGTGATTTCCTCTAAAAGGATCTTCCAAGATCAGTGTTTTGGCATCAAAAAGAGTAAAAGCCTCACTGCTCTCTGGTACTTTCACTTGCATTCTGGCAAGCTGAGGAGCAAGAAGCAAGGCAGGCTCTCAGACTGAGGAAACTTGCACCCCAAAACCCAGGAGCTTATAATGATCACTGCCTCTACATGCAAATTACATAGCCCAGATGAGGAAAAAAACCCCAAACCTGCAGGTATTTTGGACACAAAGTAGGTGATTTGCCTTTCTATGCCCTCAGCTCTCTGGAGAGAACACACAACGCACGTCGAAGCCCCAGGAGAACCCCAATGATATGCAATATAAGTGCTCTTAAACAGACCTTTCTGCCCTCCAAGAGAGTTTTCTCAGCACCTAAAGCAAGAAGTTCACCAAGCCATGGGCTTCTGCCTTGTTCCCCAGAGTGGGCAGCCCGTGGGAGCCACTGAATGCCATTCCTACAGTGTGTCAGGGGAGTTTTTGTGCTGCAATTTCATCATTTGTTAAATGCAGTTACAAATCTGGCAGCACAAGTTCCACCCTTCCAACACCATCTTTCCTCACGGGTTAGAAAACCCCTGAAATGGATTAGATTATTGGCCCGGAGGTCAAAACTGCTTTAAAAGCTTTCCCAGCTCTGCAATTAAAATAGGAAATAGAAAATCTCAAACAGGACAATCTTCAGGCCACCTTTGGGGCAGCTGATATGGCAAAGGCAGGTGTGTGGATGGATTCTGCCTCACCATGGGCATCAGAAATGCTCTTTTTCCCTTAACCTGCCATTGATATCAAAAGTTAAACTATTTAACAACAAAGTCTTTGTCCTTCAGACAAATCCAGCTGAAATGGAGCAAGTTCAAAAGTTACTGGGGAAAGAGAAGACAGACCCATAGAGCCCTTAGCTCATAGGAACCTACTCTGAAATTCAGGCTGAAGTAAGTGATTGATCCATAATCAATGGGATATCAAAACTAAATGAAACATGACCAGAAGAGCAACAAATCCCAGCAGCCTTCATGGCTGTTACAGCAATGTTAGTAGGATGTGCCATAGGATTAAAAATAGAAAATAAATCCTGCCTGGAGTTTCAAAAATAATAATAAACCTACAGAACTTCATAAAGAAGGAAACTGCTTCTGCTGTAAAGTTTTATTGTAGGGCAAACTCCTCCTCTTAGGATGTTTAGTATAAAAATACCAAAATCATCTTATAAAATCTGTTTTCTCTTCTGGCCCCATTTCCAGAGCTCTGGATCACTTCATCCCTTTAAAGCTTCCTTTGTTTGCAGCTCAGAGACACACCAGCAGCTCACAAACAGAGCACTGCTACCCCAGGGGTCACTGCACCTATCCCTGACACCAAACACCATTTAATAGCCACCTACTCTGCTTTTGCACCACATCCCCCTCCTGAAGCAGCTCAGAGTTTATCTGATCACCCTGAAGGGAACTAAATAATTAAATCGGTTTGACTACACAACTGGATGTAATAAAACCTGTCCATATGCTTCTGTTGAATACTCTCAAGCCTGCTGTATATTTAGTTTCCTCCTTTTCCAGGTATACATCTTGCTTTGGAAATGCAATTATCCTCACCTCCTTATTAGATAAAGCTAATTAGTGCAGCCACAGCCATATGGATGTAGTAATCCAGTGTTTGCTGGGTTTCAAAGTCTGGAATAAGACCAGTCTGACAGCTCACCTGGACTGGAGGTGCTGGAGGTAAGAGAGAGGAGGAGAAAAGCTTTGCTGCTGTTATTCCATTTCCCCAGTGCAGACACGGCAGCAGAGCTGGAGGTCACTGCCAGTCCCCAACACCATCCAGGAGAGCTGGAGCAGCTCCAAAATCCCCCACGAGGAGCTGGGATGGGCAAGGTTGGCCAGGCTGCCCCTGGAGGCAGTGATGGTGCTCTGTCCTAGGGAACAGCCACTGCTTTCCCCCAGCACTTCTGGCTTTCAGAGCTCCACAACTAAACCACACAGAGGCTTTGCCAGAACATGACTGGGACAGAGGAGAAGGGATAAACCTGCCACGGGCACTGCTATTCCAGCAGCGGTTTGCCACATCCCACAAGGGCAAAAAGCCACCCTGAAACTGACACTAAACAGCCCATTAGAATGAAGTATCACATCTTGACTTCTAATAAATGAAACTCCTATTTTCCAGCAGGCCACTGGTGCATCTGTACAACCTCCTTGCTTCAGCATCCCCAGGGTCGGGGCTGCTGCGGGCAGGGACCGCCTGAGGGAGACAAACCCCTTCCCTGGACAGTCCCGCTGGCTCAGACTTCCCTGCTCCTCCCTCACACTGAACTTCACTTACCCAAATCAGCCCCAAGCACTTTCCTGTTAGGGATGCAACAGGCTGGCTCTGCAAAATTAACCCCATCTCCCACCCCTCCCCTTCTAGGGAATGCTGTCTCCTCCCCAGGGCTCCAGGGGAAGTGAGAACTGCAAACAGCTCTGGAATTCCCTTCCAATCCATCTCCCCTGAGCTCTGTGACACACAGAAAACTCAACAGATGTTTGGTTATGGGCATTCAAGGGGAACTGGGCCAGGGCACGGGGTGGCAGAGACAAGGAAGGAGTTTTCCTAACACAGTCCTTCAGGGGGGGGGAAAATAAAGGGAAAAAAGACATCAAGCATAGGAAGGAGAAGGCTAAGAATAGCCAGGAAGCCCCTTCCAGAACATCAGGCAGAACAGGACTCGCTACACCCATTCAAAAAGCAGGAGCAGAGGTGCAAAGGTGCTGGGGACACGGAGAATCTGCACAGTGGTTTTACCAACCCATCCCACCAGGCATGGAGCCCCTCAGAGCTG
Organism: Campylorhamphus procurvoides; assembly: GCA_013396655.1. Lineage (NCBI taxonomy): Eukaryota > Metazoa > Chordata > Aves > Passeriformes > Dendrocolaptidae > Campylorhamphus > Campylorhamphus procurvoides. The sequence goes on from WBMV01006429.1 coordinate 845,094, forward strand.
GAGCACCGTGGCCATCCCAGTTGTTGGTGGGGATGAGGGGAGCCAGATGGGAGGCTGTGCTTTGGGATCTGGCCAGAACAAGGACTGCCTCCTCCTGCACACCACAGCAGGACATCTCTGCTCCCAGGGAAAAAGTTTTGGAGATGGGCAAATGAGGATCCATCTCAACACCTGAGGCTCTTTCAGCAGTATCCCCAAATCTGGCCACTTACAGCTCTAAGTGGGACAAATCCCAAAGCCTTCACTGACTTTGCAATCCAGCAAACTCTTGGGCAAGAGCATAAATAGCACCAGGAAAGGGTTCAAGTATTTCACCCCTATAAACAGTACTGGAGAATATTGCACAGTTTTAGGGCTAAATCCCTCAAAAGCTACTGCTGATAAAGGAGGAGGGAAGAAGATTGGAAAAAAAAAAGAACTCAAGAAAGGCAAAGAGATTCAAGTCATGGGAAAAGACTGAGCGGACCACAGAGTGCAGATTAGAAGAGAATTAAAATAAAAGGAGTAGTGGAGTTACCGGGTAACCATCTCGTCCTGACTGCCCCTGTGGGGTGGGAACAAGGGAGACAAGTCAGTCAGTGCATCTGCAGCAGCATGACAACACAGCAGGCAGGCCATGGGGCCAGCAGCTCCCCAGCCAGCCCTGGCACTGCAGTTCTGGGGACAATATTCCTATCAGGATGGTCACACCTCCAGAGTATTCTCCCCAGATTTTGATCTCGTGGTTCCCTTTGGCTACTTACCGAGGGGTTTGCCAACTCGCCCCCATCCCTGCTGCCCCTGCTCAGCCCCTGCCACCCCTGGAGCCAGGGACACTCACTCTGGATCCTGGCCATGGACCTACCTTGGGACATGAGTACCAGGAAGGATGGAAATTCCCAAATACCCAGGGGCTGGGGAGAGGTCAGGGAGGCTGTGGCTGCTGAGCAATCACTGAGCTTCCAGCTCCTGCTCCAGCACTGGGTTCAGTGAAGGTTTCCCCCTCTTGGATCCATCACCTCCCTCTCAGGATGCAGCTCTCCCAGCTCACATCCGAGCTTTGCTTTGCAATGAAGCAGAAAGCACCGCTGATGCTACAGGGGAAGATCCTGCTTAAGTTGCCAGTAACACCTACAAAACCAGCAGAGCAAAACCCACCCCAGTAGGATATTCCACCTTTTCTGCTCTCCTGGGAGGTTCCCAGAGGTGTTTACGGCTCGAGCTGCCATCAAACACGCCGGGAGCTCCAGCCCAGAGCCTGCTGTGAGCCAGACCCCGGGCAGGCTCTGGGGAAGGGGCTGTGAAGGATTAGCTGGTACACAAGCAGGCAGTAAAGTGTGTTTCTGGTACAGCAGTGTCATGTGCTCCCATAAACACAGGTTATGTCAGCACGCTGCGGGCGGAGAGCCACAGCCAGGCATTTCCAGGGCATGGCACAGCCCCCTCCTCACCACCCACAGGGCTCTCCCTCTGCCCAGGTGCCCCTGCAGCACCGTCCTGATCCATCCAGGAGCCACGGGGACTTCAACAACCAGCTATGTAACAAATTACAGGCTTGGGATGGAGCATACAGTGAGATTTTTATGGAGATGTATGGCACTGGAGCACACAGGGATAAAGAGGAAACCCTTGGAACGCCCAGCCCTCGCTCGCTGGTGAGTTCCCCAGCCAGCATGCTGACACATAATGTGTCTGCTAATATCTGGGACTGTAAATGTTTAATTACAGTCTGTTCTAAGTCTATCGTTCAATTGTAGAAATTTCCTACCCAGCATGTGATTTTAATACCCTCCAAAACAGAGGGTTTACAGCATATCTAAGCAGAAAACCCCTTACTCACAGACAGGACAATCAATCATCCAGCAGCCACAAATCCTGCACCACAAATTCGAGTAATTTCATATACATAACTAGATTATGACAGCCAAAAAAATAAAATACCAGAACAACTGCTACTAGGGAACAACAGAATGGAGGATACAGCGTGAGCAGTGTGATGCTGTACATGTAAGGAGTAATTGATTCCTTATGGCCAAAATCAAGAAACAAAAGAAACTAATAAATATAGTACTGCTGAAATAAAATAATATTGTGGTTCTGTGGGTTCTAGAACTTATATGTTATGCTTAAAGAAGTCTCTGGCAAATACTGCTTATGTTAAAAAAGGATTAAAAACAAAAAACAAAACAAAAAGCTAACCCAAAACAAAAATGAACTAAACCAGGAGCTGCCTTTTAAAGAAAGGGGGGAAAGAAAAAAGGTCTTGTTTGTGTTAAATCTCCCCGTGCTCTGTTTGCAATTCAATAGTGCCGTGGGAACCAGGAAATGAAACCAACTCGAGACAAAGAAAAATTAATAGTGCACCATATGTTGCTGTGTCAAATCACATGCAGTAAACGTGAGCAGACAGCACACGTGAGGTGAGGCAGCCCAGCCCAGCCTGGGTGGTGCGTGGGGCCGAGAACAGCTCCGAGCACCAATAGGACCAGCTTTGCCAGGAAGCCAAAGCATCTCAGCCGGGAGGAAAACGCCCCTTAAAAGGTGTATAGATGGAGTTTGAAAGAGCCAGCGCCCCCAGTGTCCTCGTCACTTGTAACCTGTCATTGAGGGAGAAGTTATTTGTTTCCTTAACTAATGAAGCCGAATTCCATCAGTTGCATAAAGGACAGAACTAAGAGTCAGGCAGAAGCCCTGTGGGGCCAAAAGGCCTCTCTGGCTCAGCCTCAGTGGATGCTCTGCACAACTTCCCACCTTGCTCCCTCTAAAGTCACCCAAAGAATCGCTTTGCCCAGCTCCCTCTTTAGTCTTGACACTATGGAATGAACTTGAAATAGAAGCAAAACCTCCAGCCCTTAACTAAACCCACAGCCAATCCCAGGGGACCCAAAGCCACGGTGCTGTGACAATCCCAATGCTTGGCGTGCATTCCTAGTCACCTTCTGGCTTTTGAACACGTTTGCAGACCTGGAAGTTATTTAGCCCAGAAATAGTTACCAAATTTATCTTCCCTAAAATGATCCCTTTTCAACCCAGTGAAGCTCCAGAGGAAAAGAACAACTTGAAGAAACATCTCTGTTATTGTAATGACAGAGCAGGAAATGTGGCTGCAAACAGCCTGCATCTCTCCTCCTCCTTGGGGGAGAAAGGTAGAAAGCCAGGAGCACCTAATACCCATAACTATTTTTTTAAACAACCCCTGGACAGCTTGGAGGGGACAAACAAAACATGAATCCTCACTCCAAAACCAGCAGAAGAACAGGAGACTTGAATGTGGTGGCACAGCCAAAAGAAAGTCTGGGCATTTGGAAGCAGGAGTTGACACATTTTCAACTATGACCCCTTCCAACAAATATTTCCCCATAAATTTTCTTGTTGCATTGGTAGAAATGCTCATTATTCTCCCAAGACTTCAAAGAGAGACGTAAGCAAGCTATGGCTTTCCCTCTAGATCCCCTTGTGAGGTGACCAAACCCGTATTAAATGATGGAAACACAACAGGTAAGAAAAGCAAGACAAAGCTTTAGAACCCATAACCCCCTAACGTGTTAAAATATTAGTACAGCACTGCTTCTGTTAAATGGAGACAGATTAAAGAACTCTAAAGGGAGAAATCTCTTTTGACTGAATATTTTCTGAGCATAAAATTACTGGAAGTCCCCCAGGGCAGCAAGTTCAATATCTTAAAATTCCCCTCCCCCCTTCTATTTGTCTACAATCATTAAAAAAAAACCCAAACCCAGCAACATCTGGTACCAATTTTGCCTCCAGACACACCTCTACCAAAAAACGCTGTGCTTTAGCAAGGACACTGAAAGGCAGGGGAAAGGGGAAACCTTAACTTTGCTGATCCGACAGTAAAATCCACGATACTTACTGCAGGTCCTGCAAAACAAAAGAAAAAACAGTCACTTCATTTCAAAGACAAAGGACAATGTGATCAAAGAGCACACAGCAGGACCCAACATCAGATCTCCTCAGGAGTCCCCATTTCAATGCCCACGGGGGGACTTTCCAGGTACAGTGAACACCACCAGCATCTCCTCCTGCTGCAGGACCAGCTCCCCTGGGCTGCAAACCCAGTCTTTTCCCATCTCCCCCCAGTGGGACTGGTCCCTCTGCCCCCACCAGGCCATGGGCACACCACAAGGCTTTGCCCACGTGCAGGAGGACCTGGGGCATCACCTGCAATGGCAGAGCAGGGCCAGCAAGAGGCAGAGAGAAGTGGCTGGGAAAACGGGCAGGTTTTGATGAATGAAAACTGTATTTTCACTGTGGACCTTATTTTTGTTACAGGTTATGGGAGAGGTGAAGGAGAGATGCTTGCAGAAGCCAGAGGAGCAGTGCAGTGGGCATTGATAAGGATGTTGCTGCTGTTTGATCCTCACCACTCCCTGACCTCAAAGCATGTCACACAGTCCCGTGTCACCTCCACGTGGGCCCTCCTCAAGGGCTCTGATTTCTCTCTCAAGGTTTTTAAAATTTGTTTTACAACTGGAACACTGCTCTGTTGAATTACAAACAACCCCAAATCAAAGAACAAGGAAAGCCTAAGAATGGGGACTGGCAGCAGGTGAAGGCTGGCAGAGCACCAAGAGCCATCCTGTCAGCCTGTGTCTGTCACCTGAAGGTGGCCAGTGCCACACACAGGCACAGCCCAGAGCTCGGGGGGCAGGAGATGCCCTCTACTCCTCCCTCTGTGCCAGGAGCCTGCTTTCTTCAGTGCCAAAATTCACACAGGCTCTTAACTCGCTTCCCTTGGTCTCATTTCTTCTGGATACAGAAGTCAGTGGCTCTGTGCCAATTTATTAACTGAGAATCATAAACCCGATTTATTAACTTGCTCACACCAAGCTACCCACAAAAGCCCTTTTGTGGAAAAGGCAAAGACAAAGTCTCAAGTAAGAGGCTGGCAGGAAATTATTTTAATATGGGATTTCAATCATGTACCAATTATAAGCTCTTTGGAATTTGTTGCCTTTTCTCCTCTCCTCAGCTACTGTTTTTAACCCCAGCACGTGCAGAAAGGGGCTCTTTTAAAGTGCTTTCCTCTCAAATCCAGGGATCACTGTTGGTGGGGGTCTGTATCTGCACCCTGGGATGTTCTCCAGCCACATCAGTGGAGTTACAGAGTTACATAAATCTTCATTAAGGCATAAAGTTAAGCCTATTGAACTGATCTCTTCTCCTCCTAGGAACAACATCACTTTCTGGCTTGGTGAACACCTTTTCCAACAGCCCAGCCACAAGACACTTGTTTCCTATGGAAGAAAGTCAGATATTTGGGAAGTCAATAACAAATAGTGAAGTTAGTCCTGTACCCAGGGGTTGTCCACACCCAGCCATCCCATCAGGGTGGGCACACTGCATAAGAAACATGCTCTTTCCAAAGAAATTTGCCAGAATTTACTGCTAATAATTTAGAGTAGTGAGAATCAGTTTGAGATCTTGAAAGGAAGGATGAAACCACTTGGATATTCTTCTTACAAGAAATAAAAGTTGGAAACAGCCTTTGTGTGTTTAAAATTCTGTAACACATTAACTTGGGGGCTGATTTCAGAAGGAGGAGGAGAAAGACAAAATAACCTGCAAGTGCACAGAGTTTGGTCTGTGATGGATTTGCTCTGAAGGGGGATGATGCTGCTGTAACAGGGAGTGAACATGTAATACCTGAGCCTGTAAGGGATGGAGACATTTGGAAACACCAGGACATTCCTTAAGAACGGGGGCAGCTGTGCTAGCAGGAGGCGAAAATCAAAACTCATTAAAAATAAATGATCCAGATTTCCTGATTGACTAACATTCATGTTGTAACAGAATGTTGGGACCCGTGTGCTGGTCCTGGCAGGGTGGGCTGGAGCTTGGGACATGCTGGACCAAACCAAAGGGGTTCAAATATGACATCTCCCCAGAAAAGCTGCTGGTGGGAGTTTCCTGGCCTCATGGCAGAATAAGTTGGGTTTGAAAAGTAACCTCTTTCACAGTGGTAGTTCCCAGGGACAAGTTCCAGTCACTGCAGCAACCCCATCCTGTGACCAGCTCTGCTGCCCTCTGTGATTGCCACAGGGCCAGGTGATAGAGAGAGGAAATAAAAGGTGTCAGATGGAGCCATTTGACTCAATTCCCCCCTGGTTTGTTCAGCTGGGCTGACAGCAGCACAGACACTCCTCCAGGCACTTGATCCTTGTGTCTGAGCTCAGGGGAGGGGGGACAGTGGGGACAACTGTGCCACCATGGGAAGCTCAAGGTGCCACCAGAGCTGTGAAGCCCAAGGGAAGGCGGGGGTTAGCACAGCCCCCCTGCCCTCCAGGGGGAAAAGTCGTGGCTTTTAAGCTTCTCTACAACAAAATAAACTGAGCCAAGCCCAGAGACAGGACCTCAGCAGGACCCACCCCTGCCCTCAGCAGGTCCTTGTTTACCCCCATGGTTTAACAAGTGCTTTTTGAAGCACACACAGCCAGGCTTGCCCCACTTCCAAATATTCTAAATAGTTCTTTTTTCCCCCCAGAAATGGTTGGAAAATTTGTCTTTTATGGTATGGTGTATTTCTCTGATAGAGAGTGGTTGTCCCAGTGTGTTTTCAGGATGATGGATTCTTAAGTTTAGAGAAACAGAGCTGTTGGATTATTTTTTTTTATCCGAGTCCATCACAGAAAAAGAAAAAAGCAAGTTTCAGTCTTGGTTTAAATCAACAAGAGGGTGTGATTTAAACAGAACAGAAGTATCTCTTAAAAATTTCTCTGCTTGTTTCTCAGAGATACACACTGAAAGTTTCAATATGAATCAGAAGAGGTTTTTCAACGTGGCCATTTCAACAATTGCCAGAAGAAAAGCTCCCCTTGGCAGGACCGAGCCCAGCACTGAGACCTCCTGGCTCTGCACCAGCACTTGGCTGAGGCTGTGGAGCTCTACCCAGGCAGTGTCCCTGGGGATGGACACCAGCGTGCTGCACAAACAAAGCTCTATCCCCCTTTATCAGCTCTAGTGAAGGAACAAGGACCTGGTTTATGTGTGGTCACGTTCTCAAACAAATAGAAATATATATTCTGGCTACGTGGGCAAACAAACCTCTGGCAGCTGAGCCAAGAGCAACATGCAGTGGGCTGGGACACTGCTCTGTGTGTGTGTGTGCAGGGCAGGGAGGCAGCCCACGGGGACTGCACTGGATCCCTGGGCTGTAACTGCTGTGCCCCATGAGCACTGCTGGGTGAGGCTCTGTGCACACAGGTGGCTGCTGCACTCCCCTCCATTTCCCTCCACAATCAGGAAAAAATTTAGAAAAAGTTTGTATTAATGTTTGGGGCTTTTTTTGTTATCAACAATTGATGTATTTTTCTCTTTTATAATGCTTGTTTCCTTGCTGGTTCTGCATTGATTCCCTGGCAGCTTCAGGGGGATGCTCAGGTGGCACTTGCAGAAGTGCCAGAGCACGAGGGCAAGTGTTGCTATCCAAAAGCCTTTGCATGGAACAGGGAGAGGGGACTGAGGGGCTTGTGCAAGCTCAGCGCTGCCTCCCAGGTTTCTGCAGGGACTGGGGATGGATCTTGGACAGCCTTGACACAAATGCCTGCATAGAAAATCAAATTCATTGGCTGACCCCTCCAGCTGCCCTTGGTTTGAATGCTGTACTCCACTGTGCTTCTTAAAACCCTTAGTGAGAGTTAAAAAACAACAACAAAAAGAATCAGATCTATCTGGTGGTTATTCCTACAGCCCAACTCAAGGGAAATGGGGTTTAATGAAGCTGCCTGGGATGCACCCCTGGAGTGCAGGACTCATCCCTTGGCCAGCAGTAAATCCCTGATGTTTCAGGAACAAAATATGCCAAAAAACACCTCACACACTGAAATACCACCAATGGAAGAGAAGGGAAATGTCTGCCCGCCTTCCATGGGGGTCAGTCTACCAGTCTGTGTGCTCCTGCTGGGTGTGCAGCACAAACCCCCTCAATTTCCTTTCCCCAGAGTTAAAATTATTTCAAATATTGGTGATCAGAAAGTTATGCTGCCCTTTTTTAAAACCCAATCGTGTATCTTCTATAGCAAGAGAACAGAATTAACTTTCCCATTTCACAAAACGGGGGGAAAAAATGCAAAGCCCCACCAGACACACCAAAGTGACAGAGACATCATTTTAAACATTCAGCTCAAATAAAAATTCCCAGCCAGGCTGCCCTGTGGTTTCACCCCGTTGAGGGCACACTGATGCTCAGGTGGCTGAGGTTGGTTATCCCTGACTGAAATGCAGACACCATCCATCACATGGCCAGCAGGCAATGCATGGACAGGGACAATAAGGGGGACATGGAAAGATAGATAAAATACGCAACAGCAGTGGGTGCTTTGAGTTGGATTTGTTTGTTTGTTTTTCCTTTAAATTCTTTTTTTCAGTGTTTTGGTTCACTGTTTTTGTTTTGGTTTGTTTGTTTATATAGAAACCTTCATATCCAGCACACGGGGATGAGGGAAGCTCCTGTTCCACAGCCAGATGAAGGTGACCAGTGCCATTGTCACCCCATGACACCCACGGGGTGCTCAGTGACACTGCTGGGATGAGGTGACACTCACCAGGCTCTCCACGCCGGCCGGGCTTCCCTCTCCTCCCTGGAGGGCCTGTGGGAAGCAGAGAGCACAGGGTTAGTGATGCCCCATGGATGGAGCTCAGGAGAGTTCCCACCTTCAGATCCAGCCCACCTCGTGCCTTCCCCTCCTTCCCAACCAACAACAACATTCGTAGGCTGTACATCTTTAATACCACTCTTTCACAACATATATAATGTTGGTGAAAATCCAAGGTCAGGCTGCTAGGCAAGCTGGAAAGCAGATTTTGAAGTTATTAGAAAGTATTGCTCACACAGTAGAAAGAACCAGGTCTTACATGCTCCAAAACTCTGGAAAAAAGACTTTGCAGAGTTGGTGGCAGTCCCTGCGTGCTCCAAATGGCTGTCACAGGCTGGGAAATCACACCAGGATTAAAGCAAGGAACATAAACCTTTTGGTACTAACCATTGTCTGAGTCACAGTTTTCACAGCTGACACAGCCTAGACCTGGTCACACATTTATGATTTCAGAGCCAGGTTGCAGATATAAAGCTTGCTTGTACTCTTACCCTGTTGGGCAGTGAGGGCCAAGGGATTGATAAAGCACCATAAATACCAAAACACCCTTAATTAAGGAAGAAAAGGCACTCAAACAGTACCCAGAGATGCAGAACACAGAGCATCCCTGACAAAGCCATAACACCCTGCCCTTCCTGCTGGGGTGTTGCAGCCTCTCCCACAACACGGGCATTGCCAGGCTGGAAGAAAAAGCCACTTTTTGTCCCCTTGTGCAGCAGCTCAGCCAGCTCTGGTGGAGCATTTGCTGAGTGACAGCAATGGTAACAAAAGCAAGGGCTCGTTTTTTATCTGTGGAATTGCACTGCTCCCTCTCCTTTCTGCTGGAAAAGGATGATAAATAAAGACTATTAAATATTTCTGTGCTCCTATCAGAGTTACCCCTGTTGCATAAACATTTCTGTGCTCAAATGTGTAACTGCACCTCCAGCAGTTGGAATTTCAGCCCTAGTTTGGAGTTCTCCTCTTTAAGGTTTGGATATGCTGTCCAGCACTCCCCCTCCCACACACAGCACCAGGAGATCCCCTGCCCTCACTTGCTCCCCTGCTCTGGGAATGACAACTTGCAGCCAGAACCCACAGGTATCCCCTGAAGGGATTGATAGAAATGTCTGCTGTAAATCCCTAAACAACCTGCTCACAAGTTCATATGGGGGAGGCAAAAAACCCCCAAACCCCCACCTTTTTTCAGCCTCATTAATTCTTGAAACCACGTTACACCCAGGAGAAGGGTTTGCTCCCCTCCATCCTGAAGTCAAGCTGCTATGGAGAGGAACCACAGCTCTGCTAAAGAACCTTTTCCAGCCTCGGAGACCAGATGTGACTGACCAATTAAAGTCCATCCACCTACACCACCCTCTTGGCTAATTGTGGATGTCTTCCCCTGCTTCAGCCTCCTTTGGCGTGTGGGGATTTTTAATCTAAAAGCAATTTTGGGGGAAAAAATAGAAGAGAAATAAAAAACAAGTATTTTGGAAACTGCATCTAGAATCCTGCTGCCATTCAGCAGCTTGATTAGGAAATGTGTCTGAGGAGAACAATCTTAGTGGGGATCAGAAGGAAGAGCATCACACCCAGTATCTACTTGAGGCAAGAGCTGCAGGTCTCAGTGCTGTGATGCAGCTGTGGGTGAGCAGGACAGAGATCTCCAGCTCCCACAGCGAGAGGACAACACACAGGAGCAGCCCAGCAGTCATTAATGCCATCTGCAACCTCGTAAGGCAATTGCCTGCATGATTGGAAATTATTATTTTAGCAGTTTCTAGGCTGTTCTGGGGCCTCAGCTTTGGATGCTGCGAAATGAGCTGAGCATAAAGTGAATCCATATTAAACCTCTTGCTTCCAACTCCTTCAAGAGACTACAAAGGAAATTAAGGAGGCCTGGGAATTTGTTTGAAGATAAATGTTCACTGTAAACTGTTACCTAATGACTCCATCTCCCAAGACCTTGCAGCCTGATGCTTGTTCAATATAATTAAGATTTATGTTGCATTAAAGTCAATTGGGCAATAGCAGTGTCTTTTCTTCTAACCGTGCCAGCTCCACCGTATCAGCTCTGGGAGTCCTTTATTTACATTGCTATGAAAGGCAGTTTTGGAGAGCAGAATGAATACAAAGCATAACACGGTCTATTTTTAAACAACTTGTCACATTCAAGCCAAACAACCTTAATCCAGGGCATAATATGCAATTTCTGACAACACCGTAAGCTTTCCAGCAAGACGACAGATTTAGTAACCCAAAAACAAAGAGAATGAAACATATTGCTATTTGAAAATATTATGAGGAAGAGATGATGGATGCACCTCAAGAATAGCTTCTCAGAAACAAGGTAAAAAGTTCACAAACACAATTGCAAGGTAGCAGCCACTTAAAGTCACGTACCGTGGGCAAGTAAATGAAATATTAAAAATCAACATCACTTTTTATGAGAACTATAATATTGTCAAAAGCCAAACCCACGCACTTGTCCGCAGTGCAGTAAACAACCTTTGTTTGAACTAAATTACCCACTCCACTGCTCGATGAACACCTTGATCCATCAGCCCCAGCACAGGCCTGTGGGACTGTGTGTGTTTATTGTCCTTCCAGCCCCTGGAATTAAATGAGATCTGCTCCTTACCTCTGTTCCATGGTGAGGAGACTGCACTGCTCCCTCCCAGCCCTTTGCATGGCAAATTGGTAAACCAAGGCTCATCAGGGATGGAGTGTATAATGTTAAGTTTTACACCATTTTTACATGATTTGTGGTTGCATTTATATTTTTTTAATGAGTTTGAAATAGTTTAACTTGTTTCCCCTTCCTCCCTTTTGGCATTTTCCAAGTCGCTTTCAATATAATCAGTGTTTTTTCAGTTAAGAATGAATCAAGCAGAAGAATGGCTTGAACAAATTGCTTGGTTCAGCCACCCTTAGAAAAGTGGATTTTTTTTTAATTTCTTTTTTTAAATTTCCTTCATATGGCTTCACTTAGAAGGAAGGAGAACTTTGGAGCAGAGCACGGTGGGGTCTGGTACTGAGCACGAGGAAACCACAGCCCTGCTCTCGCTGGCTGTTCCTGCACAAAGGGCAATTTACTTTCTCGTTCCCTGGGGAGGAGGTTTCTGGTTCAGGGGCAGCAGGCAGAGCTGGAGGTGCTTGCTCAGCTGATCCTCATCAGGTACTCGAGTTGGGCTGTGGCTCCGGGACTGCAGATCTGAGATTAAACAGTTTGGGGTCACCACACTTGGCGTGAACCCTCCTGGCTTTGGATTCCAACAGACCCAAAGGTTCAAAGCAAAGACCAGATGCAGATTGCAAACGTGCAGCACCTACGGCCTACAGAAGTTTTCCAAATAAAACAAACCAATAATATCTAGATTCAGTTCAAATTTGGCCCAAGAGCCCCAGGAAGGTCTCCAAATCCTGGGCTATGTTTTGTGTTAGCAAAAAACCCCCCAAAACCCAACCTCTAGTTGTTGGCTGGGGAAAGCTCCTTGAAGTTCCAGGGTGATCCAGTTGCTTTCAAGGCACAAAAGAAGGAGGAAATTGTTTTCCTCCTTGTACCTTCCCAGAGTGTTCATGAACAGGGAAGCAGCTCCCCTCTCAGTTCACCAGGGAGCTGTGTTCCACCTCAGGGACCAAACCAATGATGCACTCACACCCACCAGAAACCAAAGCACTGACCAAGCTCCATTCGACCCGAGATGGTCCTGCTCACTCCATGCTCTGCGTTGCCCCCACACAGCCCTAAATAATTTTTTTCTCTTTTTTCCCACACCCAGAGACAGTTCCTTCAAACAGTCAAGTGCATACAGCTCTTTTGTTTAGTCACCAGGGCACGAAGATAAACTGAACTTGAGATATAAATTAAGAAGTGACTGGAATAAAGCCACAATTGCACTTACATCAAACATGGGATTTTTCCCCTCTTGTTATGGCTGGTCTTGCTCAGGCCATTTCCAGATAATCCACTGGCACAGCTGCAGTGCAGGGCAAGAGCAGATGTTTTCAGCACAGCCCCCTCTATTTTTAAAACAAGAGGATGCATATTTTGGCAGCTGGGGGAGCTGCTTTGTGCAAGGTAAAGAAGTTTCCATGGCAGCTCTCAGTTTTCCCACATCTGCCCCAAGACAGCTGTTCCAGTTCGAGCCTGGCCAGGGATGGGAACCTGGAACATCTTTCAGAAGTGTCTGTGCACAAACACACACACACATTTGGGTTCATGTTTCCTGAGGAGAGCAGCGACCAGCTCTGTTCATCGTCCCCATGTGCTCCTAAACACTTAAAACATTTAGAGAGATAAAAAAGACATTGAGTCCCAATCCCTTCTTTTCAGAGATTTAGACAAGGTCGTATCAACAGGAGTCTGGAAAATGAACACAGACTCCTTTTCCTTCTATGGATACAAGTAAGAAATCCTTGTAGTGATAGAGCTGGAGAGAAGTGATGCCAAACTCAACTGGAGCCCTCCAGGAGCATCTGACAGGAATTCATCATCCTTTTATCTTCAGCACTAGGTAACCCAAAGCATCACTGCCCGGAAGAGATGAGCGAGTGGATCCCCTCAGGCTCTGCTTTCTCAGAAAGCATTTGTAAATTAGGTTTGTTCCTGCTCAAATAACAGAGAGTCACCTCTGGGAAGAATCAAGAAATCAGCACCAGTAGATTTACTGAGCAGAGATGATCATCGAATCCCTCAATCTGCCTCCATGAACCAGCAGCACAAGGAGCACGTGCACATCTCAGGAGCACCTCCACAGCACCAGAGTTGTGCATTTCTTGCAGAAATAAGATGATTTTCTTCCTTTCTTTCTTCCCAAGAACTACAAGACACTTCTGTAAGGTAAGCAAGATAACGAAGCACTTACTGCTTCCTTCAGTATTCACTCACAGTCTCACATTTAAACAAGTTTGACATGTTGGATTACAAAATCTCTTGTGAAACATTCAGATCTGACACAAAGTACTTGGGTTTTGATGAATTGCATCTTTGGAGCACGGAAGTGCTCAAAGCTAATGCGTCTTATCTGCAATCAGAATTAGCCATTCCAGAGCCCAGATCCCACAGAGGAAAAAATAAAATACTCTTTGTCATTTTCAATATATAAAAATTGAGAAAACAGCAAGTCAGGACTTGGAGAGCAGCTGAATAACGTGGTTTCTTGGGTATCTAGAGCAGATCCCAGTAACTTTAAATTAGAAGTGTATCTAGAAGTTCTATTAGAGACTTTCAGGAAAAAATGAAATCACATGCTGTGTATTTATGCCATTCTCACACTTGCAGGCACAGTCTGTGGATAATGCCCCTTCTGGCAGGGTTTTCCACCCTTGCTGTTTCTCAGTTTCCTCTCAAGGAGAGCACAAGCTGCAAACCATAAAGCATCCAAGGGATGGGGCCAAACCCATCACCACACCACAGTAATATCACCAGCAGATTTCACTTCCATCCTACAAATCAAATTCAACATAAAATTCCAAGTGTTCCTGTTCCCAAACTCAGCCAACGCTGCACTTCCATGTCACAACTTCAGCATCTCCAAAAAACACTGTTAAATTCTTCCTCCTGTGGCCTTCAAAAGAAACCCTTTTCTCCCGTGTGACCCTCCCTGCACCCCAAATTTCCTGCCTGTAGAAGACATTTCCTCCGCCTTTGTAACAACTATCATGTTTTCTACACGTTGCTCCACAAGCACCATCATCTTTACAAAGAGAGATCAGGAAAACCCTGCCCAACAAATATGGAATCAGCTTCTGGAGCTGTTTCTTTTCCCATTATCTGCATTAACCCTTGTCCAGCACTCCACGATGCCTCATGCTTCAAAAGACAGGGAAAGAGCACATCTTAGTGAAAAAAACAAACCCAAAAGCAAAATCCTTTCCACGTGGATAAAGCCCTGTAAAACCTAAGCAAAAGCTGTGCAGAAGAAAATAAAAGCCCATGCCATTTTATCACAGTGACAGCAGCATCACACAAATAAACAGCCATAAACTGGGGACATTAACAAGGTTAAATGTTTCAAAATGATTTTACCCAACACAAAACACCCAGTGAATCTCCCACGCTGTCTTCAAACAGAATTAGTGATGGAAGGAAGTTGGACACACTAATCCCCCTCCCAAACACGCCAAATGAAGTTGATGTGTGAATTCCCACTGCCTGAACTGTCCAACAGGCAGAGCATTAAGAGTCTGACTCATTTAGGTTGGAAAAGACATCTCAGATCGAGTCCAACCATTAACCCACCACTGCCAAGTCCCCAAACCGTGTCCCCAAATGTCACAGAAAGAAAGCAGACCATCTGCAAGCAGGATGTTGCTGACTCTGGAAGGAGAACAGAAAATAAACTCCTCTCTCCTTTAGGTGGAGTGAAATAACAACATAAACTTGTAAATACAACAAGAGTCCTCATTTTTAGTTTTCTTTTCAAGAAGCAATTTCTAGAACAATCATGCAAATCTTGACTTTGCTCTGTGATGAACAAGGCTGGGCTCACCCCAGATCTCTCTGGGTACCAACTAAGGCAGTCACCCATCATGACATTTTATGCCCTATGGATTTTTGTCTTCCTTCTGCTAATATGTTTGCATTAAATCTCACAGGAACTTAAGCTCTAACTGTACACTCATAGCACAACTCAAATTCTTTGGAAATCATAACCTTTTGTGAAAGGGCAAGTGCATAATTGTGTATTTGAGAGACACGGTCTGTGCCTAACAGGGTTTAGGAAATATTCTGTCTTTTTCATGGCAAGGAAAGTTTCCTCCTTGGTAGCATTTTTCCTAAAGCATGAAATTCAGCAGTCTAAATTTAAACCCCACTGGACCACAATATTTTTCAGTTATTTGAATCATTCCCTCTGTCCCTCCAACACTGTCCAAGTGTGGTAGTTTGGAGGAGGAACTGGACAACTGAAAAATCAAGTTGTCCCATGTACACAGGTTATCTCCTGTACTGGGGAGCATCCAGAGTCCTCTGAAACCTCTACTTAAAGTCATTTTGGGATATCTGGCCTTGTCAAAAACTCAGCTTTACCCTGAGGACTGGGGAAGTTTTGATGCCAAAAGGCTTAATCAAGGCTAATACTTGGAGAGGGGGCTCCAGTTCAGCCCCTGGTGGTCTCACAGTCATCCTTTGGGAAGAGCTTTCCCACAGTGGGAGGGAGTCCTGGGGACAGCTGAGGGACAGCACAGCAGAAGCTGGAGAACAAGAACAGAAGATCTGAGGAAAAAAGAGCAAAATACATCCAAAGCCAATTACACCGATGGCCAGAAAGAGCCTTCAAAGGCAATAAAATACCCCTCACATCATGTCAGACCAGCCTTGCAAGGAGGTATCTTCCTACTTGAGATATCTCCTGGAGGACTGCAGAAGTCAAGTCTCATCCTTGGGGAAGTTTCCCACGTCAGGGTTGAAATTATAATGGAAAAAAATGGCAACTGAAGTGATTTCAGTCCCAGAGCAGCAGAAACAATATACTTTGTTCTCACAAATTGGGACCAGGTAGGTTGGCACGAGGTTTTTGGCAAAGGAACGATTTAGCCTCAAATTTGAGACCAGAGCAATAGTATTAGATCACTTACTCAGACTTAAGTTGTGAGCAGCTGTTTGGCTTTTATTTCACACAAAAGCTTATGCTGTAAAAGGAATTCCTGGCCCACATTCAGATGCTATATTTGCTCCTAAGCAGTGTTTCTCATTTGAGTCCTGATAATGCAATGAAATCAGTGATGAAAAATTTTTTACAGAAGAGATATCGAGGGGGGAGAAAAAGCATTTATTTAAAAAAAAATACTTGGGGTTTGTTTTTTGTTAAATGCCATATTTAGACCCTGAGTTTTCACCATGCTAAAGATTTAATTATTGACCTTCTTATTTTATCTGAGCAAATAATTAAAAGGACAAGTGTCTTCTCTCCCTGCCGACCTTGGGCAAACCCCAGATTGACTGTGTGTAAACAGTTTGCTTTCCCACCCGTCTGAGACCCTTCCAACGAGGGAATACATAAACTCTTATGAAAAATACAGTTTCCATTATACAGACAGAACCAGCACGTGCTCCGCTCATCCTGACTCCCGAGAAAGAATGGTGTTTCCTGGAGCAAGTGTGAATGATCCAAACCATCTAATCCCTTTTGCTGCTGGGTACCTGCCCTACATTGCACAGCTCCCAGCAGGGACATGCTGAGGCAGCTGCACCTCAAACTGCCAGGTGAGATCTGAGTGGCCACACTTAGCAGCCCTAATAAATAAAAGCAATTAATGACTGACTTATTTGTGCCTCCATTTAAAGAATTAGGCTTCCAGCCACAATGCTAATCCATGTCAAAGCTGGATTCAGTTAACAAGCAGGAGCGTGATGGCTAACACAGAGGAACTGGTCAAAAAAAAAAAAAAGAAAAAACATTAAAATCAAAGAGGACCATCACTTCCAGCTGGACATGGGCAATAATTGCACAAGCCTATGGGCAACCCCGTGAAATATAAAAGAATTTAATTACAGCTTCCATCAGAAGACAACTCAAACCTAAGATACGTGGCCAGAGAGATGTGGGACCTCCCCTTGGCTGTGCCCAGCCCGAGCTGTCCACGCTGCAGAGACCAGAGCTGGGTGGGAATGTGGATGCTGAAGTACCTGGCTGGCAATGAGACTGAGCAGGGAACAGCTGTAGGAAGATCAGGACCAAAAAGGAGGTCTATCAGCACATATAAAAGCAGGGCTGAGACAGCAGGAAGCCTGCTGACAGTCTCTGGCACATGCCATGCCTCAGAGGTGGGAACAGGGGCAGTTAGTGGAGTGGCACGAGCCAACACTCACAGATGTGCAAAGGCAAACTCTGTTACAGCCCCTTCCTGCTGTGGTTGGGGCCTGCTCTGGCCCAGAATTCAGTGGCAGTGGTTGTTTCTACTGAAGGGCAAAGGGGAGATGATGTATTGCCCACACACCTGGGAAATGTTTCAGGAACAGCTTCATTTTAGACCAGAATCACCTCCCGGGCCAGTGCGTTGCACAAAGCTGCTTCCAAGCCCAGGGCTCGTCCTTCTGAGCTGTGAGGTGCCTCGTGGAGCTCTGCAAGTGCATGTCAAACCCATAAATCCCCCAAATAAACACTGCAGTTTGTGTAACCATGGCTCGTTTGTACTCAGTGCATCTCATTGGATGGCCAGGCTGCTTTATTTGGCTGTGTCAGGCTCACCAGCCTCCCAAAACACTCAAAAAGACATAATGAAGTGACTGACTTTGCTCAGCTGCTTCTTCCACATGCTTAATTCATTACTATTTACCCAAATGCATCTTTCAGAGGTACTTAGACCATTTTCAGCTCCAGAGTTTCGGTTGTCTATAAAGCAATACGTTCATAAATCTTTTGATATGACAGCTAAACCTATTCTTTCCCCTTTTAAAGTAAGAAAGAAGGATCAATAGGATACAAAGGCAGAAGTGTGGGAGATGTTCACTTTTTTAATAGTGAAAAGCACCTTGAAGATCAAACAGAAAATTTCAATTATTTCTGACAATCCCAAGGTGCAAATTTTTACCTCCAGATACTTGAATTTTATCATCTGTGCAATTTAAAGGTCAGCTAAACAAATGCTGGATTGCCAGTTTAACTTCCCAAATGATATCCAGGAAAGGTTCAAAGGTTTAGCAGAGATGAGGTATTGTTGTTCTTTAAACATTGAGATGAGATGAAAAGAAAGAGGCAATTATTCTGTGCAAAGCTATCCAATATGTTACCAAGTTTGGATACTACCATCAGTTTCCACTTGTATTTTAAAGAGTCCAAGCTCGAGAAAAACAGTGCAAAACATGGTGGAAGAAGGAAACCAGGCCAGAGAAATATGAAAGGGAAAGACAAGAAGGGTCTGACTGTCTTTTTTTTGGTGTTAAGGACAAATGTGAGATCAAATGGACCAACACTGCAGACACCTGGCATGGGAGAGACAGCACTTCCCTTGGGCACAGCAAGGGACACAAGATTTGCCAAACAGAAAGAAGGAGTAAGATCTCACTTCCAAAATATGTCAGTCTTTGACTCGGTTGAAGCATTTTATCATTTTATGAGCCACTTTGTCCACAGACCACTATTTCCCTAGTCATGCACTCCAGGTGCTGACTCTCCAAGTCTATCTTGCTCTGAAAGGCAATAAAAATTGGCAAATTTCTCCCCAAAGTGAAGCAGCAGGGTTGGCCTTCATCTTACACTGATCAATATGCAATGCCTATTGCTGCATCTTGCCAAGATTTTAACAAAAATCAGACCTGGATTTAAAATGCAACACAATAAGTCAAATCTCCTGCTTTCAATTTTGCCTTTCTGGATTCCAGGACACACTTTTACACTCTTGATATACTGGATGTAATTTCACCTGAGGATCTAAAAGGATTCCAACTAGAAACCTTGAGAGTCTTGCATGAGCGTAGATATATTGCCACTGAATCCTGAAATGGAGACAAATGAAGCCTTTGGAAGGGCAGTTAGCCACATACTGAAGTGTAACAGATGGAAATTAATGCTGAAAACAGGGGAAAAAAGGAAAAATGTGCTGGTAGAGGTCACAGGATGCTAATGTTTTCAAATTGCTGCTTCAGATGGTGTTTCTCTGCCCGCTGATGAAAATGTTGTAGCACATCTGGCTTGTTCCTCCAAGAATTGGGTTGGTGTAATTTGATTATTAATCAATATTCACAATCAGCCTTTCAGCATTTGCTGCATCCATAGCTGGACAACAGACACAGACAGGAGTTTGAGGGATTTAGGTAGGACTGAGAAACAAAGGTGAAACCAAATCCCAACATTTCCACTCATTGTAGGGTTTAGAAAACATTCCAAGAATTCCCACCCTAAGAGCAGAAATACCCATAGATCCAGCAGGGTTCTGGAGAAGCAAATATGGGTCTGTAGAACTAATGTAAGACCTTAAATAAATAATGGTGCATGCCCTGCAGATCCTACCACCTGTGGGGTGGGGCAACACTGCCATGCAGCACCCAGCAGGTATTTCACACCACAACTGGGGACAAAATGACCCTAAATGAATCTGACACAGAGAAATTGCACCTCCTGGGCTGGTGAGCAAGAAATCCCATCCCCAGGGGGTACTGAGTGCCCGGGAAGCGTCTCCTCCCACAAGGGAACCTCACGGGAGTCCTGGGTGGTGCTGTGCATCCCTGCCACATGCACCGAGGGCTTGCACAGCCCCATAACCAGGAAGCCACTAAAACCAAGGATAAAATTTCCCCTAAACCAGCATTTTGTTTGGGAGGGAGAAGTTCCCTCACCCCGAGGCAGAGGTGCAATAACCCGTGTTTCCCGGGTGACAGCAAGCTATGAAGAACGACATCTGGTTCCTGCACCGCTTGGCTGTCAAACCTCTCTCTTGCTGATGTTTCTGTTTCTTATCTTTTATTTTTTGCTCGTGTTTGGAGCTCGAACAAGTTCCAGCTGAGTGAAGGAGCTGGGTGCTGCAGGGGCCAGCCCTGATGGCCCCCCTGAACCCACAACCCCGGCAGGAACTCCCTGTGGCACCTTCCCCAGCCCAGTTTGTGCTGGGCACAACCCTCCCCTAAGGCCTGGCATCACTTCATCTCTTTTCTCCTCAGGAGTGACCCATAGTCTTCCTCTCAGAGATGGAAATAAATCCCACTCTCAGTCACAACTCTGTCTTCCCTCTCCTTCCCACAGCCCTCTCTAAACCCCTCCTGCTGCTGACAAAGGCAATTTCCCACCTTCATTTTCATCTGGCACTGGTGAATGATACGTGTTTACATTTGCTGCAATACCATAAAGCAGAGTAGATTTTGCAAACACTCCGCCTGAATCCATATAATAATAAATCAGATCCTCTAAGAAACTATGTGTCACTTGTATAAAATTGGAATGTCTAAAAAAACCCCTCCAAATTATCACAGCTGGTTCTCCCCTCCCTCCAGCAGCTCCTCAGCCACCTCTGAAAGCTGTCACTGCTCTGAGTGACAGGGGGACATCAACAGCCCAACACAAGCTGATTGATTGGCAGCCCCTGCCTTTTGAATCTCATTTTGCTCACTAAACCATTTAAAACATGTCAAACAAATACCACAGTTCAACAGTTCCCTGTGAAACTGCTGCCAACTCCCCTCTGGAGAAGGCAATTACCTCATTTACAGGGGTTGGGGAGCAAATGCTGAATTTCTTTTCCGTAATCATTTATTAATTGTTCTCATATTGAACATTTTACTTGGGTAAAATAAATAAGATCCAGCCCTTGCTCATATTGGGGCAAGAAAAATGAGTTCTGCAGAAGGAGAGCAGCCCAGGGCACTTGTCCACACACTGAATGGGAAACTGGAGAAAGCAGGGAAGAATCAGAGTATGTTTACAATGAATTTAAAAAAAGAAAAATAGAGCCCCAGATTACAGAAATTCAGCATGTTCCACTCTGAGAATTTATTGGGTTATTACTGTTATGGCAACCAGGAGGATTTTATATGTTTTTATATGTTTTGCAGAGTGCACACGCACAGGACTCCCGTTCCAAAGACACTGCTATTGGATACAGCCACAAAAATGAGTTTCAATGGGGAACAGAGGGAATAAAGAAGAGGATAAACAACAACTCGAGTATGACCATAAATCTCCCATGCTCATTGACTCCAGCAGGAGTGACTCGCTCAGGTTTATTGGCCCATTTTACAACCAGCAAGGAGAGTTCTCTCAGTGGGGTAGATGCCACCTCTTTTCTTCAGTCCTCAAATCATGAAAAAGCACCTTGGGAATTTCAGAGCTATGAGTTTTGCCTGAAAAAGCAGAGTTTGATGCTCATGGGAAGAAGGATTTTGTCCCATTTTTTTTTTAAATTGTTTTAAGCTACAGCAGGAAATTGCAAGAAACTAAAGTAAACGGGACACTTGACAATCACTAGAAAATATTTACATGAATATAACTATAACTGCCCAAAGGAAACAAACAGATGCCAGAAACACAACTTAAGTTGATGGGATGAGAAATAAACACAAGAATAATGGATGGGTTCAGCCCATATGGATAGGTTCGCGCACAGATGTTGAGCAGTCCCTTCTCCTGCAGTCCTGCTCCTGCATTGCCACCTCCCCAGTCCCACCCAGTGGGCTCCACTCTGGACATGCCAATGCCTCCATTTAAGCCACTGAAAACCTCAAATTTCAGCCCCAAGTTGCACAAAGGGAAGTTTAGATTAGATACTATCAACATTCTTTGCATTGAAACTCAGTTTTTAGGCAGCAGAAGAGCTGCCCAGGGAAGGGGTGGGATTGCCATCCCCAGGAATGTCCCAAAGGTGTGTGCATGGGGCACTCAGGGATGGTTTACTGGTGGCTTTGGCATTGCTGGGCTCAGTCTCAGAGGTCTTTCCCACCCATAATGATTCAACAATTCCAGATTCTAAAGCATTTGAGGAAGTGATGATGGAGCCCAGGAGGGAGAGAAGCAGCTCATGGGGATCCTGAACAGCTCCAGGGAAATTATAAACATTATTAAGTCCATAAAACACTCAGTTTTGAGCAACTGCAAATCCTCTCGATGTTCTCCCTTCACTTATTTACATTTATGCTTCTATACATTGAAATCAAGCATTTTATAGGGCCACAAAGATCTACAGCTCATGCTACCCCAGAATCAACCTGCACAAACCCTGAAGGCTTCGTTGACACCAAACCCCAACCCTGAACCTGTTTTAGTGGATGTTTAAGCAGAACCTCTGTGAGGACCTGAGGGACAATGCCAGCCACGCTGAGTGCAGCACGGCCCAGCGTTGTCTCTGGTTGCAGCTCGTGCTGACAGTGGCTGAAATGCAGATTTGTAGCTGCAGTTTGCATTAGGAAATACACAGTTTGCCATGCTCCTGGCCTGCTGGCAAAGAGGGCACGAGCACTGGGACACCCCCTGGATCCACCCCGTGTCCCAGCACTGGTACAGGTTGGTGGGCAATCCAGAGATACCCACACACGAGCTCAAGGCCAGCTTTGTACCACAAATTGTTGAATTTTACCCTCGGTTTTCGGTCTGTCTCACGCTGGGAGCTTTGCAGAGTCTGTTACATCCCAGACATGCACTTTGCAAAGCTGAGGAATTTCCACCTTGTCCAGGGAGAAGGCAGAGCCCTTTCAGCAGGTCCCTCAGTCCCCAGGGCCATGTGCACGGAGCAAGAGCCAGCCAAAGGAATTAATTCAGCACAGAAGGAACAAAGGATATCGGGACTGCCAAGAGAAATATTAACTTTTCTCAAATGTAAGCCTGTTTGACATTGGTTTAACGAGATGAATTTGCATACAATGTGCATATTGCACAAACCCAGCAAACTAATGACAAAGTGGAGAATTTCACAAAGCAAACAATGTCAGGGCACAAAAGTAATTTTTAACTTGTATGACTTCAGGTGTTTGAGTCCCCACAAAGCAAATAAAGCAGGACCAGAAATCCCTCGAGCGCTCTCAGGTCCAAACTAATCCCTCCAGAAAGCTGTGCCGAGCACAGGTAGCAGCTCTGCCATCCATCTCTCCTCACTCCACAGGCTCCAAATCCCTGAAAGCAGCACAGCTCATGTGGAAGTGCCTTGTACAAAAGATGTTTGGCATCCTTTGCTCTGCATCCTCCTTTGCAGCAGCCCCAGCACCGCACTAATCCCCGCTCAGCCCTATCCCAACCTCTGCCTTCGCCCACTGCCCCAGCCCCGACCCGCCGAGCAGGGAGATTTAATCCTCCCCTGAAAAGCTTCCAAGCCAAATCCGAGCTGCCAAGAAAAAGTCCACATTCCTCAGTTTCCAGCACCCTTGGCTATATGTTTTGTTGGCTGAATTAACAATTGGAAATATGTAAGTATTCGAATGTGAGGGCATGTTCGTCCCTGGAGGGGAACCTGCCTTGCCCTCCAACCATCACACCCCAGGGAGCCCCTTTTCCTCATGGTGTGCTGGAGAGTTGCAAATTAATCCCACCAAACCAGCTCTTTCCAACCAGACAGCGCAGTTTTTCTGCATGAAACCAAAGACCTGTTTCTAGACATGCTCCACCACCTCTATACAGGTCACTTGAAGTTTGCTCTGCATTCTTCCAGGAGGGAGGGAAGATTTTTTTTTCAGTCCAGTCGGACTTTGGGTATCCTGAATGCCCAGAAAAAAACTTTTTGGCAGCTCAAGTCCAAATGGGTCCTCATTTTGATCAAAAATTGGCAACACTCCTCTGTCCCTCCTCCTTCAAACTTCTTGGACAAAGACGCTGAAGGAAAAGAGCTCAGCTCGTGCCTCCTAACACAGATGGTTTCCAAGAGAAAGTCACGTACAAGCAACATCTGCAAAACTACTATAAGACTTAGACTTCCACAGCATCCTAAACAGCTGTCTGCCACAGAATAAACAAATATTTGTCTTGTTTTGTGCCTAGCAGCACATTTCATCCAAGAGATCGACAGTGGCAACTCATGGGAAGGAGGAGATGGGGAGAGAAGGGACCGTGTCCTGTGAAAAAAATCCAGAGCTCCTCTGTGCCCCAAGTCGTACATTTGGGTCTAAATAAAAGTTACCTTTTAAAGGTGGAGAAGACTAGTTATTAACTAAAAAGCAAACCAACCCCAAACCCTTAGATTTAAAGCACCAGGGAGTACTGGGGCTGCCTGCTGAAGAATGATGTGCTTTTCCAAATACTGGCTTTAAAATTTCCCTCCCTCCAAATCAAATAACTAATTTTTTACCTCAAACANTTTTTCACCCCAAACACCCAAATCTTTCATATAAAGACCCCAGCTTTGCTAACCTTGGGAGCACAGGTCACTGCAGCCACGGAGTGCTCTGCACATCAGGAATTTCATCATGCCCTGGACAAGGGGTTCTTACCAAACCAACTGGCAGCATCTCCATTAAAATGAAATGTGCTCCTTCTTTCTTTGTGCCACACGCAACCTCCCCCACTAAGTTTCAAATTGTTTTTTAACCTAGTTATTAAATTACACATCTTTTTTATCTTGGAAAAGAAGTTTTATTTGTTTATTTGTTTAGGATTTCTCTTAGAGCCAATGTAAGAGGTCAAATAAACTCCAGATGACATTCAGACTGCTTTGTGTTTGAATTTCTGTAGTCTTTTCTTTTGAAATTAACTGGAAAGAGCACATAAAGATCACAGGAAAACGGAGTGATCTTTAAATCCCTGGAAGAGATGATATTAATTTCAGCTTCCACTTGCAACAGCAGCACTGCCATGGCAGGATCTGTGCCACACAACACCAACTCCTGCTGTACAAGATTCAATATTGGCTTTATTTTTCAACATGTCCCACAATACTCACTCGTTCTTACTATGCCACGGACTGAAAATCATGTGGTAATAAATAGGAATTGTATCAGTCACATCCAAAGGCTTTTGCAGTTTAGCAGCTGTGGATGTGAGGTTAAGAACGGGGCACCTGGAGCAGCCATGGCATTCCCAGTGAGCACATATCATATTATTTAGAACCTTTATGCTCACAATTCCTGATTTTACAGCTCTAGGGAAGTCACTGGAGGTCACTTTTAACCAAGTTTTGATTTTCTGACATTACCTAGAGTCCTAAATAAGCACCAAACTCCCAGAAGGAGGAATGTGCTGCCTCTCAAAGCCAGTCAAGCTTTAGCCCATGACTTGTTGTCCTTACCCTAAACCATTTGGCGATCCAGGGGCGTGGAGGGAACTCTCCCCACCAGGTCTCCTTGACCAGGAAGGCTTTGCTTGGTGCCCAACTGACTTTAAAGATTGCACCATGCGCTTTAACGCAACCAGGCTGAAGCTGAGGACCAAATGCTGGAGGCTTGGAAATATAATATTAATAAAAAGAAAATATTTGCCTGCCCTGTTGCACTGCCTGTGAACAGACTACAAAGGTTTTTCCTTGCTCAGAACTGCTGGTTTCCCAGCATTCACAAATTCTGGCCTCCACTGTAGCTACTTCAAAGGCAATAGATATGGCTCAGAGAGAAAACAAAATTGGAAAGAAAAACGATGCTGGCATTTCAGAAAAACACTGGTCACTTAGTGAGCAATCCTTGGGATCTCTGAATTAATTTCAGATTGCCTCAAATTTATCTCCCTGCATCTTTTTGATGCATCCCGTTTTCTGCTATGAGTCTCTCCAACGTGATTGTTCTGTCTGCAATCCCTGAAAATTAAAAAATGAAATCAAATTGCCTTTTCTCAGTCATGCAAATTACAAGCCCAATAACTTGGATGCATCAAGGTTTCTTTTTAAGCAAAGAGGGAGCATAAAATTAACACTGGCTGAGTTCCAGACCACCTGAGTACCAGTCTTACTTCTCTCTTTAGTAAAAAAAAAATAAAAAATAACTGAATTTCCTTTCCAATTCCTTTCTTTTTTTTCATCTCTTAAGAGCAAAACCAGCAGAATCAACACAGGAGCTTTGAATTCTTCTTCCTGTGAGGCATCTGTAGGAACAGTTCACGTTTTGGTTAATGTCTCCTTGGTGGTTTTTCTCTTCACCCTGCTGAAAGTTCCAGACCAATTGCACCCATGCCCAAATCTTAACCCAGGGGCATAGCCAAGGCTCTAAGCTGGTACCCTCCAAGTGTTTCATATCTGCAATAGTCCCAAGCTATTAAAGTCAACAGCAGAAGATTTAGGATGAGACTTCAGATCCCCCAGTCATGTGCTTGTTGTCTTCTCAAGAGATGAGGCTCAGCAACCTCAGATATTCCCTGCTGGGCTGTCCAAACGACAACCAAACCCTCTCCCACGGGCACTGGGTGTTCTGGTGCTCTGGTTCCACCCAGCCACGTGGGAGAACAGATGATGCCTGAAGGGGAGCCTGGTCCGGGAAAGGGAGGGCAGGAATTCTGGGACCTATCAAGAACACAATTTGAGGATGTAGCTCAAAGGTTGCCAAATTCCTCCACAATTGCATGCAGCAGGTAAGAGAGCTGATGGAGTCAAATAACTGCACAGACTCATTTCCTGCTCTGTGGTAGACACGGTGCTGACTGGCCAGGTTTAGGGAAACAATGAGCACGTCAGCTAGGACATAAATTGGTTGAAATGCTAGAAAAATTATCTGTTGGCTGGCAGGGCTTAATGCACAACCAGCTGTCTGGTGTGGACACAAACTAATCATGTTCAAAAATGGATGGGGAGCTCCAAGCTTTGCAGGAGGAACAGCTGGGATTTCATCAGCCTGGAGCACGAGGCATCATTTCCCTGCTGAGCATTTTAAACAGGTAAATGGTGCTGTCATTGCTGGGAGGATGAAAGCCTTTAACAAGGTCCTAAGGAGCAGAGTGATGGCAGGGAATCGAGGAGCTCAAATGAGACAAGATGAGGTGCCAAAGCCTGACCTGCAGGACCTCTCCTGACTTACATTTTATCCCAGTTAAACCAGCAATAACCAGTCAGTTCTCTGTTTGACTCGGAGAATGACCATTTCAGCTCCTTTTCACATGTTAGAACAGCTCTCTCTCCCAGTGTTCTACAGTCACAGCCCTAAATCCTGTCCCAGTCACCCCAGAACATTCACAAAGCCCATATTACTGCATTTATTCCTTGCATTGTGGCATTTTTAATCTGTCTCTGAACATACTGTGGAATGCAGACAATTGTTTAATCACTGCCACTTACAGATCTTACTTTATGATTAGCCACTTCTATTTGACTACAGGAAAAGCATTAACTGTGCCAACTGAATATTTTACTTTAAAAAATGAAGATACATAAAGAACTCAAAAGTCTCACTTTTCAACAAAGGTTAAATGTAGCATTTAATATCAAATTCTTGGAATTTCCAGAGAGCTCCTCATGGGAAGAGATCAAAGAGTATTTATACAATATTGTTATTCACATTTTACAGATAGGGAATACAACTCCCTAACGTTTGAGGAGTTTACCCAATAATAGCAGTTACAAGCAGGAATAATGTCAAGTTTGGGGGTTTTGAGTTCAAGAGGCTGGGTACCAGCTGGAGTGCTTGCACTGCTCTGTTTACCCCCTAAATCCTCTGTTGCTGGGTAACTTTAAGAATCACTTACCTATTCCCTACCAACTAAATTCTAGACACAAAAAAACTTGAAAGTCAGCAAAATTACTCCCTTGTGTTCAGTATTCTGCAACTGCCTTCGTTTTTTACACTCAAATCAGATCGATGAAAACCAAGGGCAACAGTTTAGGAAAAAAGCATTTTATATTCCCCACCTGTATGTGAAATAACTCTGTATCGTTCTGCTGATTTGACAGTGTCATGATGCTGTTTCTGTAATTAAAAACATCTATAAGAAGCCAACATTGATTTAGGTTTGCCATAGGAGACTGAGACCAGACAATCATCACCTTGTCCAGATAATGGACACAAAGTGGGAGTGTTTTCCAGTGGATGTTTTGACTTAAAAAGTATAGTCGAGAATTCAACACAACCATTTACGTTTTCCAACCAGAAACAGTATTAAAGCTGAAATTAATCTCAATTTTATAAAAACAGTTTTCCTTCTTTTCTTTCAAGACAGGAAGAGTCCAAGGCAGAGAACATTTTTATGGAGACATCCTGCTCTTGTAACTTCACTGTGTGGGTGTGAAAGATCTCCCCAAACACCAACAATATTCCAGGTGCCCCAGAGAGATACGAGACAGAACCAACCACAGTTCAATGTCCTACCAGCAGAGATCCAGCCAGTCCTTGTGCTTGGCCACAATTTATATTTTCCAGAGGAGGGAGGACCAGGGAAGGTGTAATACATGTCATTTGGGACCAAGGGTCTTCTCTCCTCCAGCAAATCCAAGGGACATACTGAGCCATTTCCCAGACCCACTGAGCACCCCGAGAGGAGCATCCTTCAGAGGGGAAACCGAATTGTCTCTATCCCATCTCACAGTGCTGATTCTGCAGGAAATTCACCCTTTTCAGCTCCAAACAACATGAACAGCCCGTGAGCTGCTCAGAGCACTTTCATAAGGTGACCACATTGGTTTGATTCCTGGCACCAAGGCCCCAAAAGCCTGAGCAGCAACATGTCTCCACATTTTTTCCTCCCTAGTAACGAGGACGGACAGTGACAAACATCCATTCTGCATGAGGTACACATTAGAAAAAAGAATTTATCTGGACTTAATCGAAACTTGTCTTCATACCAACATGAAGCAATGCCTTGAGAACAGGACTCTTTACTATGAACATTTTTCTTTTTACCTTCAACTGATTCTGGTTGCCTTGTTTTTTGAGCACTAGCTTCGAGCCATATGTGTCTCCACATCAGCTTATCTGCTGCTTTCAACTTCTATCAGCCCCTGGTTTTGCTCAAACAGGAAAGAATACAGAATGTTCTAGTTAAAGTCTATTTTTGAATATAATAAAGATATGCAAGCCCATTTCCATTTTCTGGTGTCTCCAACAAACAGACTACCCAAGTTCATTAGGATGACAGTTTCTTGGCAATCAAGTCATTTTTCATTGTGTCTATAAGAACTTATTTCATTAATCCTTTGGCTCGCTCACAAACCCCGTTCTCAGCACCAAACACAAGGATCCACATTCTGTCATCAGGTCCACACCTTGGGCACCCTTTTTTTTCCCTCGTGTTGCTGAGGGTGGTGGGGTGAGGGAAGGGAAGGGAAGACCTACAGGTCAGCCTAGGTGGGTCTCCAGCCTCACCTTCCCCTGCGCTCTCCCTTATCAATAATCTAATGAGGGTTGGGTTTTTCCTTTTTTGGCTTGTTTTGTGTGCTGGATTGTTGGTTTTTTGCAGAGCAGGGCCAGGAGAGTAACACATATGCTTTTAAATCCCCCTTTTTCTTTAACCATCCACCTTGGACTCTATTTCAGAACACAAAGCTGCAATATGCTCCTAAAGGATAAGGAAAACTTTCTGGAGCTATCTCAAAGGGTTTAGCCCGTGATCTGCACTCTGTAATCGTAGAATTGCACGTTTTGCTGCTCTCGTGCAGCCCTGCTGATATATCCCGGGTTTATCTCGGTGCAGTTTGGGAAGGGCTCAGTGCAGAGCCAGAGAGGAGCCCCCCAGCTGGGTGTGACTGGGCTCTCCTTGGCACAGAGAGCAGCTCCCTCTGTGGAGCCAAGCACAGAACAGGGCACAGGGCAAAGCTTGGAGGCACAAGAGCAGAGCAAATGACAACTGCTTAATATTAAATAGTAATAAATATGATCATGTTAACCACAGTAAGAGGTATCAATGCATACATGTGCTCACCATACAAGCAGGCCTTCCAAAAGGAGCACTCCCTCTTCTCCCCCCACAGTCCACTCTGCTGGAGACAGCATGGTGGAGTCACCTCTTCATTATTGCTTCCAGCTAATTAATCCATTTCCAGCCACACAAAGAGTGCAAAATCCATAAATGCATTCAGTGTCTGGATTCTTTAGGTACCCCTCAGGAGCCACCAAGGTGGCATTGCCAGCCCTGAAGAGCTGGGTGACTCCAAAGCTGTTTTCCTGTGGCTGCTGGACCAGCCCTGTTACTCCTCACCACCATAGGATTGTTAAACCAGAGGGATGTGTGACCTTTGAAAACATATTTGAGCAGAACATCCAGTTTAGCACAGGATCAAAGGAAGTTCTCAACCTCACCTCCAGGGCACAAATTCTTATACATGTGGGAAGTCCTCCTTTCAGAGGAAAGGACAAAAATAGTGGATAAACCACTGAAAACTGATCTTGCTTCAGTGCCCATTCCCATCAAACAGGGAATGCTGCACGCAGGAAAACCTGGCCTTAACGTCAACCATCAACCACCACTCACTGACACACAAAGCCAGGAATGAACTAATCCAACACAGAAGGACAGCAACCAACAAAACAAGGTCCTGCTACGTGTTTCCCCAGCAGAACATAAGCCAGGAGGGACTTCAAAGTGAAACCCTCCTTGCACAACCACCACTGTGATGAGTCAGAAAACCCTGAGTGCCATCATCAGGCTGCCCTGGCTGGGAGCAGGGAGGTTGGAAAGCCCTGCCTGGGATGTGATGCCAGCAGGGATCACACAGGATGGGCACACAGGGCTGGCAGCACCAGGGGGTGACAAGGAAAACCAGAAAGAGGATTTTGTGCATACCCTCATCATCAATAGGAAACAGAGATTCTCTATTCTTCTCTTAATCAGCTGGTACAAATTCACCTCTAATTTATGACATCGTAAGTGAGGATCTCTGGGAAAACCTAATCCTTCAATAGGTTTTGTAGTACAAATACTTTAACTGCTGCTCCCTGCTAGAATACATATCAGCACAGAACCAGGCAGCACAAATCTCTTAAGATTTCTTGGAAGAAAGCCTTTATGTTCACAAGTGTGATCTCACATTGAGCAAAACAGACTCATAAAACTGGTCTTTGCAAAGGATATCTGCTGAGAGACACATCCTGTCCTCTTCCAGACCACCAGGCACGGGCAGTGGACCCTTTTCAGACAAGGTCTGAGCACACCAGTTTTAGTCCCGTGGCCATGAGACAAGAGAAAGGGGATTAAATTTTCTTCCCTCAAGCTGGGAGGGAAATATCCCTTTCAAAATGTTATTGAAATAATAAAACATTTCAATAACCATACAGCTGTGGAGCAGCAGTGCTAGGAGTACACACCACGTTAAAGACCCTGCTAGAATTTTACGAGTCTGCTGAAAAACAGAACCCCAAATCCTCTGCAATTCCAAAACAGGCAGACACGCACGCACAGCCCCCCCAGCCACAGCTGCCTTCAAAAGCAGGAAAATCACACTGGTGGAAAACCTCCAGTCAATACCACCAGCACAGCCACACACTGATAGTAACTAATGTGTGGCAACAGGCACCAGCAATGGGGATGTCCACAGAGACACCTCCACCACCAGAAAGAAGCACAAAATCTCTCAGCTCCAGGCTCAGGGGGATGGATTTTTTCCTTTCTTTCTGGTATGTGTATCACCCTAAGAGCAACAGCCACACCTGGCGCTATAGGAACCCAGAACCAAGACCCACTGCTGTCCCCAAAGCCCTACAGCTCCTTGTTTCACAGGTGACCCGTGCAAAGGAGGGGAGAGCAGCCCTTCCTGCTCTGTTTTAAAAGTCATGCAAACCCCATTCTCATCAGGACCAAGTGAGAGCGGGTTATTTATGCAGGAAACTGCCAGAGCCCTGGGACTCCCGTCGTGGGGAAGAGCTTTTCCAGCAGCTTTGCCATGATTTCTGATGCAGTCGTTGCCACTGGTCCTGACATCTGATGTGAGTCCCCGGGGGAGCCTGGTGGGGAAGTGAGGAGCTGCAGATGCCTCTGCATTCATCTCCCAACTCGGAGGTTCCAAACAAAAGAGGAAGGGTGGTCTCATCCCGGGATTAACTGCAGCAGGGAGGTCCCTCTTCCAAGCAGAGCAGATAACATTAAGATTTCTCACATCATTCCAGCCAAATACTTGCAAAATCAGAGCTGCCTCTCCCTGGGGTGGCACAAAAAGGCAGGCAGGGCCAAGCACTGCATTTTTGCACAGTACCCATGCAGAGAAATCCCTGCCCTCATCCACAGGCAGCGAGCAGCCAAAGTGCCTTCACTCCAGGGAGACACTGAGCAGGCTGCAGAACAGGGGCAAGACCAGGAGCTGATGGAGCTGTTATCATTGCTTCCAGCCCACAGTCAAGCACTCTGCTTTTGCAGATGCACAGAATGGAGATGCCCCAGTGGAAAAGACTGAGGTCTGGAACCAGGCTGGGGAGCTGCTGAACCCCCTGAACAAGGACACCCACCCTCTGTTTGATCTGGAGACCCTTTGGGGNGACCCTTTGGGGAGCTGTGGAACCCCCTGAACAGGACACCCAACCCTCTGTTTGACCTGGAAAACCCCTGTGGAGCTGTGGAACCCCTGAGCAAGGACACCCACCCTCTGTTTGATCTGGAAACCCTCTGGCTTCGCAGTTGCCACATGTATTTCAGAAAATCAAGGGGTGCCTGTGACTCCAGTTGTGTTACAAGTGTGTTCTTCAGTGCTGGTTTCAGAGAAGAAAGTCTGATACATCCCCCTCTCCATGTCCTGTACTGATGCAGCACAGATGAGGTGCAGGCAGGAGCACTGCAGAGACCTGCCCTGCTGGGGAGGAAATGAAAGAAACCCAGAAAAAAACAGATTGTGCTTTTATTTAAAATGAAAAAAAATAAAAAGGAGGAAAAAAAACCAGAAAAGAGAGTTACCTACACAAACACACCACACACATGCACATATTTTGTTGCAAGAAGTTATATATTTAACTCCTGTCAGAGTTTGTAGCCAGAGTAGTTTAGTCCATGGAACAAACGGGCAGGACAACAGCACATTTTGGGATTTGGAGTCTCCAAGGCCCAGGAAGCCCCAGGGGACTCTGATTCCCCATCTGGAGCCACGGGCAGGATGGCCACGGCTGCAACAGGTTCAGAACCTGCCGTAAGATCTCCAGCCACCACTTCCAAGATAAAACCAAATCATTTCCTGGCACGATTTTGTGGGAAAATAATAGCATTTCCTTTCCAGTTTTATAGAAAAGTGAGTTCCAATTCGAGAGTAACAAATAAACTAAAAACAGTCATGGCTTTGGAACAACCTCCATCTCCTCTGCCTTTATCAACCTTAAAGCTGTTTGTCTGCTTTGACTGTGATATGTATTTATAAAAAGCAAACCCAAAAAAGATTAAACACAATGAAACTTGGTGATTTATGGTCCCATAGAGGTTCCAGTTAAAAATCTGTAAAACCTTTGCAGAAACACACCAAAACAAAACCCAAATACAAAGACAAAATGAGACAATTCAAGTGGGAAAAGTTTTCTAACATCCAATTTTCCTCTTAGCTAAGAAAACATTTCTACTGAAAGAAGTTACTGAAATATTAGATGTTGCCTTGAAGAAAATAACACAAATTACTCAAAAGTCTGTATTTTTCAAAGGCAATTACCAAAAGCCCACATTTTTCAAGGGTTTGTGTGTCCCCCCCATTCAGCATTCGGGTGCTGGAAGCCTGAACAAATCTCTGTGAGCTGAAAAGCCTGGGACAAAAGTGACATTCACATTTATATCTCATGGGAAGCAGAGAATTCAGACCCAATTCAGACCCCTTTGGTGCAGACTATGTTCTCTATCATAGAAAATCAATATAAAGTGCCTCTCTGAAGCTGCAGAAAGACTCCTTATTTAATTTCAAGTTATCAGAACACCAGCACACTCCCCAGATTTCACTGTCTGCAGCACTTTAGACAACACTTAAAACATTTGAGAA
Organism: Campylorhamphus procurvoides; assembly: GCA_013396655.1. Lineage (NCBI taxonomy): Eukaryota > Metazoa > Chordata > Aves > Passeriformes > Dendrocolaptidae > Campylorhamphus > Campylorhamphus procurvoides. Next base: position 878,867 of record WBMV01006429.1, read on the forward strand.
ATTTAGAAATGAAACTCATTACAAATTGAGGCACCTTATTTTACATCCCATTTACAACCCAGTTTATCTTTCCTGAAATTATTTCAGGTTCCTGTTCTGTCTGCATTACTAAAAACCCACTAATGATCCACAGTTCATGTGAAATTATTGGTTCAGGTGCTTTCCTTAGCAATCCATTAAACAACATCAAATGCAATTTTAGAGTTAGCTTTTTAAAAAGTCAACATAATTTTCTTTTTCATCCCTATCTTCCCCTATTCTGCATGTCCATCATCTATGTAGAATTCATTTCAGGCGGAACATAAAAATTTAATCTATTTTAGTGTAATGAGTGTGAGCAAACAGCACAGTTCTGTTTTCTGTTAGCCAACATAATATATAATAAAGGGATAGAGCTCAGCCCCTGAACACAGAAATGAGTCAGTTTTTTCAGTCTGGATCTGGCCCTTGAGATGCCCCAGGAGTATTTCACTGCCTGTGAAATGTGCCAACCCTGCACCTCACGAGCTTTTCAATCAGTGGAAGACAAGCCCACAGTCATCAAAGTACCAAAATACCTTGCTCATTTTACTAGTGGCATGGAATAACTTAATGAAGTTTGTTTCTTCTTTTAAACTCCTTTACCCATCACTGAGTACCTTCAGGTGAAGGCATTTCTAGTTTTTTCCACTTCAGATGATGTTATTCTGATTTCCTAAAATTGGCCTTCGTGCCAGCAGCTTTGAAAACATAAAAAACCAGATCCTGTGTATATAACAGCATCCAGGGAGAAACATCTTGGACAAAGTCACCCAAATAACAGTAATAAGTCTCCATTTTTACAGCCTTTGAAGATGTTCAGGCACCAACAGCAATCCAGCTGCCAAGAAATAACTTTTATCTGGAAGAGAAGATGCTTTGCCCAGGAAAGCACTTTCATGATATCAAATCCACTTTGCAGAACGAAAGAGTAAAACATGAAAAGAAAACCTTAGAAAACTTTAAAGTAGAAATAAGACACTTCAACAAGAGCTTATCACAAGAAAAATCCACATTCTGGGAATGCTGCATTGGGACTTTCTCCTCTGCATTGCCTGCCTTTTATTGCCACACCAATCTCTGCAGGAGGTGGCAATGCAGGAGCCCTTTGAGTGGGACACAAGGGAGTAGGAAATGCAGAGCTGGGGCAGGAGACCCTCCAGCCCGAGGTGACCCTCAGGGCAGTGCCCATCCCATGCCACCAAAAGCCACTAAAGCAGAGGCAGCACCTCGAGGGAGCGAGGGTGAGGAGCAGAGCCCCTGGTCCTGGTGGGGAGGAGATCCTGCCCCGCTGCCTTGGCCAGTGGCTTTCCGAGCAAATGCCGTGGTTTTTACTGGGACATTCCAGTGGGGAAGGAGAACGCAGCGAGTGCCGGGGCTGGCTCAGCGCCAGCCACATCAGCTCTAATCAGATTATACAGTAGTGGCTTCAGAAAGCAGGAGCATGTTTATTATCAAGCCACTAACCAGACTGACATTAATTTGGTCAAAGCTAAGCTGAAACAGTCTTTGGGAATAATTTTGTGATTCAGATCACGGTTACTGAGCTGATGTAAGTATTTTTTGTAAATTATGCTTGGGGAACGACGGTGGTTACAGACAATTTTTCATTTGTGATTATCCAAGTCTGTGCCTTTCTGAAAAAAGATTCCCCCTTAATTAAGTTTTACTCTATTAAATTACTACTTGAAAAAATAAAATTAGAGGGAATATTGTCCCTTAATGGAGGACAACACTTTGAGCGAGAATTTAAAATACAGATTTGACATCTACCTCCAAACCTGTGGAGTTTTGGCTTTTTTTGTCAAGTTAACATCTCCAGTCCTTACTTGTAGGTAGAACCTGAGCAACAGGTGAATATTTTTGCCTACCATCTCCTTAGGCTCTATCTATTAAAGAAAACACTTCTAAGAAGCTTGATGACCACTAAAACAAACAAGATCCAAGTGTAGTGATGCAAAATGAGTGTGCCAAATCAGTATTGATGAAAGACTGTCAGCCTAACCCCAAATAATCTCTTGGTTTGGCTGGCAGATGTGCCATCCACAGCAATCTGTGCCAGGCAGGGACACAGACACGTGGCAACCTGCAAAGCTCCAGGTGTGAGGGGCTCAGGACAGGCCAGGTTACCCAGCTCCTTCACTATCAGGAGGGAACACACAGCCCAAGTCTCCCTCCAGAGCATATGGCACACAAATCCTGTCTTTGGGCACAAGCCTGGAAGTTCACTCCCCTCCTGACTTCATGGTGGATATTAAAAATTAGTGGAAGGGAGGAAGAAGCCAAAGTTAAAATAAGGGGAGCACAAAGCCTTGACTAGCAGAGCTCAGAGAGATCCTGCTGGATCCAACTTGCCCCACTCCAGCCTTCAGCAAGCCATAGGGCTCAGCTCCATTTCCTCCCATGGAAATGTTTTTCTTTATTAAAAGGGTTTTCAGTGGCTACCTTGAGGGGAATAATGAATGAGGGAGCCCTCCATGGGATGATGCATCTCCTGCATCAGGCAGATGGGAAAAGCCACACGTGTGGGTGGGAGTAGCTGCGCTAAACTCTGGCCAGAGGAATTCCCTCCAGCCCATTTAAAGATTCCCCAGCAACCCCAGCTGGACACCGTTCATGCATTTTTATTCTCTTCTAAATCAACACAGACTTAAGCAGTCCCGAGCTGCATTTCAGTAGCAACCCAGTGTCGTTCAGGCTGGGGTGGGGAGCAGTGCTACAGCCAGCACAGCAGTGGCTACAGCCCTGCCAGGCTTTCCTGACCCCTTTTCTCAAGTCCCTACACAGCCTGAGCTTTAAAAAAAGTACATGTTGATCTAGAACATCTGCAGCTCACAGTAGACTCCTGCTTTCCCCCAATGCCCCTGTGTTTTTGCAGCAGCACAAAAGAACCCCTGAGCCAGATGCACACTTTTGCCCAGTCTGGAAATGGTGCTTTCCAACCAAAGATTCTGATTCTAAGACCTGGTATATGTGAACTGAGTGGCTGGTGCTTGCAGGGAGAGATGAATATAAGGCTTTGGTCCGTCTTATGTAAGAATTGTCTCCAGATCATTCCTCAGGAGCATCAGTCACATCATGCTGGAGCAGCAAAATAAGTTTGGCTGTTCTGGAAGAGCAGCTCCATTTCTGGAGAACACTTTTAGATGGACACCTCTCTGAGCCCAGGAGGATGACAACTGAATCAGAATAAATCTCTACTGGCTAGAGTTTATAACAAGCTGAGAAACACCCACTGGATTTCTCAACCTGCACAACTAAAGCCCTTGGAAAGCAAAGTCTTCCCGCTTATCTTGGTTTGGAGGAAGTCACACTGATTTCCTGCAAATTATTCCAGCTGATTGAAAAATAGATAATACAGCTCATAACAGAACAGAGACTAAAACAAAGCTCCAGGTTCAGACAGCTCCATCTGCAAGATCTACAGCAGAATCCCCATGTTCACTGTGGAAAATGGGAATGATGCACCAGGGATTTGGGCAGTCAGGTGCTGGACTTGTTGCTGTGTGTGCCATCTGGTCATCTGGTAAGGAAATACCAGGGATCATTTCATTTTAACTCTGACCGATGGGAGGGTGAGGGCTCAACGTGCTGCTGCCAAAGAGAGTGAAGGTCCCCTGTGGAGTTGGATGCCGGGAAACTTCAAACTGCAAAGATGCTTTTCCTTCAGAGAAGTGAATAATCTGGTATCGCAAAGGGGGCTGGGGTGGGGGAACAATAACAAATCAGGAGGGAAAAATGTACTGAGGTATTTACACAGCTGGTTTTTCAAGACACTGCTTTTAAGATGGGTTGTTTTTCAGCCACACAGTTAAAAAAATAGTCTTAATCCATGAGCAGCATTTGCACTGCTGTGACAGAAATCAGCTCAGTAAAACCTCTGCATGGGCCATACGTGACTTTGTTAGTCCTGTCTCAAACCCAGGCCTGTCTTTAGATTGACAATGTTGTCATGTCCTCATCTTTGCAGATATTTTCTGGAAAGAACATGTCTACAGGTTGCTTCACATTATTTTTGCACATCCTCCTCAACAAACCAATGAAACTTCTGAAAAAATTACTCCTTTAAAAAAAATTATCAGTATGATTTGCTAACTGTGAAGGTACTAAAAAAAAAAAATTCAAAATAACTGAGTTATTCAAATGCAGGATAATACTGAAAACACAAAGAGCTGAATTCAAAAGCTCACATCTGATTTTACTTTTGTTCTCTCCAAACTAACATCAGCACAATCACTGTGTGAGGGGCACAAACACCACGGCATCTTCAGCAGTGCAAACTGCACCCACTTCATTTCAAGGAGAGTCCTTTGGACTCACAAGTGCCTTCTCACACCTCTCACAATCATCTTTTAAACTATCCTCAGGAAACACAGTAAAACTAAGCCAACTAAGGTCCAGAGAGAGGTCTGGCTCAGTGCTGCCTTCTGAATGTGGCTTTAGCTGAAACTTGTGCTCCTGCTTTTATTCCTCACCCAGTGGAAGCCAGAGAGGAGCAGGACTGGAGGTCCAGCCTTGGCCAAGGGACCAGAGAAGTCTGTCACGCTTAGCCTCAACAAACAAAGACAGATGGGACAGATTGCCATCTACAAACACAGCATAAAGGGAGATACGCCCAGTTGTGTTTCCAAAAAAGCTGTTTAAAATATAGAACAGAGTTGGCATGAGAATGTTAAACTGACCGTGAATAAGCTGATGTTAAAAATTAGGAGTTTTGCAACCAACAGAAGACCTGGAACAGTCTTTGGACAGATGAGTACAGGCAGAAAAGAAGTGGGTTTAGGACAGTTCTACTGATTTAAACCAAGGATTAAACAAATGTGACTGCTTGCTGGGAAGCACTCCCAGGAGTCTGAACACCCTGTGCAGTTTCCCCCTTCCTGAAGTATCTCTGAATGATCCAGAGGCAGCTGAATCACGAGTTCACCGCAGGGAACCTCTTGAGGCAAACCTGACAGTCCACAGTCACGAGCACAGAGCTGCCTCAGCAGCTACAAACCCTCTCAGCTACAAACCCTCTGCCTCCTCTGGTAATTGGCCCTCACATCTGTTCCTGTTCCAGCACAGGAACTGCCTGTCTGCTCAGCCACTGCTGTTGCTGGATCTCTTATTGAAGTGCTGGTTGACATCAGCTCTTCCAGCAGTCTCCAAACCCGCTCCCACGAGAGCCTTGAAGGCAACCAGAGTACATCAACACGCAGCTACTGCAGCAGGAGGATGCTGATGGCACGTCTTCGCAGCAGGAGAGCAGCAGAGCAGAGATACTGCCCAAAATATGTCTTCCCCACTAGAGAGATCTCTCTAGAGGGGCTTTTTGTTCTCTCTCCTACAGATCAAGCCAAAAAGGGCTTTGTGAACTTACAGCCCTTTCCTTTTAGTGCCTGTGCCCATGAGGAGTTTCTTAAAGGTCAGCACTCTTTGTGCATTTGAATTTAATATCAGGGATGCATGTCAAGCAGAAGACTTGCCTTCATTTGAAAGATGGGCTTACAATAATACAGGGCTGGTTTCTCCAAGAGATTACAGTTGCACGTCCTGAAAACAGCCCACAAGGGGAAGCAAATGAGGTGTAATATGGAAGGATTACTCAGGCATGCCATATTCTAGGTCTCATCACTATACTGATTTGCCATTTTATAAAGTATTGTTTTATACATAAACGTGCTAAAGATAAAACCAGCAATCAGTTCCAATTTCTTTATCATATTTCATTACTTTACTGGTTTGGGATAATAGCATGCAAAATCCTCTGCTTTTAAAGCAACTTCTCTGCTCCCCAGGCCTCTTAGCATACTTTCAGGCTCGAATCAAAAACACAATATAAATCACTTGAAAAAAGTCACAGACATTTTAAAATAACACAAAACATTAATGTATTTGTTTTTTTAAGCACGTGTTATCATTCGGAGCTGGAGTACATGACAGTAGCCATTTAAACAAAGCAAAAGGAACAGATATTTTTATTTCATGCATGTCCACTAACTCATTAGTATAAGATGAATAGATTTTTAACGTATGGTGTAATGGGATCGTTTGTTAGTTCTCTGAACCCTGTTGAAAAGTTTATCGAAGCAGCAATGGAAAGTTCAAGTTCTTGTAAATGGAAGGAACAGTACTCAAAAGTTTAAGATAATGTATCAGTGCTTTAACAAGCCTTCCCCTGAAAATGCTGATTAGAGCAGGCGATTATTTCTCTCACAGTTTAAAACTTCTTACGTTGCTACACAAATGTTGATGTGGTGCCAAGAGCAGAACAGAATGCCATTTTTGCTTTATTCCTTTCAAAATGGCAAGTTTAGCTTCCACAGACAAAACACAGGGACTTTTCAACAGTTGTCCCAGTGGCCCTAAAATCAGCTTAAAATCAACACTTCCAAGAGATGAAGAAAACTCTGGTTTTAAGCTTGGCTTACGTTTGCCTGTGTTTCCCTGTCACACATCCCCACACAGGCTTCATTCCAGCAGACACGTACTGGGAGAACTGGGACTTTGTTAGAACATTTACAGAATGGATCTATCTCAAGCTGGACACTTTTGGTGTGCAAAGACAGCATTTGTGGGCAAGGATTACTGATTGAGTAATACAGTTTTAAACACTAAATACACAGCTGAAAGTAAAGAACTGTCCACAGAGAGAGCTCAGTGGTCCAATCCCACAGAGGGGATTGCTACACAGGCTTCCATTTTGCCCCAAGTTGTGGACAGAGTACAAGACCTTTAGGATATTTTGTTGTTTCCACAATGGCAAATAAACATTAGGGATTTTATTGCTACTTAAACTGATAAACTCATTTTCAGTGAGACTGTGTAACCTTCCTGAGCTGCCCAGCTGAGGGTTGGAGGGAAGAGGAGCTGCTGGCCCAGCCACCACCACAGCCACCCACGAGGTGGGATGGAGAAAACCCCTCTCTACAACACACAGAGCCAGAAACAGGGAGAAGATCAGGCTTAGTCATCTCATAGAAGTCAACAGAGCGATGCTGATTTACACCAGGACCTGGACTGCTCTGGGGAGAAGTGCTAATCACCACAACCTGCCCATGCCTCTTTTTACGTCGTGCTAAATTAAGAGGAGAGGGTGGAAAACAAAATCTCCTAAGGACAGAATGCAGCTGGAGGAACATGCACGACACCGACACTGATGCGTGGAAACATCTGGCCAAGACGGGAACGGGACCCACATGAACAGGAACACATTGGAACTCGACAAGGGCTCTGTCCTGTGGAAATACCACAGCTCTCGTCATGCAGGCAGTCAGGCTTGAAGCCCTGACATCAACATCAGAGGAGGGGGGGAAATGACTCCACTACTTCTGCTTCCCATTGAAATAAAACAGTTTGCAACAAAAGGCAAGCGCATGCATGTGCTTCCCTCAGTGTGTTTCCAATCACAGCAGTGTGTTTAAGTAGTCAGGCTGCATCCAAGCCTTAAAACTCAACAGTGCAGAGAGGGCAGATGACATCCTGATGGCAAACATGGCTGTGTAAATCATCTCCAAATGACAGTGTCATACACAGAGCTGCTTAATTTGGAATGTGCCAAACGGTGCTTTTCCTCATCTGGCATCATCTATACATCAGCCAACGATTCCTTCGGGGATTGTAATTCTTGCCATAGACAAATGCACAACAGATGTTAAAATAATAATAAAAAACCTCCATCGAGGTACAACAGCAGCCACTCCTGAAGTCAACAGCAAACTTGCAAACAGCCACAAGCCCCTCACAGGCATTTGGCTCCCAATTTCAGCATTGCCCAGCAGCTCCTGGGCAAGGGGGTAAGGGAGGACAAGTAACCCATCATGAATTCAGAGCCTGTACAGCTCAAAGCTCCTGTTTCTGATTAGGGGTTTCCACAATGACACATTTTCAAAGTATACAAATGCTGGTCATAATTCTCTTGTCCTTTATTTTTCCCCCCAATGACACCAGACCATTTCCTTCCCATGCTCTCATATGAGGTGCTTTGCCCAATAAGCAGCATTAGCAACAGGGTTAGATAAAAAAAAACTATATGCTTTATGCTGCTGTATTATTGATATACTGTAACAGAGGGGTAAACCAGCCCCCTTCCTTTGAGTGAGCAGCATCTATCCCAATGCACCTACATGATTTCGGCAAGAACAGGCTCAGTCCATCACCTTAGGCCAGTTCACACGCTTTATCAGAGCTGTAGAAATGACCCTGTGCTTTGCAGCCTCTGTACCTTGTAATAAGCACTGAGAAACTAGTCTGCTTATTGCCCTATTTACACATAGCCATGTGCTCAGTCCTTTGGGGACATACACACCTTCATCCAAACCATCTCAATAGCCCACAAGTGGGCAGGAAACCTCCTCCATGTGCTAAAAAAAAACCCCACCAAAAAGAGAGGGAGCATTCATTTTGAAGGATGGTAGCTCAAAATTGATACATTTCCTGGTTTTCTTCAGAAAAATTATGCAATTATTTTGTCAACCAGGAAGAGAACTTTCCTTTCTCTTTTAATGCAATTTAACTTATTGAAAAGAAACATGAGAAGCTGAGAAAGGTGTGAGATACACATACCCCCAAGGGAAAAGTGTCCAAACCCACCAGCCCCACACAGCAGTCGGAGCCCAGGGTGAATCACGTGCCTTCTCCAGGCACAGCTGTGATGACAGAGGAGGGGTGATGACAGAAGGCCACAGGCTGCACAGGGAGAAGGGACACCAGTACTGTCACTGAACCTTGCCCAGCACATTCAGCCTGGGGAGCTCTGCATGCCAGGCAGGTCCCAAAGGAGCCGCAAGAGCTCAGTGATAGCCAGTTGTCTCAGGGACCACCTCAAGGGCAAGATGCATTTGGAGAAGGTATTTCTTGTGACCAGTATTTAAGGTAGAAATTAACATCAACAGATTTGCAGATCAAAAGAAGAATTGTCTAACCCAGCATGCTGCTGTTGTGAGAAGCTCTAAGAGCCTCACAGGGAGAAGACACAGACTTGTATGGCACATTGAGGGGTCAGTCACCTGCTGAGTTTCACAGGGAACTCCTCCAAAGCTCTTTCAGGATCTTTGGGAGTGCCCTACAGAACATCCTGCTCCCCAGCCACAACATCCCACATGGTTCAGGTCTTCCAAAAGGCCAGGACTTGATGTTACAGCTGATATTGTCAGCACTTCAAAGCCTGGACTGAGATTCGCTGCCCTCTCAGGAGCCTGTTATCTTTGGCATCCCCCAAAATTGAGGAAACAGCAGAGTTTGGCTATTTTTGCCACTGGCTTTCCAATGTGACATTAACAGCCAGTGTCCACAAACTACATCCTGAAGCTCTTACCCAATCTCATGGAAAGCTTGCTGGAAGAAGGGATGAGTAAAGGTTACAACATAGTTGTCTTATTATTACTAGGGACACAACAGCTGTACATCCAAGCTTGATATTTTTACAAGGCAAAGAGCAATCACGCTTTTCTAAACCTTGGCATGTCTCTAGCTCGCTGTGCAAAAGTTCCAGGGGGCATGAGTCATCTTACAAACCCATAAAAATCTAATTATGGCTAATGAGCGTCCTTTTGTTTACACTGCATGTAAAAAACTAACTGCTTCTGATAGTCACTGCAGGGGCAAGATTTACCATCAGTCTTGAAATGATTTCTCTCACACCAACAGACCTAAACCGGCCCATTTAGGATGGAACAGAATCCTCCACACACACAAAAGGCTTTGCCTTATTTGCCAAAAATCTGATTTCTCTCTTATGCAGCTACTGAAACATTGTGCACTCTGGAGCTTTTCTTGAATTTAGAAAGAAGTTCCCAAAACCACATAGTTCAACCAAGTTCCAGTTTGCAGGGAAGTGCAAAACACCGAATAAGGAGGCTACTGGCAAAGGGGTTTATATTCCTCCCCTTTCCAGAAACAGGTAGATTTTTAATTTTTTTTTAAATAACATTTAAACTAACTTCAAACCTGTTTGCACAGCTCTTACAAGAAATACCATCCTCCTGCAAGCTTGGTCTAGCTTGAACACAAACAACTCTCAGAGAGAGAGTTTACCAACCCAACAGTTCCTGGAAAGCTGCACAAGTGCAGATGAAAGTGAGATTTCCACAAAGAATTCCATCAGATCTACGTACTGCTCACAAAACAAGCCCAGTCGCCTCCAAATGCAGAAAACTTCCAAGGTTAGCCCAGTTCCTCCCATCCCAGTGACAGTTTATTTCAAGGTGCTGCCCAAACCAGTGAGAGATAAACTGGTGCCCTCTCAGGCCATGCCATGGCATCCCAGCTATTGAAACCACACTATCAGCAAGCATCTCAGCGGGGGCAGAAGGGACAGCCACAATTTATCCCCACAGAAATGTGAGTCTAAAATAAGCAGCACCAACAAACGCTGCTGTTGTCTGCAGTCACAAATACCAGTTGGGCTAAGGCAAGCCCTTAAACAACAGGCCTGGTTTTATTGCTCCCAACTCCCACTTATTGAGAAATAAGAACCAGTTCTGTTCTCTTCACTGCTGGGCTGGGAATTCAAATAGTTGCTGCTGTTCAAATTATAATAAAATATCCAGAATATAATATAAAAATATATAATAGAACACCCAGTGGCTGGATTGTCCCCAGCCCACAAAGCATAAGGCAAAGTTGGTGAAAAACCTGGTCTTTGATGCAAGAGAAGGGTCTGTACAAGGATATTGGTACATCCAAGGGAAGACTCTCCCAGGTCCCTTCCCAGCTGCCCTCCTGGACCACCACAGAAGCCAACAGAGAAAACACTCCCCACTCTCTGCCCTTCCTTCCCTCCCCCCAAGCCTGCTGTTCCCAGCCACACACACCTACTCACAGCCATAAGGGCAAGCAACGACCTAAGAAACCAATGCAAAAAGTTTAATTCCAAGCTGGGAATAAAACATTCCAATGAGATGTGAAAATAAAATAAGCAAACCTAACACCATCTCTGCATGAAAGAATAAAGACTTGCAAGGTATTACCAGGGGTTGCAAAAACTCGAGGAAAAATAAGATCCTGAAAAGCAGTATTTCTCTTCCCAAAATATTTTTATAAGGAGGAAAAAAACCAAACCAAACAGCAAAGATGACCCTATGAGTATTAAACTTCTGGCACTGTACCATGAATGTCTCTGAAGGGTTTCTTAGTGCATCTTAGCAATTCATAGAGGAAGTGACCCCCTGGCACGAACACCCAGTTGTCTGGGCTTTGAAGTTGTGGAGGCTTCTTAAGAATGTCTGTATGACACTTACTCTGATGCCCTTCCTCTGAACAACAGCTTTTGACCTTTCATCCACAGAAAGACTTTCCAACTTCCAGCGCTATCTTACAGGAGACTATTTTCTGTCATTCACTGCAACATTACCATTTCTAAGGCTTCAAAAGGGGAAGGAAAGCACCAATTCATCAGCCTTTTACTACTCTTCCAGCCTTACGTGTTGATTGTGGTTGATACCCGGTTGTTTATAAAACAAAAATAGACTTGTAGGTCAGACACAAAATATCTGAGTGCCCTGAAGGAAATAAATCACTGGAGAATTATGTTTTCCTTTTGTTTTTCAGCTGTCAGTTTTGAAGAGTCTTGCAAGGTTCAAATGACCCCATAAAGCCAAGTTTGCCTTTACAAGACTTTGTACTTAACTTAGGCACCAACTCTGTCCTTCAGGACCAGTTTAACAGTTTCAAGAGATTCTACATAAAAACAAATGAGGAATTCAGTCTTGTAACTGCACTAACATCCAGTTACAACCAAAAGAGCCCAAAACATTCATTGTTATCCAAGGTAACAATCCTAATAAGAGCAGGCTCACAAGCAAACTGGTGCTGCTTGCAAAATACCAGAAGACACACAGAGAAGTTTCCATAACATCAGTAGTATTTGGTAGGATTTGAACCTCTGCTAAGCATCCAGTGGAAGCAAAATAACAGCCTGCCTTCCAAGTGGTGACTAAAGCAGTAGATGATTCAAGAAGTAGAATGGCAGGTTGTGTAATGCAAGATTTAACACGCTCTTCCTCTTTTGCCAAACTGTCATGACTATTGAAGACTCATTTCCAGCAGAGGTTCCCTTGCCCTACATTAGGATTAAGAACAGATTGTGAGTGGGGTCTGCTTTGGTGTGTTCTGGTTTAGGCTTTATGGCACAGGTTGCTCAAAAGCAAGGAAAGCTCACTTGCAACTCACTCGGTAATTGCAAGTCCAGGTGAGTGGTGAATTTAAGCACTAATTACCACTTTTCACACCAGTGACACCAGTTAGGGTCTTCACATGCCTTTGTGGAAGTGGCACTCCCACGATGGAGCATTTATGTGACTTTTTCTCTTTTTAACCCTCAGACAGCAATGGATTCACAAACAGTTATTATAACCGACACCACGCTCTCGATCACACACTGAGACCCAAACCCAGCCCCACATCCCAGCCACAGGACCCTGCCACTGCTCCACGTTCCCAAATCCCCTTCCCAAGGAATGGGAGCTTGGCTGTTTACTGTTAAAAGGAAATAGAGAAAATTCCCCATTTGTCCTTGTCAGTCAGAGACATTATGCCCCAAAAACCGGAGTGCACACATGTGGGAATGACCTGCCTGGTTTTCCAGCCAGACCAGAAATGAACTTCTGTCCCCAAGGAATTCAGAAGTAGAAAGTTACTGGCAGCAAACCCTTATTTTCAGGGGATCCACCACTGTTCTTTCTTTTGAAAAACTCCCATTGCTTTCTACTACTGAGTTTAAAGAGGGAAAACCTTCCAAACCCAAGGAAATAGCCCATTTGAATGAAGAACCCTATAAAAGAACAATAATTTGGAGTTTGCAACTGCTCAGTTTAAAAGGAGCACTGAAGAGATGGAAAGAGGCAGCTAGAAAGTCATCTGGAGAGATCATTTTATCTGCTGTCAGCACAGAACTTCCTTCCTGCGTGGCTGAAGTTTATCATCTCAGTGTGGAAGTTGCTCTGTTTCTCACAGTGGCTGATACTTTCAAAATCAATGTGAGCATCCCTTCGGTGTTTAGTGCTGAGCCAAGAGGCTGCACAGATCTCCACAGCCTCAGTGCATCACTGTCGAGGCTCCAGTTTCACCCATCTGATTTCTCAAGTCTCCAGATGCTTTTCAGAGCTCGGGTCTCATTTCACACGCTGTGCCTCTACATAACAGCCATTGCACTTTTAATAACTTGGGGTTCGGGAATGTGTGTGTGTAACTCAGTAGCCCTGATGATTTGCACCATCAGGAACTGTTTGGAAAGATCAAAGTTTCACCCTTTTCTTTTAACCAGTAACACCTTCCCTTTTCCCCTCCAGCACAAGCTTTGGTTGTTCTTTAAAGGAGCATTATCTTCTTCAGTATTTAACACTAAATAATCTGTGTGCATGGGTTTAAACCTTATTACAAAGCAAAAACCATTTCACATTTCTCCCAGAGACACCATTAAAGCTTTTAAGTGGGACTAGACACACCATGGTGGAGTACACAGATATTTGAAACGCAGGAAAGAAGAAAACACAACAGCCCAGGGGTTTATGCTGAGACTTAAATATGGAATTTATTAATGTGTTTGTGCAGCAGATGCAATACCCCAGTGTCATTTTCAAAGAAGGCAGATTTTTGTTCTTGGAAAGGGGTATGTTAAGAGCAGTATTAAAGCACAGATTAAAATAAGCTATTTCTTCTTTTGAGAGTTCAAACCATAGCCAAGGAGAGTGCTAAGCTTTATTTCCCTCACTAGCAAAACCAGTGGCTCAAAGCAGAGCGAAAATCCTCCCTGCAGAACTCCTGAGCAGCAGGGCTATGAATTTACTGCTTGGGAGAGCTAATTCCTACAGCTGCTTCCCAACAGCTCCTTATTTCTGCTACACCAAAACCACCTGGCTGAGGAAGGAGAGCCCTGGGAAACCTGCTTGTAGATGTCAGTCTGGATTTACTCTGCTCAGCACATAAGGTGTACCAGAGATGTGCAGCCAAAGCTCTGATTGTGCTCCAACCAAAGAAATCCTTATTTTTCCCTCTTGGGCCATGCCTACACATCCTTGTATCTGGCCAGGAACTGGTGTTAAGACCCACACAAAAGGTCTGACCAGGCCAATATGAACAGCCCCTCACCTCCTGGGTGCACCCAACACAATACGCTGCAGCAGGAGCGTGTTGCTCACATCACAAACCCTCTCCTCCTTCCTTCTCAGGACAGATCTAGGCCATGGCTTCCATACTTCAAGCAGCAAATTTTTTGCACCACCATCCCCAGCAGTGGAGAAAACACCCCAAGTTCATGAAAACCAAGGAATGTCCCCAGGCTGAAGTCCCTGTGTTTTCACATCCCATCCCTCCCTCAGCATCACCTTTTCTTGCAGGATAAACGACTCTGTGTTTGTACCAGGCAAGATTAACTTATGCAGATGTAGCTGTGCAGCTGCCATAAATCAAAATGAGAGAAGAATATCTTAAGCATAATCTCTGTTTATCCAATCTTTTCTGCCCATGTCTAATTTCTTCTTCACTCCAGAGCCCTTGTGCAGTTTCCCATCAGCTTTGGCCGGTCCCTCTGCCAGCCACAGCCCCATCTGACTGCCCTGCCCACAGAGGGAATACCACACCCCACGAGTGACTTCAGTGCAGGGCTCTGAGTGAGCACACTTGTCATCAGCCTCCTCAGACATCTGAGGGGTCATCGTGGTCGCCTTTCATGGCACATTCACACATCAACGACCTGGTGCTGGTACACCAGAGAGGAACACACAATGGCTCTTGTGTGCACCCAGCAGGTTTTATCAACCAACCAAGCCTAATCCCTGTGCAAACACTGGCTGCTGACGTGTTCTGCTGGCTCTGAGATGTCTGTGGGCTGTTGGCTGGGCTGTTCTGCACAGCTCTGCCTCCCGGAGCACACAGGGGGTGCCAGTGCTGGTGCTCGGTGGCAGAATGGGCAGACACAGCTGGGATTATGCACCTCACCAGGGCTCACAGCATTTTGGGCAGGAAACATGATGGAGAGGTGCTTCCCTGCCTCTTGCAAGTATCCCACAACACTCTCTAATTTAGCTGGAGAAACCACTCAGCATGGGCTGGATGTTTTATCTGAATGTTGCAAGTCTGCTGGTGAGACTCTCCCCACACTTTGGTGCCAAACACAAACCCAGAACCAGCAATAAACCCCCTGCTAAAGCACACTGTAAAAGATGCCTATAAACCCCACAAATACCTGCTATGATTCATGTGCTCACAAATAAAACAGCGAATGTCATAGGCACAAATTGGTTACTTGCACCTCCAAGACAAATTTAACATCCTCTGGAGTAGAGTTTCTGGACAACAAGTTCACTAAAAGTCTATTACACTGTTGTAATATTTAGCAGGA
The DNA here is from genome assembly GCA_013396655.1 of Campylorhamphus procurvoides. Classification (NCBI taxonomy): domain Eukaryota; kingdom Metazoa; phylum Chordata; class Aves; order Passeriformes; family Dendrocolaptidae; genus Campylorhamphus; species Campylorhamphus procurvoides. The sequence goes on from WBMV01006429.1 coordinate 894,207, forward strand.
ATATGATTATATTTTATGCCAGCTGCTTTAAGTCAAAGTCTCTTCAGAGGAAGAACAGCTCAAGTAGTGCTGGTTTCCTCATCCCAGTTATTAACAGCTCGCCTTGACTATTTAGTATTACATCTAGGATTCCAAGGTAGATAAAAGCTCTACCAAGTCCATCACAGACCTGTTCTACATCTCTCGAGTCACAAAACTGTCATGCAGAAGTAAGGGAGAGAAAAAAAATCACTCTTCTTTAAACAGAGAATTTACTTTAGGTGGTTTCTGGTGAATTATGCCAAGCAGGCCCACAGCTGGGACATTTTCCACACACATCTATCTTCCTAGCTTTCAGGAGGCAACGTGCTGTCACAGCTTGGCAGGGCTTCAGGCTGAACCCAAGCCAGGCTGGAGCTGTTATTGTTGGGCTTCTGAGCCTGCAGGAAACACTAACAAATGACACCATTTTCAACTCATTTGGGGAAAAAGGCCTGACTTCCCTGCCTTCCTCCTTGTGCAGAACCAGCAGGGCTGAGGATGAGGCAATTTCTTTCTCTATGAAGACATTTCACCCAAAGGTCCTTCCCCTGCTTTTGGAAAGACCATGTAGTAGAGTCAGAGACAGCCATGAATGAACACCGTGCACCTCAGTAGGCCGTGAAACAATCTCTGCACTTCACAGAAAGCAGACAAAGTGACAACTCATCAAGCTTCAATCACACTGGGTTTGAGGTACAAACCCAACCCAAATGCCCTTGGCTCCTCTAGCCCAGAGCTGCTGTCCTTTCTCCATCAGGCAGCACAGCTCTGCCAGCAGTGGTGCATATCTCATTACTGACTGTCAGTGGGACACGAGCAGCAGGAAACAAACCCACAGGTAACTCCTGGCAGGGGAGATGTGGAGAGTCCACAAAAACTGAGACCAGAGCTGGACTGTTCACTGAAGGAGGAAAGAGTTCACCATTCCCTTTTCCATCCCAAACTGCATGAATCTCACTTGAAGAAAATGACATCCAACCTGCAAGCTTCTCCCCTGAGGCAATAGGTGAATAATTGCCAATTAACTATGCTTTGAAATCTTTGTTTTCCAGCAAAGGAGTCTGGTTTTCCACCCTGTGTGTGCAAGTACACACAATAAGAACCAGACCCATCCTGGGTGGTATGGAGACAGTAAACTCATCAGGAACAGTGTACTCTACCATATGAGACATCGTTTTATTTGATGCCAAAGAGGAAAAGGGGGTGGGAAGGAGGAAGGAGGATATGTAGAGCATTTTCTCCCTCCTCCTTCTGCCCAGGCACGACCAATTTTTGTAAACTCACAGTGGAGCCTGTTTCTACCCAAAGGGCACTCATGCAGCTCTTGGACACATGTTCTATGTCTCAGCAAAACATCAGCAGAAACAACTCACAGCGAATGCAACGGCCTGTCCTCCTGAAAATTCTGTTAGGAACATTATTGAAAGGGTTAAAAGTGATCAGTAAGGATCTTATAAGACGCTCTACAGCACTTGAAAAGAAAGGACTATAAAATATGTACTAACCCAATATTATAAAGTTACGTTCACACCGAGGAACTAAATCACCAGAGCCAAAAAGGAGTGAGCAATTTTGTTCTCACTGTAATTCCACTGTAACATGTTTTATAACCATTTGACTGACGTCAAATTCAATAACACATCATTAATAGGATTTTTGTTCACTTTATACTCAGATGTTTTTCCTGTTTTAAATCCCTCCTTATAAATATCAAATTAGATTTTTTACAAGGAGATTTATCAATGTTTAAAAGAAAATATGAACATAGCTGATGCTTGAATGGATACACCATAAAAGTGCCACAGGATGCATTTCTATCACAAACAAGATGCAAGTTAACACATCACCCTTAGCCCTGTGCTAAGGTTATTGCCAGGTAAGGCCAACTCTATCAGTCCAAGCAACTTCTTCAAAGGGAGGAGGAAATTAGAGAAGCAGCAACTCCACAAGGAAAACGTGAATAAAAACATCTATACATTAGACACGCAACCACAATACTGTTTTGATAGCCAAGAAAAAAAAAAAGAGACAACTAAGAGGTGAGTAAAGGAAACCTGACCATGGACAGTCACAAGAAGGACAACTGATCCTGTGCATGCTGCTACCTGATCCCTTGGAGAATGGAAAAGGTAAAGTTTAGGTTGACAGTGAGGAGAAACATCCCATCAGGAAGATGAATGAGCTCACAGCATAAGCTCCCATGGGCACAAACAGCAAAGCAGCTTCTTGCTGCTTTCAAAATCACCTAAAAGGTTTTGGGGAAGGCACAAACCTGCACAGGAGAAGCCAGAAGAGAGGCAGGACTAGGGGGAGCAAGGAGATTTACTACTACACCCCACCATCAGCTTTGTTAACACCACGGCAGGACCAAGACTCAGCTCTGTGAAACCTCTCAAGCTGAGATGAACCCCAGCAGGAAACGTGGGCAGGTTGCCCTGCAGCCCCCAGCACAGCACAGGGATGCTGGGTGGGGTCTGTCCTCACACAGACACTGGGAGAGGGGCAGCAGGGGAGGCACAGAGCTAAGGAACAGCAATAGGCACTATGCATTCTACCTCCAGGTGATTGGTAGGGGGCCAGAACACGGGCAGAACACGTTGGAAACAACTATAACTTGTTACTATTCAATAGAGATTGAAGTCCATGTTAATGCTGGCCTGGCCCTGAGCCCACTGCCAGGGAGGAGCTGTCCATCAGTAGGGCCAACACACCAAGTGGTAGGAGACACAGAGGAAGGCAAACCCTGGGGAAAAGGCAGTTTTATAACTGCAGCAAACATCGTTGTTACGGGGTTAAAAGAATATTAAAAAAAGTTTTAAAATGTTGGGTTTGTGTGTTTGTGGCAGGAAGGGGTGCCTGGGAGTGGGAGCCCCACCAAAATGAAGGCTGCAGCTCAAGCTGGAACAGGCAGCAGTGACTCTGGCACACACCAAACCACGACTGTCTCACCCCAGAGCAGCACCATCTCCAGTCAGTCCCATGGGAATGGAGAGCACATGATTTCTGGGCCATTGACAGAGACGTGCCACTGACTAAACAGCAGGAATACCCACCCAAACACGCCAGCACCAGGAAGGCAAGGGGGGAGAACAGCTGGGCCACATGTGACTTGTGCTAATTTTTTTCACTTGGAGCCTGTCCCACCAGTCACTCCAGCACGAAACAGGGATGGAGCAGCAGGAGCCCCAGCAGCAGATCAGCCACCCCAGCACCAAGCACTGAGGTGCTTGTGAGTGCTGATGAGGGTGGCTTGGCCATAACTCTTCACTACATAAACACCCCAAATGAGAAGAGCCAGGGGAGGAAACACTAATAAAACCTCAAGAGCTTGCTGTTGCATTAGCGTAGGTGTGACTGCAAAGGGACTATGCAGACACTGGGGGAGAAGAGACAGCAATGCCTCAGCCCCAAAACTCATCTTGGCAGTCCCCTCCTCTCAGCAAACTTCCCCCAACTCAAACAAATGAAAACTAAACTTGGACTCTCAAATGACTAATTTTAGTTTTGGATTTGTTCCTCTTTTTATTCCCTCCCCTAAAAAAAAGGTAAAGGAATAAGGCTGTAAGGTATAATGAAAGCAGGATGTGAAAGCAATAAAGCAACTGCAGAGCAACCTTAACACCCTTGTGTAGCTGGTCCCAGTTATGGGAACTGGGCAAGACACACAGCACGGCTCAGCTCTGCCTTTGCCACACAGCACCAGAGACAGGCACGGAACTGCTGCACCCAAAGGCCCCAGCCTGCCATGTGCTAGGGGAAAGCATAACACAGACAGGTTGGGAGAGCTGGGGGTGTTCAGTCTGGAGAAGGGAAGGCTCCAAGGAAACCTTAGAGTCCCTTTGAGTGCCTAAAGGGGAGTCAGGAGAGCTGGAGAGGGACTTGAGACAAGGGATGGAGGAACAGGGCACAGGGAATGGCTTCCCAGTGCCAGAGAGCAGGGTTAGATGGGATACTGGGAAGAAATTCCTCCCTGAGAGGGTTGGCAGGCCCTGGCACAGGTTGCCTAGAGAAGCTGTGGCTGCCCCATCCCTTAGAAGCATCTAAGGCCAGGGTTAAAATTACACGATCTTTGAGGTACCTTCCAGCCTAAAACATCCTGTGATTCTCTTTGTGTGTGTTGGGTCTGTGGATCTCATTTTCAGAGCTGCAGCAGGAAGCTGACAGTGCCATGGCACAGCCTCCTGCTCCATGCCTTGGAGAGGCTCAACCAGACAGCAGCGTGTCTGTGCTTTCAGGCAACATGGGAACATTTCCAAAAGGAAAACCACAAAAAGCATGCCTCTTAACACAGGATACCCCAGTGCTAACAATAAGCTTTTAGCAATTAAAAAAACAAAAAGGCAGCTCCCAAATCTCCCAAGCAAGAGTCAGCTCTGCACTCAGATGGTGTTTGCGAGGTAAACGTGCTAATTTAGGTACAGCAGGTAAGGAAAAGTTCATCCCTTGGGTCATTGCCTTTGACAGTGCAGGCAGTATTTCACGTACCATGTGAAACATGAGCAGATTGTGCTTTGAGGAAATCAGATTTAGTAATTATAAATGCAATATTCCAACAGCACTGAGATTCAGCTGGATTCCTTTCTCTGCATTTCCAAACAAGGTGGGAATTATTGACTTATTAGGGTGAAGGACACCTGTGCATTTGAACAAATTCAACACAGTTCTAGCAGTGACTACCAGGACCACAGCCTAGAAGAGCCTGTGATCATTTGATAACCAAAATAAGCCATCAATTCACCACATGGCCCAGGGCAGATTGCGGTGAGCTCCCCTGTGCCTTTGTCAGCTCAGCTGAAAATCCAAGTAAAAACAAGCTGAAAACCAGATGCTACTTCTCAACTGGCTCCTCCTGGGTAAATGGAGTGTAAGACCCTCATTCACAGCTGAGCATCAGCCCCAGCTGAGCACTGACATCCACGAGCAGAACCGGTCCAGGAGCCCACCCCAACAAGCCCTCTCTGCCTTTCAAAATACATCCCTTGGTCCTTCTCATGGCAGTCAGTCTGAGGTTTTCAGATGCTTTTTGTCTAGCAAACAAGCACTTGGCCACATCCAGCCTTGGTTACTGTATGTGGTAAGAGGGCTGCTGCGACTACCCCAGCGTGCAAGACAAGAAGCACTTCCTTGGGTGGCAGCACTGATGGCACCCGGTCAGGCCTGGCCCAGACTCAGCAGGGCCTTTTCCACACGTTATTTTGGGTAACCAAGTCAGTTCCCAGCACGCAGAGCAGCAGACACTGCTTCTGCCGGTGTTGCTGCTGGGAGCTGCACTGGGGGGATGACAGCTCAAAACAACTCCCTCCTCCAGCAGGGTAACCAAGAGCAGACCTTGGCTCCCGCTTCTTCACGCTCCTCTCTAGCTCTGCATCCCAAAATAGAGCTAGGGATGTGTTTCGAAGTTCTGAGGTTTTCGGTGGTGGTGTCTTTTAAACCTCCAGTCTCCAAGTCTATTTGCAAAACCACAGCCCAAACACAAGCCATTCCACAGCCGTGATACTTTGTGGCGAGATTAAAAAAATTTGGAAGGACCTCTTGGTAAAGTACGCACAGAGTATTCCAAAGCCACGTGTAACTGCGTTATGCAGTAAATCAAAGTGACTTCAGCATTTAAGCAGCACAGTATTCCAGAGAAGAGGCTGAGGGTTTTTTTTTTTAAACATTTGCCACATTACAGAACTTACAGTTGTCCCAGACATGAAACGTGGGCTGGGCTCACGCAAGGGGCTCTGCAGAGCCGGGATGGGGCCAGAGCATCTCCCAGCTGGTTCTCGAGGACAGCGGGGTTCGCTCACGTGATGGAGCACATGGAGCTGGGGCTCTGGCCAACACTCCCCTACCTGCACCTGCACTCCACCTTTCTCAGACCTTTGGCACTAAATCAGCAGCAGAAATAATGTTTTTAGTTTCTGGAAAGGTGTTCATTACAACACCTGTATTTTTAATGTATATATATGGATGCAACTTATCTGCACACACACACAGATAAATTGCATCCTATATATATTAAAAAGGTCACATGTATCTACAATTGCAATACAATTAAAATATACTCAGGCTGAGGAATGGTAATGAAAACATTTTCAACTGACTTTTGGCTGGTAGAAATGGTAACTCAGTTCTTCATCCATGAACTCAAAGCTAAAGACTATTATTCCTTCCTTCTCACAGAACCTGAGAAGGAAATCACCTCCACCAACCCCCAGGGATGGAGAACTCGAAGCTCCAACCAGAGGCTCTTCCTGGTGAGCCCCAAAATCCCACCACAGGGCTCCTTCCCTTCCACAGCTTCCTGCTCTGTACTCCCAGTCAGCATTTGCAGGGTTGGACTCTGAGCAGCCAAAGGGATAAAAAGAAGGTGCTGAAACCTTCAGGCATCCATCGCTGTCCCTCAGGGTGTCCTGCTGCTGCTGAGCACCCAAGGCTGCTGCTCCTGCTCCCCTCTTCTTGCTGGACACTCAGGAGCAGTGTGTTCCTGGAGTGGCTTTGTGCCCATGAGTTGAGTGGCCAAAAAAACCCAAAACCAAACACTGTTTACACCAACCAACCCTTCCTGTTGATTAATTCTTCCACCAGACCTTTTCTTCTTTAAATCAAAATATTTTATCCAAGACATTCAAGTCACAAAAATGTAGTGCCCCCCAACAATACCAAATATACAATCACTTTCTTCCTTAGAAGTATTTGTGCCAAGGACTCCTGCACCCTTTTCCACCAGCCCACACAAGCACTATCTTGCTCCCGCAGGTGCCTGGGCACAGCCAGCAGAGCTGCACACAAACAGGAAGATTAGCAAGCTAAAACTGGCACCCCTTCAGATACAAAATGTCCTTTGTGTCCGGCCTTCCTGGGTCGCTTAAACCCCGACCTTGGCCTGCAGGACTTCTTAGAAACAGAGCCTTTTTCAAAACTCATTCAGCATTATTCCCTGGTGAGCTGCCAAAGACAGCACCACCACCCAGGTCCATCTATTGGCACAGTTTCTAGCAAGACCCTTGCAATTCCCCAAATTGTACATTCTCTGGGGATGAAAAGGAAAACAAGTAGTACACCCAGGCTTTTTTTCCCCTGAAAATGTCCTCGCTGGAAAACTATTGTGCTTGGAGCTGTGCCATTGAATTCATCAGAAGGGAGAATCTGTTTATTTGCACATCAAGTACATCATATTGTTTCTGGACATCAGTATGTAAATTGTCAAGTATAAATTTATTTTTCCACTAGCTTAAGTTTTTCTCTGCTCTCTAATTACCATAATCCAAGAAATGTTTCAAAGAGCTCCATTTTAGCATGCTACATTCCCATACGATCAGAAAATCTTATTAGAAAAATCTCCTACTGGTATTGAGGATCTTATTTTTCAGCTGACTCAGAACCAACCTCCCCTTGGCTCCAAGAGGTATTTGACATCTCTCAAAATAAAATCTTTATTGGAAGAAAACCAATGATTAATGACTACTGGTCTTTCTCTACTGATGAAAACAGACACACATTCTTCTGGCAGTGGCACCGTTCCAGTGCTCAGATTAATCAATTCCTGCACAGTTCAGAAATGGTTCAACACAGCACAGTTATCAGTTTAAAACAATGTCCATGAAGAGAAAGTCAGTAAAATCTGAACCCCAAAGAGACACAAGAAAACAAAGCCATCAGGAGGGGTCCAAAACAAGGAACAATCACTTGACAGAGTTTAAGCAGCTTTTGGACAACACACTCAGACACATGGTGTGATTTTTGGGGTTGCCCTGTGGTGAGCCAGGAGATGGACTTGATCATCCTTGTGGGTCACTTCCAGCTCAGGCTGTTCTAAGATCCTGTGAAAGAAGCAGCTCCTTATAAGAAGGTTCAGAAGAGCCTAATCCATGGGGCAGAAGACCTGACCGCGTCCACAGAGATCCAGATTTACTCACTGCTGCCCTTCAGGAGCAACTTGCTCCAGGTCACAATGCTGTAGCCTTCAGCAAGACACTTCTTTCTGTGCCTTCACTCCTCAGAAGTGTTTTTCATTTGGTAAACAGTAATTTGTTCAGGACAAGGCGTACCTTCCTACGGTCTGGGTTAGTATCTCAGGCTCTACAGTCCTTAATTAAATGCTGCTGCTAATAATGAAAGGATACAGGCACAAGGAATGGACTTAATTTACTGCTCAGTTGTCCTGTTTCTTCAGTAATTGCACAAAAGCTTGAGGCTGTACGTTCAGCTGAGGAAGACCCAGCTATCCCCAGACAAGGCACAAGTTTCTTCCAAAGTGTCATGTTTTACTACAGAAACAGTAAATAATTCATTTTGAAAATAATCACAACAAACAGCTCCGTGTCCTTCTAATACTCCAAAGATGTGGGTCTTGTCTTCTCACAGAAAGAAAATTAGAGAACTCTGACACAATACGAGATTTTGCTTCAGAAAACAGATAAAATTCATGGAAGCACAAGGCCAGGATTGAGAGCTGTTTATATTTTAAAGCCCACACAATATTCTGCTTTCCTGCCCACAAAGCCAGACACTACAGCACTGGGGGAACACAAGAAGTCTCAGATGCAGTTTAGTGCAAATGGGATTTCTTGTGGCCTGTATGGGACAGGACAGTGGGGCATCTATTAGGGAATCAAAACCTGCTTGTCAACAACAAAAGAGCAGCTAATAAGTCAGGATACAATGCTAAGGCTGGTGGGGAATCTGCTGTTGCATTTCATTGAAGGCTTTAGGCTTATCTGCAGCAGTGATCCATCAGATGAAAATGCACACTGCTTTTTTGGTGGTTTTCAACCTCAGAACCATAATGCTTTGTGGAGGATTGCCCTCACATTCAAAATACAAAAATATTTCAAAGAAAAGAAATGAGAATATATTTAGGAAAGGTTTTCTTTCTGCGTGTAAGTTTAAAACTGAGTGTCAGAAATCATGGCATGCTTTGGAACAACTGATATCCCTGAGGCTCAGGAACACCAGCACTTGGGGGCTGAAGGATTATCTTTATAAGCAAAGTACCTATGCCAAGCCAATTTGGTATATTATAAAGTTGTTATGAAGCGTAACTACTACGCAGTACAAGTACAACCTGAAGCTATAAGAGAAAAAAACAGGGTTCATTTTTATAATCAAAACCAAGGAGCAAATAATTTATTTTCCAGAGTTTTTCCCTACATAGTCCCAGTGACCGTAGGAAAGGCTTAATAGCCCAAAGATGCACATTAAAGGTAACTAAACCCAACTTCAGACCCAAATTTAACAGATTCTCACTTTAAGAGTGATTTTGCCACCACGTGAAGCAAAAGGAGGACAATTTCTTGACTATTTTAGATTGCTGTCTGACATCACCTGCTAAAAATGCTGATGCAGAGGTAGAATTTCCCATTAAAGCCTAAGCGCAAGGACTCAGACTACATGTATGAGTTTGGGATGTTTTCTGGAACTTATGTCATACATTAGGGTTTGGCAGCAGCATTACTTCCCTCTCATTTTCTGTTGTTCATTAAAACATGTTGGGAACAGGGCTTAGGTCGTTCATGTCTCTACCACATAACTCTCTGCCTTAAATACTTCTGAGAAGGTGGGAAGTCGAAGGGAATTAAAGGAAAGGAAAACTCCAGTGATGAGAATAAAAGAGTGCTTGGGGAAAACCATCCCTAAAGAACAGCCCAGTAGATGTGTCAGGTGTGCTGAGGACAGAAGGACAAACTGCTCCTCTTGGCCCTGAGTGTGTCTGTCTGTAGGGGAAGGGAGGCACAATAAAGAGGCCGAGCAGCAGATCTGGTGCCAATTCTTCGGGAGTTTCTGTCGACAACATCTGTGCTCATGTCAAGCACTCAGATGATATCAAGATAAACTGGGCTCTCCCACAAACAGCAGTTTGTAAAATCCAGAAAGGAAATCTGGAACAGGGCTGACAATCAGCATTAGAGCTTCTTTAATCACCCCAGCTCCAGAGCAAACCCTGCTTGCTATTTGCCCATTCCCGTGGCACAGCTGAGAGCTCAGCCCTGGCATGGAGGTGGAGCTGTGCTGTATTTCTGTCCTCAGCCTCCCAATGATGACAGCTCGAGACTGGTGCTTTTCTCTCCCTCAGACCCACGATACCGTGGGTAGGGATTTATTCCTTTATAACCACTCAAGGCTGTGACCATCCCTGCAGCCCCCAGTGCCTGGAACAACCATCTCCAAGCCTTTTCCACACAGCCAACGTGTCCAGGCAGTTCTCAGGCACAGTTGCAGCAGTTCAAACGGATCATTATCCCCCTCAGCCAGCCCGACACGGATCATTCCCATGTAAAACTGTGAGGTAAAAAGTCACTCTGTTTATTTACAGACTTCGTACCAATGTGGTACAAATCAGCAAGGGGAAGGGGCACACAGCCCTAATTGCTCTGGGAATAGGCTGGTTTGCTTACTCCAAAGGAAAGCAGAGAATTTATTTAATGCAATAGGTCAGTTGTGCAGTACTGTGTCCCTGGGGAAAAATTCTTCTCTATCAACCAGCAACAAAAATAAATAGATCATTCTGTCCAACAGTCACTTAAAAGTGCTGCAGCCCATCTGTAGATGAAAGTAGATTTTAGGAGAGTTACCCACAATAAATTAAACTCCAGCTTCTCATTTAGTAAGTTATAGTCCCTCTACCACAACAAGATAATGGGAAATGAGACTACAAGAATGCACCATAAACCTAGAAAGACTTTTATCAAATCCTAAATTATAAGGAGTATCTTCAAGCTGCATCTCACTACATCATTAAAGTAAGCATTCAATACTTTAATGCCTAAAAGCCATCCGTCAAACCTGTGTTTCTGCTTAGGAAATGCAAGCAGTATCAATCTGATTCTTTAAATTAGAGGTACTAAAAAAACATCCGCACTGAACTAAAAAATAGCCCCAAACTACTTATTGGAAATGCTTGTTATGTTTTACAGCACTGGACAGAGATTGAGATATTCAAGCCAACCCTGACTCACAAAGAGCCCGCTTAAAATTTATGGATAAATTTCAACTTGTTCATAAGAGAATGCATTATTTAATGTCACTAGGAAAACATTATTAGAATATGTTTCTTTTATTGATGAAATACGAGTAGAAACACACTAAGGGAACTGATACAGAGACACACAAAGACCTACATTGTTCCTTCCAGGGGTAACTTCTGAAAGCACAAATGAAAACTCTTGGTTGCTCTGAGCTTCAGAAGCAACCCAAAGACAAAAAAAGTCCTGATGTTTGTATCTTTCCCATCAAAACCCAAATAGAACAGCTCTCCTGTGCTTTGCCATTGATGCCTCACAGCTTTCAAAAGCCTGCTAGATTTTAGGGAAAGCAGATGAAGCCCAAGAGACAGGACCTGGGAGTCCCGATAATCCACAGGAAAGGAGATAAGCGGGTCCAACCTGGACCCCCTTGAGAAGAAAACAAGAGGAAAGCCTCCTTCAACACCACTCCCCAGATCACACGCTGCTCCCTTTACCGTCACAGTGCCCTGGCAACAAGAGGTTTCAGTGAAACAAAACACTGGAAATGCAGCAGTTTTTAAGGCACTTTCTTCCTGGAGCTGGAGAGGGAGAAAGGGCAGAAGCAGAGAGGCCATGCTGAACGGAGCAGCTCCTGGATCCCTCCTGCCTGGAGTCCCCAAGTCCTGCAGGGATCGCCCTAAATCCCCACCCAGTGGTAACAGCCACTTCACAATCAACACCACTTTCAACAGGAGTCAGACAAGCCCACAGAGGGACACAGGATGGAAGGCTTACAGGAATGATCAGCACATCTTTTCTGATTACATCAATTTTTTAGTTTCATGGTAAGGGCAGGGAGAGAGGGCTGGAGATGACACTCCATCCTAAAGGGAAAACTAAGGCACAGAGGCTTGTCCAGCTAAAGCATACACTCATAAATCCATGGGCAGGATCCCAGGAATTCTCAGTGATGTTTATTATTCTCTGAATGCTTTCTAATGAATTCCCTCTTTAGTACAAAGCCAGCCTGATCCAACTGTACATATTTACTTAGCATTCCCTCAAGTGGCTTACAGACTGGCTCAAAAAAAAAAATCCCTTGGTGCTTTTTCAAGAAAAGCTGGATTCCCTGGTTGGATGCAATGGCAGATTTCTTTTCATTGCACTCCCGATGGTCCTGGATGCTGAAACCAACATCCACCAGACTCACAGGTTTGAGGACAGTCCATCCACCCAGCCAAACCATGACAGAGTTGATACCCTGAGGCAGAGATTGCCAAACTTAAGGGTAAAAAACCCCTTTGCATTGTCTCCAAAGAAAAAAGCATGTGCTCTCAGACCCCTCAGTTGTAGAGCACCTCACCCCTAAGCCAGCAGAGCTTCTTCCCCTCCAGTGTGTATTTTGTTGGTAGCTTCTACAGCAGGACTTACCCTTCTATTCCCTCAACTGCATCAGCTGGACAGCAAATCAAAGGAGAAACCCAAACCTGAATACACTGACAAGTTTGACAGAAGCACCTGGCTCTGGTACATGGTTTTAACCTGTAAAACTGTAACTACACCCAGTTCCTCACATGAGACAAACAAACTTCGCAGTTTGTGGGGGTGTTTTGAGGTCCCTGGGCTGACTCAAAGCCTGTTGCTGCAGAAAACCCTCCCCAGGAGGTCCCAGCTCATCAGCCCTGAGGCAGATGGAGCCAGAGAGGAGCAGGGTGAGAGAAATGGGTGGTGGAAGACACCTAACAGTGGGAGATACACACAAAAGAGGACACTGTCAGGAGTCAAGAATAATTACCATTAAAATGCAAATAGCAATATAAACATGAAAACAAGGAGTTTTAATTTGCCTTTTTCCCCCCCTTTATAACACTTTTTTATTTTTTCCCCTCCTAGATACCACACCCCAGAAATAATGCTGGGAATGATTAAAACCAATAAAAATCTCCTCCAGAACTTCAGAAAGGGTCAGCCACCCACCTCACGGCACTGCTGATAGATGCCTCAAAAAAAAAAACAACCCAAAAAACCCCAAAGCAAACCCCCTCAGTTCAACAACACTCCTGGAAAAGCCAGACCATGTGTTGTTCACCTCAGGGTGAAGAAGACAGGAAGCCTCAGCTATTTAACAGACTCAAAAATTTGGATGAGGATCCTCAGTGCCACATGTGGCAGCAAGGGTTACTTCACTCGAGCTAAAACAATGTGGTAGGAGCTTCCCCCACCCAGCATTACTTAATGGATGAATCAAGGAGAGCAACCCTGAAGGGCAAACTTCTCTTAACCCTGCAAAAGGCATGTTAAATAAGTAGTACAACACTTCTGGGATGCATTCAGCATGTCCTGGCCTCGGGCCCAGGAACATAAATCTATTCCTTACACTGGATTGAGTTTGCTTCAGTCTTTCCATTGGATGCAGTCCAAAGCCCTGTCCATCCCAACAGCAGCATCTCCACACCCCTCCATCCCTCCTCGTGGTTTTCAAGAGTCTGGTCAGCTACATCTTCCTGATTGCCCCCGAGCTTGTCACACCCAGTTAGGAACTCAGGAGGCATTGCCACCACCAGTTCAGGGAACCTGGGCTGTTCTCACATGTGGGGACTGTTCAGAACATTCTTAGCAAGAAGGAAACCTCTCCAGCCCATGACACCATCAATTACACTCAACAGCAGTGGCAGTGAGGGATAAAAAATAGATTTCTCAGGGGAAGAGGAGTCTGAACTCACGTTCGTGCAGACAGGCTCATCATCCCCTTTCCTTGGGTTTCTTATTATAGGAGAAAAATATAAGCAAGATCCCAGAGGTTCAAAAGACAAAATGCCAGTGTCAGATGATTCATGACCGCCCAGTTCCTCTGCATTTCCAGAGCGACAAAGTAAAATAAATGAAACCCAGCTGACTAAAACAAGCCGTCCTAATTCACGGATGAACCAGGAGAATCAAAAGCGTATGACAGTGTTAGCAGGAAGGCCTTCCCTTACATGCAAACAGCCCTCACTGTGTAAATGGCCAATTAATTTATGGGAGCCAGATGGGGCTGTTTGGGGCTGTTGTTTACCTTACTGCTCTGCCCTTGGATGGATTGATAGATGTCACCATTTTTCAGCAGTGAGGGAGCAGCAGGGCCACTGCCTCCCAAGCACAAAGCCCTTGCTATCCCAACCCTGGTAATTTTCCTTCTCCACAAACTACAAGTCTCCTGTTTCCAGACTTGGTTTGTAGTGAAACATGGTTCCCTCAGTAAATGAAATGAAAGATGAGCCTCCTGCTTTTAACAAATTCTTGTAGAGAAGCAAAGCCAGACTCTCCCCATATCAGCTGGTTCCTGGCAGGCACCACAGAGCTCCAGCACTGCTGATGCAAAATTTCACAGGAAAAAAGCTCCCCCTCAACATATTGCTTATTAATATTTAATAACAACCAAAATGAGGAAAAAAGAATTTAACAGACATTAGCTATAGCTGTATCACAGTATCAAGATAATAAATAAGTTTTTCTTTAAAGAAGATAGGTCACAGTTTTGCAGAATCAGAACCCAGTTTTATATTTGCAGTAGCCTATAAAGCAAAATCTAAGCCTAAAGACAACTACAGAAATACAGGGGTTGACAGCAGAGAGAGATCAAACTGTTCTGAACTCCTTGGTGCACTATTTAAATCCATAGGTAAATATAATCCATATGATAAACAAAAGGAAAAAGAGAAGCAGCTAAAGGTAGAAACTAGTTAAAGAGATACAATGACAGGGTCCATATATCCTGTGCTAACCAATTTTAGCAGCTACTCAGCAGCTTGATATGCAAAATGAATTTATGAGAGAAGTTGAGTTGCCACAAACACCAACATCCTTGTGCTCTGTCATGGTTAACACACACTGCCAGCTGCTCCCTGCGTGCTCTCACACAGCGATGCAGAAAACAAGAGTTCAGGACAGGGAAAATACATCTCACATCCACCAAACCAGATGGGAGATATCCCATCAGTGGTGGTGTACCCAAAAAACACATCTGCAGTAGATTTCCAAACCAATGTGCTGCTCCAACCTACACTGCAGTGTCCTTTGTGCCAGCCCCATCCCTGCTGGTTACCTCCCCTCCCTGATGTGGAGCAAGCTGGAATGCCCACGGTCCTGAACCAGTCAAACACAGCAAGGTCTCCCTCCAAGAGGCTCTGCACCCTCCTTCCCCTATTTTAATTTTTCTTAGAATAAAGAGAGAGAAAGGAGCATTGAAGATCATGCTTTCTCTAGCATGGGGTGCTTTTTGGTTGTTGTTTTGTGGGTTTTTTTCAAATACTCTTTTTTGTTTGTATACTGATGTTATCTATAACAGTGCTACAACAGATTCTGACTGCAGATGCCTTTGCAGTTGTCAAAACACCCACTTTGAAGCACGCAGCAAGGCAGGCTGTTTGGCACCTCCACATCATGCCTGGAATCTTAACAAATACTTCAGGACACTGAAGCCCTGGATCTGGAGCCCCCCCAGAACACTACAAAGTAATTTACCACCACACATGCCAGTGAACAGCAAAGGGAATCTCTCTTCAAAAGCCCGAGCTTGTAATTTATTTCCTTGATTATTTCATTTTCGCCACTGGTCTGTGTAACAAAACAGTGTTATTCACAGCCAAATTGTGAGGCTTTCAGGTCAGATAAAGCTTCTATTGCTTCTAATCTGCTCAGAGTAAGAGCTGATAAATTGAACAGAAATGAGAATTGAGCCTAACTAATAAAGGAGCACTTGATAACACGAGCTCTATTAATCTGAGCAATGTTTCCACTTAAGATAAGACAGGGACCTAAACCTTAGTATAACTTTATATACCTGTTCACTTAAGTGACATTCATTGGGATTAACACAAATAGCTTAATTTCTTTGTCTGATCAGAGTATGATTTAACACTATTTAATAGTCAGAGTGGCTGCCCAGTCAGTGCAAAGCACCAACTGCTAAGAGAAGGAAAGCTGTGTTTATTTCCCACAGTCTTCCAGGTTTAAAGATCAATATTATATATTTTCCTCTACAGATTTTCATCTGTTCTGTCTTCAGTTTGAAGTGTTCTCAGCAGTGAACATCTGTTAGAAAATCTCTTACAAAACCCCACTTAGTCTATGGCCCTTTAATCAAAGAAGGGTGAGGGTATTAAGAATTTAAAATAATATATCCAAGTTTAAAAACAAATACATGTGTTTTCTATTTGAGAATGTGTGTTATTACTTTCACATTCTGACCTGTTAAGTACACATGCTCTACCACAAGTCTCTCTGGAATTTTGGCAAGAACCAGCATTTATTTAATAAAAGGCCTTATTAATCGTAGGGCTGTATCGTTGATACTTTGCATTTACACAGCACATTACATTTTCAAAGCACTCCAATGTTAAATAATTCAAACAGCCTGTATATTTGCATAGATGGATGCACACAATTGTAAAGGAAATTATGAAGTGTGTTCACATATTTCTATATGAAAGAAGTCATGAAAACTAAGTTCTTGAGTAAATTGAAGATGGTTCACTATTTTTGGCACCACATTATGAGACAAAGCCTCAAAGCAAAGCAAAATTATTCCAGCATGTTTGATAAGGATTTCAGAGTGGGATTTCTCTCACCTGCCTTGCCTTGGCTTTGAAGCAGAGTTTTCCATCAGAATTGCTCATTCCAACCCCTCTACAGTCCAAAGAAAGGATTTGTCACAACTCTTTCTCTTGGTGACCACAGGCTTTTAACCAGCTCTGTCTTGTGGACTCACACCCAGCCAACAGGTACATTTTGCCCCTCAACAGTGTGTACATTTGGGCAGATAAATTCAGCTCAGTGTCTGCCCAAGTCCTGGGTCAACATAAGAGACAACCATTTGTCCTGCTACATGTTTGTTTTTTAATTAAAGCCAGGAAATCTCACCTGAAGCTTCCTTAATTTGAAGCATTTTTCTATTTTGTAAAGAAAAAAACTTAAATAAAAATCAACCAGCAAAATCAATTGGAGAGCTCTGCTATTTCCTGGGTTTGGGTTGCAGAGCCACACAAAAATAGCTTCAACAAAACTCAGCTCATGGACATGTTTCAAAAAAAAGAAGTCCAGTGAATACCCAAACCAACCACCTCAAAAATTTGCTAATGAAAGGTTTTTACTGACAGACAGCTCCTCTTTCAGTGCTGCCCACCTGTGCAGGCTGTGCTGGGAGCAAGGTGCTTACTCTCCAAGCTGCTGCCCAGCTGTGCAGGGATTTGCCTGGGCAAACACTCACATGCCATCACAACACAGGGCCTGCCAAAGCCACAAGTGCTGCTTTCTCTGCGGTGGTTAATGCTGCATGCCATGGGTATGAGCAGCTTTCTGTGCACAACTGAGCTGGGGATGAGAGTGTTCCACAGCTCTGCTCTTGTCAGCTCTGTGTTGTCAGCTCTGCTGACGCACATGACAACATTAGGAAGAAGTTGAAACATGAACATGTGTGGGATGACTCTCCTCTTCATCCTAACCCATGTCCAGCAGCAGGGATAGGGAGGATGGTTCTCCCGGATGGTTGAGAAGATCATCTCTTGTGCACTTAGTCCTGTGAGTCCCCAGGGGGCAGGGAACAACTATAGGAACTGTGAGGGGGGGGACTGTGCTTGCACTCTTTTCCTGGCCAAAATGTGCCAACCAGAACAGCCAGGGGACTCCTCCTGCTCTTGGGCAGGTACTTGAAAAAACACACAAGAACTGTATGTTCAAGGTTCAAGGGTTCCTTGCTGTCCCCATAAACTTCCACCATCCTTTTCACCCTCCTCTGCACATGTCCAAGGTCCTCTCTCCTTCTGGAGACAGGAGAAAACACAGACTGTGTCAAGATGTAGGTGAGGCCTTAGTGTCTCTTGTCTCTCCCAATCATTGCTCACTCATCTCCCCCACACACGACTATTTATCCGCACCACATTTCGTCTCTCATTTTACCGCCTGGCACTGCAGCAGCTGTTGGGTAATTACAACACAGACACACCACATGTATCTTGTCATTAGAAAATAACCCCCAAAACCCCCACATAGCAGAGCAAAACCCCAACCCAACCACACCCAAGTTCTTCACAGCACATGTTCAGCTCTGACCTAAGGAAAGCTCCAGGCAGATGTGTCCTGCTGGCTTGTCCACCTTTCAAGTCACCATGACAGCTGTATCTAAGACATTTAGGGAGGCTGAGGAAAACAAAGGAGGGACCAAGACTTACCAGCCCCATGCATTTCACACACATACTTTACCAAAAGCACAAATGAAAGAAATTGCAATTCGGGAGTGATGTTCAAAGTTGTCTACACAAAAGTTCACTCCTAGATTCGTAAATGTCATTGAGAATTTGTATCTGATTCTGGACACGCCACTCCTGTATCTATCAAAAAAAATGTGCATTTATATGTTTTTAAAAAATGAGAACATTCCAACTGAGGAACACAACAAATAATTAGTTAATTACAATATAATAAATCAAGTTCATGGCACTTCTCCCTTTCTTCAAAGTCCACAACTGGATTATGTCCAACCAATACAACCTTGAAGACGTTTAAGTCTCTTCTCCCTTCTTTTTTCCAAGAAAAGCACACTCATCTTTCATCTCTACCACACAGTTTGTCCACTTCACACTGCAGGATTACAGTGGTTTACACCACCAAGGGATCTCTAACCTCCATTTTTCACAGTTTATCATCACAAGAGCTCAAAGCAGCTCGCTTTCTATGCAAGTCCACAGACCTCATTTCTCAATGGGGACATGAAAGTGCACTTCAGAGCAACAACATTCCTGCTCAAACCCTAACACATGAATATTTGCAGAAGGCTTTAAACCATGCAGTTGAATCTTGTTCTCAATTAGAAACAGTGTCCTGGGTACATAAACATACATCTCAAAGCATTTCTATTTCTTTCCTTAAAATAAAAAACCCAACCAAACCCCCCACCCCCAAAACAGTTTCCCAGACTCCCTAACCTTTGGGTAACTAAAAAGTACCCTGATATGCTGCTGGTATTTATCATGGAGACACAAGTCTGAGAGCTTCCCCACACAACATCCCAGGGTGCTGCTGCAGTCCTGCCATGCAGAGCACAGCCCCAAGGGAGGGGCAGTCAGACTGAGCTTTGCAACACTCATTGACCCCAAGTCCTCAAGTCATATCATCATCATTTTCTCTTTTATGGAGGCATGCGAGGATGTTAGTATATACCAAAACCTCCCTAATTACTGTGGTTTCCCTTTGGATAATAATCAGAAAAATATACGACTCCATGAAATCTAAATGGTAAACAACATGTAAAAGGGGGGAAAAACTGGGAAAAGCACTCATATTCTTGCTCTTATTTGTATATGTAAGAGCTTTCTTCTGGAACCAGAGCCTGGTGCAATTCCATGTTTACACTGCTTATGAAATTCAAGTACAGAGAGAACATATGATGGGACAGATTCCTTTAAAGATTTTATTGCTTTGAGTTCAGGTCTGGTAGAATTATGAAGATCTTTCCAAGCAAAATCAATAAAGACTTTACAGCATCCTGGATAGCTGGAATGTTTGTTTTTATCTTCTTTCTAGCCTTGTTCTGCTTCTCCCCCTTTGAAGTTCGCTGCAGAATAGAAATGTTTTGGTGTTTGATGGCACTCATCAAATAAGGTTTCTGCTGCACATCGGCAATAAAATTTACTAACCCTTTTAGGAAAGGGGGCTGTACATAAACATCAGGATAACTCTGAGTGGAGCCACTGATCCCTCTGCCTTGTCTGCAGGGGGAAATAGCTACTCCTGAAGGGCTGCACCGAGCTAAAATTGGTTGGGACTGCAGAGAGGAAAGCTGCCAATGCAGCTGCAGCAGCACAACCATCATGCCTTCCCAGTGCCAGCCACTGTCCCTGTGCAAGCAGGCACTGCCATCAAAGGCAGCCAGCAGCTGAACGTGAGGTTTCACCCTACACAAAACATACAGGAGCTTTGGAGCCCTCAGATAGGCCGTGCCCACCTGTTTCTCGGGCAGGCTCATCCCACATGACGCTCGTTCCAGCGCACTCACGTTGGGGATGGGGTTTCACTGCCATATGGACCAGCCATAAATCACAGCAAGAGCCTTTTAGTTAGTGCTGTTAGCACTGAGGGCTGCATTTACATCTGCAAACCGCAGGCAGTTGTGGTGCTAGCAGCACACAGTTCCCTCACATGTCTCCAAAGACAAAAAAAAGTGGACTTAAACAAGTAACAAACTAATGGGCAAGAGTCGAGCCCACAGCTCGAATTCCTCCTCTTGCTTTTGATCTGCTGCTTGCATTTAAAGACCTCCCAGGTTATGAAGCTGTCACATCAAGAGCATGGAGAGTGACAGCTGCAAGCCTCATGCTGCCCACCAAACCCAGCCCAGAGTCCAAGAGCCCATGAGAAGATCTTTGCTTATTTTTATTGCAACACACAATCTTTTCCTCCTGTGTTTATTCTCCCAGCTCCTCCTCTCCGTACATCTGTAACTGACCCCTCCCTTGACTCTGCTACTCTGAAAAACTACTGCTGAAGACCATGAACCACAGATCACATTAGAAACACTTAAAATATCTTCTAGAGTAAAAAACAGTCCTGACCACTTGTTTCATTCTTAAAAAGCCATTCTGATGTTCAGCACTGCGAGATCAATTAATGACAAGGAAGTATCACTGCACTCAGAGAAGACAAACTGTTTCCTCTGTGATCCTTCAGGAATGACTGCTCGCTCCTCAGCTATGAGTGTCCTCAGGAGAGAGTGCCTTCAGCAACAGGCATGTCTGCAAGGCCTGTCCTGGCATCATACAGCTGTGCCAGTGGCTTTCTCCCCAGCTCACCCCCTGGCTCCATGCTAGCCATGCTCAAAGGCCAGCAGCAAAGAGGGAGGAGGAAAGGGCAAATCATCTTTGGGGGTGGTCCCGGGACAAAACAATGTTTTCAAAGAAAAGCAATGCAACAGCTTTGAGAAGTGAGCATGCCAGTCCCATCCATAAGGGAAATCCACTGCTCTCTCTGGAAACTAAGGAGCTGCCAGCCAAATTTTACCCTCCTTAGAAATGCTTGTACATTTTGGTAATCCAGTGTTATCCAGTGATTCCCAGGAACCATGGCAAGTACTGCACAAAAACAGTGTGAATTCACAAGATAACAAGCCAACCAAACCAAGTCAGGAGCACAAAACCCCTTAAAGATCAATGTAGTAACAATGTCCCACAGCCAAGCCTTTCATTTTATTTTTTAAAATCTTGAAATATTTATGAGCATTCCCTCAGGATGGGAATGCTGAGATGGTTTTGCAGATGCCTACGTGCAGCTCCTCCCAAGCATGAAGGTGCTTGTTGGGAAAAAAATGTGAGAATTGAGCAACAGAAGAGCTGGCACCAGATCTGTGTTATTTTTTATGAAGATCATTTGTTTTTCTATGGAGTTGCAACACAAACCGAGGTAATGAAAAATGTGTTTGCTCTGCGAGATGGTTTTAGAGCTCTGCATCCGAAAACTGAGCATAAATTTGTTTCTAAATACAAGTAGAAATGAGCTTTTGCAAATGCTGACAAGTCTGTGTGTTTAAGAGACCAACAAGACAAAAAGAAGCTCCTTTTAAGACCAAGGAGTAGTTTACACACATAACCTACTTTATAAAGCATTCAGTACAAAGCCACAGGAGAGTTCATCTCCAGGGACATTAGAGGAACACCAGCAACTTTTAACCACACCCTTGGAACATCATAATTAAATAATAGAATTATAGATGCCTCTACATAAATAGGGGAGGTCAAAAAGTTGCATGCCATTAAGAGAATGGTGTGCAAGCCAGAAATGCATCTTACTCTTCCCAAAAACCAGTGGAAGTTGATCTGACTTGGAAAGACTTCCTCTAAGATAAAGGAATTTCTAATTTGACAGAATCACCAAAACTGTTCTTATCTGTTTTTATTAATTCATAAGCTAATGATTTACAAATGTCTGCTCATTAGCAATGCCCAAAAAGGCACATTGCATGCAGGGTGGTTTGTTGGTTGGTTGGGCTGGGTTTTGGTTTGTTTTCTTTTCTTAAGGCATACAATACAAAAATCATAACAGAAGGAAAAAAGGAAGGAACAAACTTCTTGTAAAATAAAGAAGCCTGAGATGTTTCAGGCAAAAAATATGTGGAACTAAGTTAAGTAATTCAAGCCAGGAGAGAGACCTGCAGAGCAGATATCCAATCTATTGGATAATCTATTACTCATAAAAGAGAACTAACCAAAAGTCTAATTGAAATGCCCACTTCCCTATTATTTCAACCTGTGAGAAGACAATGCCAAAAAAAATAAAAACCTTATTTTCTGAATTTTTCTGGTAGTGCACTGGAGTTCTCACAAGGTCATTAAGTATATGGTAACAAAGCTTCATTAGCACTTGGGGAAAAGCATCTTTGTAAGGTAAAACTCTCCGAGCTGCAATCTGTCAGCACCAGCAGGGTGGGTGCACCCACCACACACCACGGCTTGGGAGCAGGGGTGCAAAACAAACAAACAGCTTCTGTTTGCAATCGCTTAGACAAAAAAAGCAGAGACCCTGAGGACCATTCCTCAGAGCATTTCTTCTGCAGGGTAGGACTGGGCAGCCCCAGCCACCTCCTGGGGGCAGAACAGCTGCAGGGCATCAGCAGGGTCATCCTGGCCATGCAGGGCTCGTCACTTCTCAGTCCACCCTCAAGCTGAACACTCACAAATGTCAAATGGCCAAAGAACAGCCAGCCTGCCAGAAAGGCAGAGGGGTTTAACCTGAGAAGGGTCCTTTCCCAACCCAAAAGGGGTTGGGCATGCATGGAGAGGACACACACCTGGCAGTCATGGCTGTAGGTGCAGCTGGGCCAGCCAGGAGCAGGGGCTGCTAAAAACCACTTCTTCACTTCTCTGCTCTCAACCATGCACCCTGGTCCTGGCACTGCACATCTTTCCCCCTTCCCTTGTCCACAATCTCATTTAACTGGTTTTAACATGGACAGGAGATCACACACTGGCACACCAGTGTCTGAATAAGTCTTAGCTTAAGTCTCAGACTGAGGAATGCCTCTTCCATTTCCAGTCATGGCCTTAGGAACAAACAGGGAATCCTTTGAGAAGCTGCTGACAAGTCCTCTCTAGTGATGCTCTGAGCTCTGTTGCTCAACTCCAGAACATTTACATAGAAAATATTTAAAAATATCCTCTCATACATTGAATATCACCAGGAAACCACAAGAGGACACTTGTACTTTGAGACTCAAGCTGCCAACAGCATCTTGCAGTTTCTGATGACAGCTGATGGGCAAACTAAAGACAGCGACAAGGACACAAAGGTGATCACTACAGACCTTTAAGGAGCATCAGTCACAGGGTATTTCCTGCAGCAGCCACACTGCTCCCACCCAGAACACAACTCTGCACTCCAACTACAGCATCCAGTTCAACACAAAGTTATATACCCCTTTTGGGCTATGAACAAAATTAATCTAGAAATGCCTCTAAATACATGCAAAGCCTTCTCCTCTTGTGCCCAAGCCTGGAGAGTCACTGCAGGCTCTCGGGAGGCAGGTCCTTAGCACTCCCCAGGCACCCTTGACCTCCCAGCCCTTTCATTTCCTGCCCTGACTTCAGAGATAACTGCCTTGAGAAAGCAGCAGGACAGGGGAAAAATAAATAAAATAGGGTTCCCAAAGCTGGGCCTCCCTCTCCACACTCCCTGGGAACCCCCAGATTGTGGCTCAGGCTCCCTGGGAAGCAGCTTCACAGAGAGAATAAAAAAATTTAAAAGAAAAGGAAGAAAAAAAGTGCTGAAGGTCTTTGAGTTGGTGTCTGTTAGTTCTTGTGCAAAAACAAACAGGGAAACAAACCCCCCAGAGGCAGCATCAGCCACACACTAATGAAGGATGTGTAGCAATTTGTAAAACCCTTATCCCACTCCCTTCTCCCCATCACAAAAAGGCTATGGGATGGCTGTGCACATTTCTTCCCCCCTCCTGCTCATTAGGAGACCACTCAGAGACCTCCTGTTCCAGCTACCATGTACCACTGCGAGTGAAAACCCCATAAACACGGGGGCCAGTTTCACAGAGCAGGGTTCCTGCTGGCAGGGACGGCACAGGCATGCCATGGGTAAGCAACAAAAACACACATCCCTATTATCTCTGGCATTTGCGGTGCTATGAGGCATCCCAGCCCCAGTTCTTTAAACGCTGTAAAAGCACACTATAAAGGGCTTTTATGCTTTTTTCCCATGAGCACAAAGCATGGGGAAGGTTATCTCCTGTGCTTGTCCCATCTGGTGCCACACCACCACCACCACCAGCACCAGGGGACCAGCTCCCAGGCCTGACCACTAACAAGGAGCTGTGCAGCCCCACTCAAACACTAACAGTGTTTTAGTTTTATCAACATTAGCAATCACCATTGTTTTTCAAAATTTTATCCTAGAACAGGCATTTTCCCCCAAACAGCAGTTTCTGAAAGCCAGGAGTTGCATAAAAGTCCCACTTTCCACCAGAGAGGATTCCCATTCCCATGGCCAAAGCTGGGAAAAAGAGGACCTGAATGCAACAGGGGCTGAACAGCTTGAAACCATTTCAAAGATGCACTTGAACTGTGCTGAAAAGGCTGTGATTTTAAGATTCTGTGATTACCAGTTGCATGGTTAAAAATCAAAGCACTTCTTTGGCAAGCTAAAATCCAATTACAAGTATACAAATAATTGAATATGTAATAAAAATAAATCCTGCCCTGCCACCCTTGTGCATCATGTCTCTGTGTGGTGGGTGGATACTGGGTGCCCACCAAAACTGCTGCTATTGCCCCTCTAAACCAGACAAAATAAAACAAAAGGTTTTGAGCAGAGATAAGACCAGGGAGAGTTCATTCACCAGTTACTGTCATGGGAAACACAGGCTCAGCTTGGGAAATTAGTCATGGCCATGCCTGTCATTCCCTGGATGATGGTGGAAAGGGGCATGGTTTGGGAGCACAGGGAAATGACCAGGGGAAAGGAGGGAAAGGGTCACAGAAGAGCAGAAAGGAAAGCCCTGATCAATTTTCTCCAGTTAAACAGGAGGCATAGGGAACTACCACCCATTCCATCATTTCCTTGCCTTCTATTCAGTAGAAAAATTTGATTCTTTTTTCTTTAAGTCTTTTGCTCAGGAAAAGGCACACAGAGCACGTTCCCTTAGCCCTGCAGCACCATGAAATGCAGAGCCCATCAGAACATCACTTCATCCAGCGCTGTCACTGAACTATGGAGCAAAATTGCTGGGGCATCGAGGTTAAGCTTAACGATCCCCTTTGGGAGATGGAGCCTGACTTCATGTACGTGCCTAACCCACCAGGCTCCTCCAGATGAAGACAGCCAGCCAGCCACCACTGAGGGCTCTAAAGAGCTTCCTTTTCAGCAGAGCCTTCACATACCCTGCACAGATCAGACCATTCTTTATGTAGATCACACCAAAACCATAACAGTTATCCATCCTTTAACCCAAAACACAGGCACGGACAGGAAATGCCATGCAACCTCCAAACTCACCCGAGCTGAAGAAGAGAGAAATTTTACTCAAAGGCAGAAGGAAAAAAGATCTTGCCATCCTTGGTATAGAGTTTAAAACAAGGACAGGAACTGCTTGTGCTGTTTCTCTGCCCTGCAGCACCTGACCCAGCCCGAATTCCCCACATGGAGTGCTGGCTTGTCCCACGGTGGTGAACCTTCAAAGGAGGGCTGAGCCCGAGGGAGGAAGAGCTGGTGACCACAGGGCTGCACCCTCAGCACAGAGAGGGCTGGGGAGCAGAGGGGTGGCTTCTCCAGCACCACAGGGACAAGAGAGCTGTGATATGGGAAAGGACCTCATGGAGAAGGAGAGCAGAGAGTCCTGGGGAACAACTGCATAGTGCTACATGGATGGGCAGGGCCACCCCTGGGGACTCTGAACCTCTTCCAGCAGCACTGACACTGCAGACACTGAGATGCATTAGTTCTTTGTCACTGTTTTATCCTAGACAAGACATTTCTCTCATTTAAAGCCTAAAACTTACCCTCAACCACAGCCTGGAATTGCAGAGGTAAAGCTCCAACTTGATAAAGTTTCTAGCATGTAAGCTCCACAAAAAAAAAACCCCAAAACTGTAAAAAAGTCCTTATGGCTCCTGGCATTATGGTTTAGGGTTTTGTTTGTTTATTTTGTAATAAAATGTTAACTACTTGAATTGCTAGAAACAATTCTGGAGTGTCATGCAAGCCCCAGGCTGCTAACCAGCCATTGCGTAGGTTGCAGTCAGCTTAATAACCAGCAATGGGCCAGCAAACATTGCCTGGCTGATGCTGATGACATGAAAGGAGGCACTTGCAGGTCTGGCACTGTGTGGCACTTCATCTTGTCTCCTCCTTTCCAAATTAACTGCTTGTTTTCACTCTGCAATTGATTTGATTAGCCCTTTAAGACACAAGGGTCAACAAGGACAAGTCTGTGAATCCACCAGAGCTGATAACACCGAGGGAGATCTTTACCTTGTGTGTGGCTTGTCCAAATTTCACTGGGTTTGCTACCACTTGCCTGTCTGCACTGCTGACACACACAGAGAGATCCATGCCATCCACAAGGACTTTTTAAGAACAACACATGGAGAATGACCCCACTCTGGGTAACTCCAAGCCTAGGCTATGCATGAGCTCAGATCACCAGCACTGAATCAAACAGCTCAGTTCTTACAGAGCTCCAAAACACAGCTCCTTCTCAGCACAGAGCTGAGCAGCTACTGAGGGACAGCCACGCTGTGGGTCCAGCTGGCACTCCTGCCCCAGGAATGTCTGTGGGCAGCAAACACAACCCTCCCAAACTGCACTGCAGTTGAAAGCAAACACAACAATGAGCCCATGCCCAGCAGGGCAGTGCAGTCAGTGCCGGGAGGCTCAGACACGGCCCCACCAGTGCCAGGCTCTTTCACAACGAGCTGCCCTGCTCACAGCACCAGTGCCACCAGTGCTCCATCCCAGAGCTCGCCTCTCCAAGGCCCAAACAGTGACTTGCATCTCAGGGCATCTTTGCTGGAGCCAACACTCTCTTTTTTCCCCCCCCCCACGAAGCAGCCACTCGCGACTTTAATGTTTCTCCTGCTGCAATACCAGATAGACAAGATTTTAGCGTTTCTGAAAGTTTGACCATTTTCCATGCCAACGTGCCAATGCCTGGAACAAAGTAAGTAGGAACTTAAACAAGAGACTGAGACATGGGACTGCTGTCAGCCAGCAGGACCAAGAAAAGCCTCTAAAGACCACTGCAGTGAAGATTTATTTGAAACAAAAGCAAAGCCAAAAAAGAAATCATTAGTAGTCACTTACAAAAGGTTCAGAGAACTTTATACAAAAGGGAAACTCAACCCAAAGTCAGCTCCTAATGGCAGAAATTCCTATGAAGAAAAGTTCTTTGTGCAAAGAGAGAGAAGAAAGATTCTTGTGTCACTAAACCTCTTTCTCCAGCTTTTCATCAGTCAGAAAACACCTCATTAACAGTCAACGTCTACATAATGGTTGTATTTTATCAGCACCTGATTTTTTTAAGCTTACCCAGCCTTGTCAGTAGACATTGCAACTTCAACCACTGCACTGTCTGAATAACCTACCTGCCAATATCCCCACCTTTCAAACACAGCTCGAGACCATCTAAGCCCTCCTCGTCCTCAAATGACAGCCACTTATGCCCCACTTAAGGCTGAATTTACCATTTGTGATCAGATAGTCTTCAAATCCCTATAAAATGCCTAATATTTAAAAAAACAGCAGAGAGCACAGATGCAGTTTATCTCTCAACGAAGAAATAATACAGCCTTTCCCCTTCGAACTGCTCTATTTCTGCAAGGGTAGATTGAACTTTCACTGAATAAAAAAAATGAAGTCAAGCTTGTAGAATTCATGCTTTCTTCTCATTTTAGATCTCCCTCCCTTATCAAACTGCTCTCTCATTGGCACCGTGACATTCTCTGGCAGTGACAGGTTATTATGTCACTGCAGCTTCTCATATTTCACTCAGGAAATTCAAAAGCAGCTGCTGACACAAGCTGGACATTTGGACACTCACTCAGCTCAGCACGAGCTGCTTCTTTATCACATCCCCTTCTGAAAATGTTTAAGATACAGTAACAAAGATTAACAAAGAAAGTGGGAAAATTCAAACCCACAGGACTCTGGCATAGATGAACCTCCAAGGAAAGGACCAGGAGACGCTTCCAGGCACATTTTGTTCCTGGCCATGCTTTTGCCACTATCTGGGACACGCATATGGCAAAGGGGTGGATCAAGCAGAGCTTTGA
This sequence comes from Campylorhamphus procurvoides, assembly GCA_013396655.1. Lineage (NCBI taxonomy): Eukaryota > Metazoa > Chordata > Aves > Passeriformes > Dendrocolaptidae > Campylorhamphus > Campylorhamphus procurvoides. The sequence goes on from WBMV01006429.1 coordinate 922,459, forward strand.
CACCTGGTGCACAGCACCTGCACTCGATCCTTCCCAAAATCCCAGGGATCTACTCTGTACCCAGGGGTAATGCTAAAGAAGCAGCTTCTGTGCAGCCAGGCAAGGGGGAAGGTCCTTCCCTTTAGTTCCCACACTGAATCCACCAGGCTCCAGCGGTCTGAGTTTGCCAGATAAGCTCTGAGCAAGAATGTGGAGCCTGGGTGCTGCTCCAAACCCAAACCTGAAGTCTCTGCTGCTGGCCCATCGCTGTTTGACTAGTTCAGTCTGTGATTGATGACTTGCCACTGCTTGGAGTCTTCCAGAGGAGATTAGATACCTCTCCAAAATGAGAGGTTTTAATCTGTTTTCTGGAAGAAACCCTGCAGTGGGAGGTATCAAACACAGATTTAACAACCCTAATAATTCTTTCTGGCCTCAAAAAAAGAATCTAGTCTGTAATCTGGGGGTGTCAGGCATCTGTTATCCAGAGCTGAAATTACAACTGTGCTGCTCCTTTGCAATCATATAAAACCCCATAAAAATCTCTCAAGACTTATCTCAAAGGAAAAGAGAGGATAAAGATGAAATGTTTAATAACTACTGACTTGCTGGTCAACAGATGGTCACTGCAAGCTACAGTGCATCTGGAGCTCTTTTCTTCCAAAGATCCAGACAAATCTTGATTAAACAGCCACCAGACTTCTGAATCCTGTGCCCAAGTATCTCAGGAGGCTCCAGAGCTCAGCACCCAACTGGTGGGCTCAGGGAATCCTTACAGCCACCTCTTCCTCTGCACAACCCAGGGCAATGCACGCTCCCACCCAGCACCCCAAGGGCATGCTGACCTTCCTCTGAAGATGACACCACCTTTTCAGAAGTCAGGTGTTATTCCCATCACCCTCCCTCAAAGGAGGAGCTGTGCAAGACTGCAGCTCACATGAGCTTTATCTAGTGAAGAATGACTACTGCCAGATAAAGGCAAATGAAAAGTCAAGTGTACACATTACTGCTTGGACTAGTATTTCCTTAAAGTCACCTCCACACCAAGACAAATGGTGCAGCAGGAGAGCTGGAGAGGGACTTTTGACAAGGGCATGAAGTGACGGGACAAGGGGGAATGGCTTCAAACTGCCACAGGGCAGGTTTAGATGGGATATGAGAAAGAAATTCTGCCCTGTGAGGACAGGCAGGCGCTGGCACAGATTGCCCAGAGAAGCCGTGGCTGCTCCATCCCTGGAAGTGTCCAAGGCCAGGTTGGATGGGGCTTGGAGCAACCTGGGACAGTGGATTTGGAAGGAGATGTTCTTTAAGGTCCCTCCCAACCCAAACTGTTCTGTAATTCTGCAAACTGGATCACAAAGTTCCTCTCAGAGCCAGCCAAACCCAGCAAAGCCTGCATGAAGATGCAAAACCTCCTCCTTTAACTGCTCGAGGATCTTCCAATTTGTGGGTTTAATCTACTCATCCAAATGCTCATTTCAAGTGAAACATTTTACTGCAGATTGACACTTTGATGCAAACTGCTGCCATAAGAGCACTGTAAACTTGATGTCATCACTAAATAAAAGCTTCACTTTGAGTTAATGTTTCATCGAAATCTCTCAAAGTACTCAGCCTTAATTAAAAAGAGCCAATGCTTTTCATTATGTGTGTTTCCAAATCACAGCCCCCCCACAGGTCTTATAAACAATTTCGCCTCATATAAAACTCAAAAGTACCATCTATATTCGGGTAGTTCTGTTTCCCAGAGGGGCATAACGTGAGACCCAGGGTGTCTCAACTTCTACAATGGTAAAAGACCCCATTTTTTCCATGCAATCACACCCATTGCCCACCCAGGTCCAACAACCTTAACCCATCCCCAGAAATGTGCCCTTCACACGTTCCTCTCCCCAAGGGGACACTGGGCAGCACAGGAGCCCTGCCACGCCTTCCTCAGCCCCTGCTGACCAGGCAGAAGGCTCAGAGATGCTGAAATTCGCTTGCCCTGTTATTTCACAGCTCTGATTTGGAGCTAACGAAGTGCAACCCTATTACTGATGGTTTAACTCTGTGAGTGCTTTCACAGCCATAGTGCATTTATCTATCCAGATTTAAAAGGCTTAACACTATACGGAGGAGGAAGAAAGGCAGAACACCACATCAAAGGGGCTCGAAGGGCTTCATTTCACATTAATTACCAGGGGGACTAATGCCAAACGTGCAAACAGCACCCAAGGAATTCACTGGGGAGATACGGGGCCGCACAAGGTGTTGTGGCACAAGCTCTGCTGCCACTCCCCCTTTCCCAGGGGAAAATCTCCTTACACAACAGGCAGTGGGAGCTTTGGGGCTCAGCTGTGTGACCAGAGCAGCCAAATCTGCTGGGAGCACCCAGCAGAGCAGGATACAGGCACCAGCAACCACATCCCTCTGTTCACCAAGGCTTGAAGCAGCTTCAAAACACTCCTCAGGGCTTCCTACTTCGCTCCATAAGCACGGACAAGCGTGGCTTCCAAATGTGCCAAGAGCCTGAAACCTCCATCAAGTTCAGCCAAGCTCTGAGGGTCAGCACCTTTGGGATAGGGAAAAAAGCCACCAAAATATTATGTATTTTGAAGCAGGCCTTACATGTATCATGCACATTTTGTTCAGGCCAAACCCTGTCCCTCCGATGTGCACAATCATCTCTTCTAGAGAACATGAGCATTTATGAACAGTCAGTCTTTTAAAGATGGGCCTTTGATCTTGTTCCCAGTTATTTATTGAGATTCACCCCAGAGAGCAGTAAAATGTATGAACTAGTGGGAGAAGGCAGATTTTACATTTTACCAAGTTTAACAGAGCAGAGAAAGCCATATGTATTTTAAATATTATAATTTACACCAGTTCTGTTAAAATACAATCAAACAGTTTCGAGCAGAAAAGGTCCAAAGCATTTCTAGCCAGTTGGACTATTTCTGCATATTTCAGAGCCCCCCTGCTCTCCTCCATTCACCTCCAACCCCCAGCAATGCTACATGCCAAGGGAAAGCATGAAAATGTATTATATTTAAGTCCAAGTGCTTAACAAAATCAGCTCCACTAACACAATTACACACACCCGGCTTTTGCAAGACCAGAGACCCAAGCAGGGTATTAGCTCTTCATTTACATTCAGCCCTAATCTAACATGTCATGCAAATGGCACAGGAGGGAAAACGAAACCAAAAAACCTCCCAGCCCCTCTCTTACCCCTGAACTACCAGACCATCTGTAGTTTCAAAGAAATTCTAGCAAGCACAGCTCAACATCTGCACCTCATTAAGACCTAATTTGAAACAATTGCTATTCCCTATCTCTCTTGTTTTTCCTGGGTAGAACAGCTTTGATGTCTCCCAGTTGACAAAAAATACATAAGAAATAAGGCATTAAAAAATATCAGCTGGAAGGTAGGAATTCATTCACAGGAACAACAGGTATCAGTGTTCAGCAAAGGGAAACCAGAGCCCGAGCTCTCACATCTCCCCTGGCCACAACTACTGTACAGAGCAGGCAGATGTTGCCTCACTTCAGCATCTCTCTCCTCTTCAGGTAACCACAGCTCACTCCAAGGGTTTGGCCTCTTCCAGTTTGGGATTGGGAATCGAGGATTCCCTGTTATCCCTTGCATGGCATTCTCATAACTTCTTTTGCAAATCTTTGTGCCAACTGCATGTTGGGTTTGATATGAGCAAGAAGTGGCAAACCAAAATGTGAACCCAGGTGATTCATCCCTTGCAGACATAAACTTCATTTTTAGTTCTCACACCTCAAGTATGACTTTGGAAACCTGGAGAAAACCACATTTTGCATAAGCTGCTCATTGATATTTTAAAGGAAAGTCAGTTAAATCAAAATGAATTAGTTTTGAGTTCAATACAGTAGATGCCTGGTATTTTAATCAATAGGGCAATGGCTTTCCACAATTTTTACCTGCAAGAGAACATGAGTTATGAAAAATCATCCATCAGCTTCCAAATAATCCATGCAGTTGAAAAGCTGACATTCTCCCCATGTGTTTAATCCTATGTGACTCATACGCTTATTCCTATAATGAAATTATTATTACTGGAAAACTTCTCTTTGCTAAGTCAGTCTCTGTAGGTGCCACACATGAGTTGAAAGCTTATGAAGTCAAAGAAGGCCTTTGGTTTTCAAGCTAAGTCAGCTGGTGACCAAATGGCACACATAGCCTTTAAATGCAGATTTCATAAAACAAAGCAATGCTTGCCTCTGCAAAACGTTGCCCAAGCAGAGGCTTCCTCAGCAAAGCCAGAGGTGGCTCAAAGTGTATTCAGCATATGGGAATTTTCTGGTTTGTTTTCATTGGAATAAGAAAGACTGGTCCTTATACAACTGTTGAATTAAAACCCAGAACTAAAAAGAGCCTCAAGGCTCTGAGGAGCCAGAACAGAGCTGCAAGGAAGCACAAGCCCCTCTCCAGCCAGAAACACGGGGGGACAGTGCAGCAGCAGCAGCACAAGATACAACCCAGCTTGTGTTTGGCTCTGATGCCACCCAACCCACCAGCACAGCCACCACTCTGCATCCCCCATCAGAAAACCACTGCAGAGAAGGGCTGGATGGGCAAACACCAAAACACCCCTGGGGACACCAGTGCCCTGCCAGGCTGCTGCTCTCCAGGGACTGGAGCAGGACCACCCTCCTGTACACAAGCACTGCTGGGAAGGCCCAAGGTCCACCAAGCCACAGCACAGCCCACAAGCCAAGAGCTTGGATTTGTGACAACTTGGGGGAAGACCCACCTCGTCCCTGCTGCTCCCCCCTCAAAAGCTGCTGTTACACCCTGACCCCCCCAGCATCACCAAAGGGAACAACACTATTGCTTTGCAGGCAGATCAACAAGGACAAGAGAAGGCACTTCCCTCACAAAATAGAAAGGGGGACAAGGAGACACCCAGCACAGGATTCTCCTCCAGAAAGGACTGAGGTTTTTGACCCTGCACAGCAGCTTCTGCAGCCTCAACCCACAGGACATCCTGCAGGGGTAATGGAGATGGGGGAAGCGGGATATGTCCTGTGCTTGCCCTAGCTGAGTTTGGCAGAGACCCAGAGGAAAAGCAACTTCAGGAGATAAGATTTACAAGTAATTGGAAGATCTTCCACCAATTCAACAGACAGGGGACCAGCACAAAACCAGATGTGACTTGCCAGTAGTTTTCTAGCATCCCCTCATCCTCAGTGTGCAGAAGGGCAGTTTTCCCAGAAACTTACTGTAATGTACACAAACTTGAGGAGAAAAACCCCCAGTAACAGTGCTTTGGATTAAACCCATCCCAATTAGTGTAATCCAGTTTTGAGCTGCACATTGTGCTGGCAAGCATGTTTTCCAAGTCTTAGGTTATAAATATTTACAATTTCTACAGTAACAAAATGTGAACAAACACTGTGTACAGCTCAACAGCAACGACATTTAATGCCAGGCACAATAGCTAGGACACGCAGTAGTTTTGGTTTTTTCCCCTCATGGACCTTTCAACACGTTATTTAACCTGCTGCCACCATGGTGAGAGGGGTTTAATCCAGCACTGCCCCTGGAAGAGGCTCTGCTGCTCGGTCCCAGCTCAGCCCCATCCAACCCTGTGCTGGTGTGACTGCAGGGGGAGCCAGAATAGAGATTACTCTGGACAAACACAGACAGCAAAGCTGAGTTGAACCCCTAAAAGTTTATGCCAACAAAGGGAACAAGGTGGCAGAGGGACAAGAGCCAGCACAAAGTCAAAGAAGCTCTTTTGGTGGCAACGTGAGTGGATCTGGTTCATGCCTGGGAAAATGTGTTACAGAGGGGTTTCACAATGCATTTAAGCAGATCTAAGTGCAGGATTTCCCCAAGAACAGCCCTTTTCCCTGCCATGGGACCCGGGCAGAGATGAGTGCAGAGACCCCCAAGTCCAAGCACACCCCCATGGACAGAGGGACATTGAACCTTTTGGTGTTATTGTTCATCCATTTGCTGTGGTTGTGGTGTGAATCCACGCTTGGGGCTCTCCCCTGCACTCACAGCTGAGGTGCCTTCATGCATGACCCCATAAATCTGTACACATGCATTTGCATGTGTAAACACATCTGCACAAAAATAAATAGACAAAACCTGAATCTGGCAGCAGCCTCAGTTAGCCTCCTTGGAAATCTTACACAACAAATCTGAGCAGGATGCTCCACTTCACCTTTCCTCCCTGTAAAGACCTGGAACACAAGAGCTCTAAGAGACCAGGTGTGGTTTAAAATAGGGCATTTTTGCACTGTGGTCAAGATGAGAACAGCTACCCCAAAATACCACCACCACCACATGGCTACAAACAGGCAGCTCAGCCCTTGCCAGGGCTGTGCCTGTCCCAGGTGGGGAGCAGCATTGGCTGAGGTATCTGGTACAAACTCAGCTTAAACAAGCATTAAGACTAAGAGTAGACACTCTTCCTACCTCAATGTCCCATGCAAGATTTGTCAATGACAACTGCAAACTTCCAGGAAAGCCAGAGTGTTTCATGAGAGCAAGGACATCTTCAGTTTACATAACTAAGGCTGACAAATGACTGGACAAACCTCTGAAATCCCCCTGTAAACTCACTGAGGCAACTCAGCTTAGAAGTATCTCATAATTAAAAGCACCAGCAAACCAAGTCTCACGCATGGCTATAAACAGCCTGAAGAACCAGCAGCTGCAGAAGAAAAGACAATAAACTATGAACACCCACACACACCTTAGTCCTCCTCACTCACTGCTCAGCATCTGCTCATCATTTCCCACCTCTTTTCAGAAAGATGTTCAAGGGAAGAATGGATCATTTTAGGACTCCTGTTACTTGGAGGTATTTTTCCAATCACTCTGAGTGCACAAGGGAAACTTCTTCCAGCCACATTTTGCCCTCTCATGACATGGGAACAGCAAATATCTCCTTGAAGTCTTCCTGCTGCTCAGCCACTGTGCATGACACAATCATTAGGAAATTATCAAATACAAGAGGAGCTTCCACATAGATAACACACAGCACAAAGCCAAGTTTTATCTTGAAACTGTTTCCAAGGTCCTGGAAGCCCAGGGGTTTTCCTGACATTTATGAGCTCTCTGTACTTCCAGAGAGTTCTTGTAGTCCAAGTTTTAGAGCGAGAACTACTCTTTTGAGAACTGTTCTAAGTTGCACCATCAGGGAACACTGTGTGCCACTGGATCTATCCTTTAATTTTTTGGATGGTTTACTCTAAACCACAAAGTCTGCCTGTAGCTGTCCCAAACCATACAGCCGGTCTCTTGGGAAGCAGTGCCACATGAGGGGCAGCAATACCAGGGCCACCAACTGCCTCCTGTCACACACCTACACTGAGTTAGAAACAATAATAGTAAAAAAAAGTCCAAACATCTCGTCAGCCCTCTGACTTGTCCTCAGGCCTGAAATGGGATGCCAGCAACAAGCATCATCTTCCTCCAAGGAAAGCTGACCTTTCAGCTCACGGCCAACTCAGATGTGAGCTGCAAACTGCTGCCATCAGTTCTCCCCCAGAGCCATTTGTTGTCCTCTCTCCATCTCACACCCCTCTGCAGAGCTCAGCCACTCTCCTGGACAACAGACACCACAGCTCACCTTGTTGTGTGTGGCAGAGGAATCCCTTCACTGGAACTACATCTACTATTGCAGCAGAAAGCTTCATGATTGCCCAAAGCATTGCTCTGCACAGAGATGCAAGTAACATATTTGAAACCCACAGGCTTTTGTTTTGCTTTATCTTCTTTAAAAAAAAGCCCCCAACAAACAAATAATAGTTTTGTGGAATCACCCCCCTCCAATACCTTCCTTCTCTTCATGGATTTTCTTGCTACACTCCCACATCACCTGGGAAATCTGCTCATCCCCAATACTTTTTTTGGCAATTTGATGATGTACCAGGGGAATTTGCAGCACTGAAAACGCAGCAGCTCTGGTGGCTGGATAGTTATTTGCTAACCTGAATCCAAAAGTCCTCCAGACTTTCCTTCAGTGTTACAGCTGGCAGAGCTGCATTTCCAATAAGCCTCACACCTTCTCTCCGTGTTTTATAGGATGTGTTATTGCACTGCCCTGACAGAACAGAAACAGCACTTTATGACCACCCAGAGCACCAATCGCTCACCATCACAGTGGCTGTTCAACACTGAAAACGTGAAGGCTGCAAAGAAAAATCAGTTTGTCCTCAGGACATTCAGCCACTCGAGTGACGAGCTGGTGGCACAAGCAGCAGAATGGCTACAGCAGTGACAGCACAGCTGTGAGGGGAGGTCTCTGCAGGATGGAAATGTGCCTGTTCAAAAGCAGGTCTGTCTTTTATACCTGCTGGAGCAATGGCAAGATATTGCCTGTCCCCTGCAGAACACGTTCCTTGCGTCTGATGAACATGCCTGCATCTCATGAGCCACACAGAGACCACATTTCTCCCCACGAGCACAGGACAAGAAATTCCCCACTCAAAACCTGTGCAAGTACAGAGCCAATTATTTTTGTGGAAATAGTTTGTAATCAAAAAGCCCTGATCCATATTGCCAAGGCACTAGCTGGACACAATCACAGAATGGCTTGGGTTAGAAGGGACCAGTAAAGGTCATCTAGTCCAACCTCCCTGTCATGGGCAGGGTCACCTTTCACTACACCAGGTTGCTCAGAGTCCTGTCCAACCTGGCCTTGAATATTTCCAGGGATGGGGCATCCATGACCTCTTTAAAGGTGTCTCTAGGAGGTCTCACAGACCTGCAGGGTTTTTGCCACATGGTTTTTCTGGCCAAGCCACTGTGGTGAGGGAGCCACGCTCAGCCCAGCAGCTCAGGGTGGGTCTGGCATCTGCTGTTTCTTTCAGCACACTTCAGGCTGTCACCAAAGCAGTCATTGGGCTGTCCTGGTAATGACAAGCACAAAGTGCGATGTATTTAAGCTGACTGAGCTGGACAGGTAGAACCCCTTCAGAGACCCTTTTGGGAACTTGAGCTCTTGTGGTCACCCAGAATGATTTTACAACTCCCAGCCCGAGAAAAGGGATGCAAATGCAGCCAGACATCACGGCTTGTGGCTCCCAAGCAGCCCAGAGCCCCTGTGGCTGATGGCACCACTGCCCACATGTCAGAATTCAGCACATATTACACCAAAATATTTTTAATGGCAAGCATCCAGCTAAGTAAGGGTTTAATGGTGCAAGTCTCTACCACCAGCAATGAGCTGGACATTTGCCCCCCTTTTAAGTTCTGCCAAATGACAGGGTTTCAGCCTGTCACAAGTTCTGATTCAGCACCCGTTGCCACCAGGCAGAGGAACTGGGGTAAAATGCCATTTTTTGGCTGGTTTGGAAATTGCTTCCAGTCAAATAGAAAACCTCTATTTTAACATTAAAAGAACTACTGCAGAGACAACCAGCAATAACAGCCAATATTCACATCAAACCATGCACCACAGTTGTGATCGACAAATTGAATAGTACAGACATCAGCTTTTCTTTGATTTTGTTTTTTATAAATTAAGTTGATTAAAAACAGGAGGATGCAATGACTAATCCTCAAAATAGAGGAAAAGATTGGGTCAAAGTGACATTGGCAAACAAACCCAAAACTGTTGAGGGATGCAGTGATTTCAGCTCTGCAGCATTTGTGATTATCAAATTGTAAATTGTCATTTCAGATTTGGACAGAGCCACAATCATCCAGTTCAAACACTTTAACTTGTTTAAACTATTAAATTTTAAGTTCCTCAACAAGAGAATTTTAATGAAAACCCAGCAGCAACAGCACCATCTGAACTTGTGGACTTTATAAATCAACAGGGCAAGAGACACGGATCCAAACAGACATTAAGGTACTAAACTCAATCCTGTACTAATTTATGAATTTCTCATCTTTCAAGCTGTGAATGTGACTTGTCTTTCATCATTTACAGAAGTCCAGTATGGGTAGCCCTTTCAGAGTGCAAGTGCCTTAAGGGCCCTAATTTTATACCCCTACTGATCATGATCTTTTGCAAGACTTTTCATTATTTCCATGAAAATATTTTACTTGTACATCTTCCTAGATTTAGTTACAGCTTCAGGTTAAAAAATGAACATTCACTCATCAGCCAAATGCATATCTTGAAGCCAGACAGAGGGACTTTGTACTTAATCAAGTATTAATAATTGTTCTGTGTTAATAGCAAAGTACTGTTGTAACCAGTTCCTCTTTTCTGACACCTCCATATCCAACAGAGCACAGAAATAGTAACATTTTACAGTATGTGAGTCCAAGCAACGCATGTGAATGTAATTGCTGGGGCATTTTATATGCTGCAAGGCTATATTGTGAGATGATTGATTTCTTATGGCTGAAACCATCATGTTCAGGCAACAGTAAGTTTTGAGTTATGGTATTTAATCTGCAATGTGTCACAGGTTCTAGATTAAAGAGGACAATTGTATATTCATTTCCAACCCTCCAAAAACACACCAAAGGCAACAAATTAAAGAACCTGTGTGTTTCCTTCCCTTTCCTGGCTATAAAATACCACTAAACATGTAACTCATTCTGTTTGAGGAGTCAGAGGAGATGAAATACATAAGTCTCTACAGGAATTTATCACTCAGAAGCAACAAGGGGAGGGATAAAATTTTCCTCTCAGACCCCCCCAGAAGTTTTGGGCTGTGATACCCAGCTCTGGCTCCATGTGCTGCACTCCCAGGGAGAGTGAAATGTCACAGCTCAAATCAGCTGAACAGGTTTGAAATACCAAATTATCTTCTTAGCCATCAAATAAGCTCCCCAGTGAAAGCACTGCCCAGTACAGCACAGGAAACCAGTTTCCACCCCATCCTAGAGCAGGGACTAGAGTCACCAGAGCCATGTTTCATGGTCTGTTTCCAAGATTACCATTGGTCCACAGCACTTGGTAACATAATATGAAGGTTTTCCTTAGGGAACAGTTACTTTCCTCAGATTTCCAGCCTGGTTATAAACCTGAAAGACCAGATTGACACATCAGTTGGCTTGTACAGACCAGAAACCCTGGAAAACTTACTGAAACTAAAGCCAGTGACAAGTCAGAAGTGGGGGATGCACTGCCAGCAGCGACACCAGGCTGATGCACAGGGCCAGGAGAGACTGGCAAGGCACAGAACTGCATGACTGGCTTTACCCAAGCCACAGGAAACCCTTCCCAGGAGGACATCAGCGGCCCTTGGTGCCAATCAAGGTGCCTGCTCTTTGTCAGTCCTCTCCAGGAATGCAAACCCCGAGGCCAAGGGCTCAGCAGTGTCTCTGAGATGCAGATCCACATTGCTTGATGCAGCATCTGTGCTCCACTGTGTTCTGCACCTCTGAGAGCCCCCATCACAGCCAGAGAACTGGCTTAATTAAAATGCTCTTATTTCACTGAAATAAAAGTATGGACCAGCTTTCTTCTCAGGTTACCCATTTAAAGCATGAGGCTAAAAAATCCTGCGAAATCCAGAAGTGCCAAAAGCTGTAAGGAACGAGGGAAAGCAATTATCCACCAGTTTATTTAAACTGCTTCACTGAAAATATTTAAGCAGGAATTTCACACAGAGATAAGCCACTCAGTAAGGCAGGAGGTTATGGTAAAGTTACAAGGTATTACGTGTATGCAGCCATAGGTTAGGGCAGAGTGCACTAGGACTGGATGGCATTTCCAGTTGAATTCCCTTTTTCAGTTGCAAGTAGCTTTATTAAACAAATTTTGCAAAGGACTAGAGTTTTCCACACACCATCTGAGCCCAAAGGCAGTTTTCCTTGTAAAGCTTTAAGCATCGTTAAGTTGGACTTATGAGCAATAGAAAATAAGAAAACACAAACCAGGTTCGAGAGAATCCATTGGTTGAAGGAGGGGAAAAAATAAACTCATGGGAAAATTTATTTTGCCTTAAAAAGCAGAATACTTCTGAACATATGGGCATCAGCAATTCCAACTGGGAGAGGGGAAACCTCTGGGCTAGATAGTCCACACATAATGAAATATGATCCCTTCCTCAAAGGCCTGACAATCAGGGCTAAGTCCAGAGACCCAGACAGGCCAGAAAAACTCACATTCACCCCCAGCCCAGATTGTGAAATATGGAGAAAAAGAAAACATTAAGATAATTAACACATACTGCATCAAGTAAGGACAAAGTTAAAGTTGCTTATTAAAGAAATACAGTATCACAGCCATGTCAACAAAGCGTTTAGGAAAGAAAGCAGTGTCTCAAGAAAACAACTCTTAATTCCCCCTCAAATTTCATCTTTCTAATTAATATTTTGCAACTTCCTTCCAAACCAGCAAGCAGGAACCTGCCATTCCCCACAGCCCCCCTTCCCTCTCCAGCCCCTTGCAGGAGAACTGTGAGAAAAATGTGATGGGAAAAACCATTTCTAAGGAAAGCAGAGCAATGCTTTCTCATGCATTTCTCTCTGGTGATTCCTCTTGTCCCTACATTACAATGTAATTTCCTCTCTGAGGTATTCTTTATCGCTGCAGATTAAAGGCACATTTTGGGGCTGTTTGATTTGGCCTCTGCTCAGATAAACAAGTAAACTGCAGGAACGCAGGAGTCGACAATCAAGATCAGTTGAGTTGACAGCAACCAGATAAAAAGAAGCAGGTCGGGGTCTGGTTTGCTTCATTTTTTTTACACAGTCTCTTATCCTGCTACAAATGGGGCTCTGGGAGGAACTATTTCTCACTTACACAGAACTACCATTTTTTAAACTAAAGAATTAATTTCTGTAAGAAAATTCACAGCTGAAGTCAGCATTCAACAGCACCATCTTTTACAGTTTACTTTTTACTGGAAATTAAAAAGAAAAATTAAGAAAGGGAAGCTCTTCCACCAAGAAATTCATATCATATCACGGGTACTGATGACTCCCCTGCCCCCTCTGCCTTATTCACGTGCTCTAAAGAAAAGGCACAGTGGGGAATGTGCTGTCTTCACTGCTCTGAAATGACAGAAGATGCAGTGGGAAAGATTTTTGGAAAGCCAGCACTGGGAGAGGATCTGCCCCCTGTGCCTCCCCCTCTCTTCATCACACCCACAGTCACCCAGCTCAACCTCCACTACCTGCAATGTTACACCAAACCAGCCATCCTTACATGTTACAAGTCAAATTTCAAGCAATAGGTGTCAAACCACCCCAAAGCGACCCCACAACACAGAGTTGGGGCAGCCCAGAAAGGCAACACTCATCCTGCATTGGATAAATGTTCCTTTTACCCCAAAAAGGGTCAAGGTGACACAGGTTTTTTCAAGTCAGTTATTTGCCACAAAATCACACCACTAAAATATCTAAGTTTTGCAAATTTGATTAGCTCTAGAGGATTACATTTCCTGCATCTCCAAAGATAAGTATGGCAAGCTGCCCGTTCCTGGAAAAGTTTGCCAAAAGTTATTTTAGGGCCACTTCCTAAATTTACTCATTCATAGCTTTATTATTTCGTTTGGGTTCAGGGGTTTGGCATTGGTTTGTTTAGGTTTTTGAGGTTGTTTTGCTTTTTAAATAACCATTCAAGACAGGGAGCTACCAATAAACTTAATTTTAAGCTAAAAAAATAAACAATAACTGAAGTTTGTATAGCAAGAAGTTAAAAAGAGGCATTCATGGCGTACTGCACTGGGAGCTTTATTGATGGTTAAAGATGATGTTCATTTCAGCAGAGCTGAGGAAACATAAAATATTGTTCATAAAAGAAAACAAATTCAAGCTGAGAAAACAAAGCCTGTGAGTTTTCACTTATCCTTGTAAATAGTTTAACTGAGGTAGGTACAAGCATAGAAAAGGGAGAAGTGTTTTTTAAAAGGATAAGAAACAAGAAAACTTCTTGATTCCTGGTGGATTTATGCAGTCTGTTGGCTGGTTGGACCACATTGCAAATGGAAGACGAGAACTTCAGGAAAGTGGAAAGAAACTGAGCTCTAAGAAATAAAGATCTTGTTTCTATTATTGGATTATTCGTGTGGAACACTCAGCCAAGAGCAATAGAAGAGCAGTTTGGAAGCAAGTCTTTTTGAGAGCAGAAGGAGCTTATAGTTTTCCCTGCTGTATCGTGAAAGGTTTATGCAGAACACAGGGCTGAGCTCTCAGCTCGTGGCAGAGCTGAACAGACTCCAAAAGGGGGATTTTGCAGCAGAACTGCCCCCCAGCCCTTCAGAGAGCCCACCCCACAGGGCAGCCCTGGCACTCTGCAGATGTGCTGCGGGCAGATACAACGGCCTGGGGGAGTCGGTGTGAACTTGAACAAGGTGACTCCTTCAGCCTCACTGCAAAAATTAACACATCCAGGAAATGCACCTTTAGGACACTTTGGACACACTGGTGTGGGATGCAATCACACCTAAATCCCATAGGTCTCAAGACCCCGTGGTCCACGTCCTGAGGGCATCTGTCCTGCTGTGTTTCACCTTGGGGACCCAGAGAAACATGGGTGGGCCACGACAAGTCAGGGGAGAGCCAAAAAGCTTCCCAGGAACCACTAAATCATGAAGCTGTGTCCAGGGAGTAGATGAACAGGGAGCTGGGATCTGAGAAAGCAACTGTCTGTTTGGAAAGAGCAGAATCCAGTTAGAAAGAATTTAAGAGCAAAAGATAATTATAGGAGCATTTGGATGGGTCTCAATTCACTCTCTAAAATAACCTCCATGGATGGTACCTTGAACTGAAGTCAGGGAATGATGAGCCATTGGGTTTTAATACCTCCATTAGCCTGTACAAATGGATGTACTGGAAACTGGGACCTGAGTTTTACTCTCCACTAAACCTGAATATGCATTATTTTTGGCAAAAGAGTGCTTTTCATTTCAGAAGTTAAATTAAAATCCCTTCTTTTGAAACCAGAGCATAATAAAGTGAACAAGAAATACACAAGCAGCATGATGCTCATTTATTTCTTGTATAGCCCAGAAGGAATGCAATTTAAAACGTGAACTTTGGCAATTCATCACATGGTCTTTTCATACTACAGAATTTTCCAAGAAGAAACTAAAATGAGCAAGACATTTAACATTGAGAAATGCCTACCACAAACACCAGGACTATCAGATATAAGGATATTTGCCTTAAATGCACCGAGTTCAGCTCATCTCTGGCACAACTCTCCTGACTTTGGGACAGGCAAGTCTGGCATGGTGTTCTGAACACATCCATGCAATGCTGTTTATATCATCACATCTGAAATTTCAGCACAATTATACAGAAGAGGCTTTTAAATGAAAATACTTGTAGGTTGCACATGCCAGAGCAATTTAAGCTGGTTGGGTAGATCACAGCTATGCAAAACTTGTACAAGAGTTAACATGAACACTTGTGTTTGTCACCACTCTGCTGGGTAACACTGAAGACTTGAGATAAATGTCTACACCCAGGACCTATTTCTGAGCCCACTTTGCTTACGCAGTAATTGGATGTATAGAAATAGAGTTTTCACATCAGTTTTCTTCACCTGGGATGATTGGGGTCAGCCTGGACAAGGTGCCCCCTGGCCCTGGAGGGTATCAGAACATCCCAAGCCAAAGCTCCTCCAGGCAGGACAAGACATGACAAACCATTGCACAGATTTGTTTGATGTCACCACTGATGGAGGAACAGTGGCTTTTCCATTGGATATGCTCAAGTAACCCATTCACTGCTTCCAGTTAAAATTAATAGGCAGCCTTGCCCTCCCTTATCTAGGCAGCAATTACTTCCTAATACAAGCAGGGAAGTCATGCCAATTCTGCCCTCTGGGCCTCACAAAGCACACAGCCTAATTCACATTATCCGGGAGCGACCAAGCCAAAAATTTTTTAGAGGCAGAGATATTCCTGTATCTGCTCTCATTAAGCAATTTCCTGTGGTATTTACTAAGTGGCTACAGTCTGCCAGCATGCCTGACAGCCAGACCCCTCCCAGCCTCCCAAGTTTCTCTAGGTGTCTTTTATTATTAGTATTATTATTATTTTTAATGGGTTTTTTAGGGACTAACAATGATGCCCAAACAGCTGAGAAGTCTGGCCAAGAAAGCACAACCCGGCTGTTGCCAGAGTTATTCCTGCTGTTGGCCCTGCAGGAGTCTAATGGCATGCTACACTCCTCTGCCCCATTTGGAAAAAACATATTAAAAGTAAAAAAGTAGTCTCTATTAGAAGTAATGAGAATTAGTGTCAGATTTATGTCAAGCAAACAAACAAACTCCTATTTCTCCCATGTTCTGCCAAGTGTACCAATCCCAGCTAAGGTTTCAGGACTTCTCCAAGCCACCAGCCCAATTTATTTCACATCTTATCCATCAGTTCTCTAAACTTTTTGGATATAGCCATGCCCTTGTTCATCGGCTGGAGGTGGTAATATTTGAATCCAATGTCACCTTCTGGAAAAAATCAGGGAAAAAAGGCAGAAATTACTTGAAACCTTCCTATTTTAGGAGTCTTCTGACTTTTTAGGTTCTTACTCTTGTTTGAAATTGTCTTTCTTTGTTATTGGGAGGTGTAGACATGCACATCTAGTGAGAACTAAATTTCCACTGCAGCTAAATAGGGCAGCTGAGAGAGTTAATTGAACAACACTTAAGTCCCCAAGCATGCGCTGATTTATTTTTATTTTACAAGTTACCATAAAAAAAAGGAAACAAACAGAAATCCCAAGCTAAGCACGAGTTGGATTGAATTAATTTAAGTCAGCCTGGACTTACTTGGTGACAGCCTCTGAAAGGGAACTGAATCTATAAAAGCCTCATCAAAATGGTAAAATAATTTGAGCTGAGCTTACAAGATAGCTCCAGTGGACTATTTTTCACCACTACAAATTATGATAATTTTCTCTTTTCTCTACAAAAGGTCTATTTTCTTTCTCTTTGAGAGACCAACAGCATCATATAACTGTGGTTATATACTCCACTCCTATTCACTGCCCTTCAGATAAAGGCTTATTTTTTATATCTTAACAGAAAAAAAAGCAAAAGCATTTTCTCCACATTAAGTGGTCTTAAAGATGAGATTTGAACTGCTCTGGAAGCATTTATATAATTGAATTATAATTTGCTTAATTTAGGCTTGTGGTCTCTTGTGCACTGTCCAGTGCACAAATCAGGCATTTGGTTCAATTCAATTACAAATATACTCAGGAACCCTCTAATCTCATATTAGGTTTCATAATTGATTCCTGCTGTCAGTGTTCAGTCTCTATTTGGCAAGTTCTCTCAAATCACATGCAAAATCTAATGGTGAGCTATTTCAGATGTTTATAGGTTTTTAAAAAGATATAATTAAGTGTAATACATAGGTTAAGGCAGATTCTAGGGACCAGATCACAACTACCAAAGTGGGCATAAATCCATCCATGTGTGCAGAGTGAGAATATTCAAGAGAGCAGCAGCAATTTGTACTTGAGACAGTTAAGCTCTGGGTTTTCCTTGGAAAAAGAACACGCACACACTATTGAACTATAAGGCAAAACAGAGTGTAATCAGTCCTCTCCTCCTACAAACCAGAATATTTATATTTTTAGAAACTAGAAAAAACTCACAGTAGTACATCTGTTAAACAAACATGTTAAAACTCTTGCCTGAAGTAATGGAAAATGTCATGCTCTGCTAATAGAGCAGTGCAGGCAACAAGCTCCTTAAAAACTAAACCCAGGTGTTACCACTCTGGATTGCAGCAACACTGAGCCCTTCCCACATCAGTTTACGGGATCTGAGTGAATCATAAGAGGCTTTTTCCAGAGAATCCCCATTCCCCTTTTTCTTTGGTCCATCCAGGCAGCACAGGAGAGCTCACTTCCCACAGAAGCCCATTCCCTTTCAAAACCATCTGAAAATCAGAGATTGTGTTAATCAAAATGTTTTTATCCAATTAGAACAGCTTCAGCAACCCAAAGCCACGCCAGGGTTTTGAATTACCTCCTGACTTTTCCGTGGAAATTGCTGATGAGTAGGCTTTGAGGAAATCTTATCTTCTTATAGAAAAATCAGATTATATTTAAGTGATAAAATATCCTAAGTGCATACCAAAACATGGAATTAGCTCAGCAGTACCAAAGCTTCACAGGACTATTATCCTAGTCTTCAGGTTACAGATTGAGCAGAGCAGATCCAGCTCTGCTTGGAATTACACCCAGAACCATGGAATCATTATCATTAAGGTCAGGAAAGCCCCCTGAGTCCAACCACTCCCCCAGCACTGCCAGGGGACTAAACCATGCCCCATGTCCCCAAGTGCCACATCTACACATCTTTTGAACACCTCCAGAGATGGGGACTCCCTGGGCAGTTTGTTCCAGTGCATGACAATCCTTTCAGCAAAGAAGCTTCCCAAAATCCAACCCAAACCTTCCCTGGAGGAACCTGAGGCCGTTTCCTCCCATCTCGCTCCAGCATCTCAACGTCTTCCTTGCAGTGAGGGGCCCAAAACTGAACACAGGATTTGAGGTGTAGCCTCATCCTCAAATATTCCCAGGTCTTGAGGGAGTCCTGCTGGGTTTATCCTTCTGTAAGTCACAGCAATACTGCACTAAAGCCAAAGCCCAGCAGGCTCCAGGGTCAGTGTCCTGTGCCACCTCTGCCAATGTGCTCCAGCCCATCTGTATCAGCTGCCACCTTCTCACCAGCTGATCACCTTGAGACACATCTCCCTCTCTACTTATGCTGCAACCCTTGTAAAAAAAGGCTTTTGAATAATAAATCTCATAATATGTAGAAAGTGGTGACCAATAAACACCATCCTACCCAAGAGACACAAAGCACGACTTCCTCTGGTGCAAACAGACCAGCCAACCGAGATGGATTCAATGGGAAAATGGGCACATACACGGGACAATGGGTTTCACAAAAGCAGAGACTTGCACACACCAAGTATCCACTTCAAAGCCCAGATTTAGTACAACGACTGGTACTCTTTATCCCATTTGTTTTGTTGTAATTGTTCGTGTGTGCAGTTTCAAGAAGCAGTATCCAGTTTTCCCCTGAAGGCTCTTTTATAAACAAGCCAGTGAGAAGGAAACCTCTGAAGTTACCTAAAGTGAACCTCCAGCGCCATTACAAGCACCAGACACAGTTTTTCCCCTTTATACTGGGATGGCACCATAGAAGACAAAAGCTTTCCACCTTCTCCACCATGTGCTGGAAAAAAATAGTAGTCTATGTTTTCAACATCAAACAATTATAAATGTTCCTTCAGCTGAAACACACTTAAACAATGCTTTTCACAAGAGAACTAAGTTGCTGTGGCTTATCACAATATAAAACCCAGGAGCTCTGGTGAGGTCCACAGACCTGCAACAGTTTGTGATACACAAAAAGGAGGGGGTGGGTGGGGGGAATAAAAGCCACTTTAGCCTGGGGGTGCTGCACAGCTGGACATGTGCAAGCCCAAGTGTGAACCTAATGGATGACCTCATGTTCTCTCACTGGCATTTGAGGATGTCCAAACACAAGTGATGGATTTTACAGCACACACTGTTAAATGTCACATCCTTCGACAGCCAGGCTTAGCCTTACAAACGAATATCATGACCCAAGGAGGCAGGGGGTGGGGCTGGGGGGAGGACACCACAACCACTGTGGATTTATGGGCTTGCATTGCTCAACAGCACTGCGTGGGTAGTGGATTGAGGGCAGCACTGTCCCCTTCTGCTGAGGCTGGAACAGCTGCAGAAGGGGCAAGACACAGCTTTGGAGCCCCGCAGATTAGGGGGATGTTTGTCAGACCCTTCTGCACCAGAGCCCTTCAGCAACCCCTTCACGCTGATGTTTCCATGATTTAACGTCCTCTCAGAAAAGACAATAGCAGTTCCAAAAAGTTTAGACCCAGATTTTTCCCGGGGTGACAAACTACTTTGCAGTCTTCTTAACAGCTTCATTCCATGCTCTTCAAAGGCGCCTGCCCCGTGGCAGAGCGTGCAGGCTGTGCCCTTGAAAAGGGGCAGGGCTGCACAGAGATTTTATTGCCAGAGTGATTCTTCACTTCTGAAGTGTTTTTGCCACTCTATTATAGCTACAAGGGCTTTAACCAAACCAATAAAAGAACATTTAACAGCACTTTCAGGATGCTCATCGCTCTGCCCAAGTGAGACAATCTGGATGGTGCAGCTGTTACCACAGCACATCAGTTCACACTGCTCTCATCTCATTCAGGATGGCCTCATGGTGCTCATTTATGAGACCTTATTCCATATTTTGCCTTTACCAAAGCAGATTTCTATGTCTGTCTATTAGAACTGGACCAACTGGGTTGCTTGTGCCACCAAGGCTTTAGAAGCTTCTCTATTATCCCTCAGTTTTAGTAAAGTGCATGAAAAGCAGATACTTAAAGGCTTATCTGAGGGTTCCGACTCAATTTCAGTTAGAGATGCTAAGAAAAAAAGTGATCCAGCTCCCAGTTCCTCAAGATCCAGAGGCCAAGTTAGGTTCTTCCATCAGAATGGAACAAGCCTGCTAATGGTATATGAGCCCAAGATAGAACAAAAATCCATCTTCCACTTAACAAACTTCATCTACTCCTAAGAAAATGCTTCTATAAAAAATTCAGATCACTCAAACACACCTGTGTCCACTTTAAATCACGTGAAGTGGGTCTTACATCACAGGGGTTCAGCAAGTCAACCACAAGTAGATGTGAAGGTCATGTTGCTCTGCTTGCTCAAAGAGAATGCAAGAAATACTTTTGCAAAAATAAATATAAAGTAGAACATAACATTTTGAAAGAGGCAGAGCCAAAAACATGTATTTTTTGCATCTCATCTCTCTGACTTCTAAATCTTGCATTCACAACAGCACAACTTCCTCCACTTCTGAAACAACACCAGAATTCCCTGTGCTTTAAAAATCCATTGTTCACTGAGTCCCACTTGTCTAGGTGTTGGATCAAAACTGAGCTTTTAGAAATGTAATTTAATATTACAAATTTGATGTATATAGTGAGGGACAAAGGAAAAGCCAGCCAGGAGATGCCCAGCAGCCCTTGCTGGGGGGAGGCAGCCCAGCACTGCAGCACACACCTTCCAAATGAGAGCCAGATGGATTTCCTTTCCTGCTCTTCACCCAGGCCAAGAGGATGGGCCAGACTGTCAAAGAACAAGTGCACTTAAACACATTGCTCTTACACGTAATTACACTGTGAAGCCAAATGTACATGCTGAGGACAGACAGGAGTGAGACATCCACACGTGTTTCTGGCAGATCCCATTTTCCTCTGCTGCAGCTTATGTCAGAAACTAATTTGTCAAGCACTTTCTACATTGCTGTGTCACACAGCCAAATACCAAAAGTGTCAGAAACTATTACTTACACTCTTTTTTTTAACCCTGCCTCAGTAACAGGCAAATTACAAGCTTTCAGGTCACTTCATTTCCAGGGCATGTATAATAATGGCCTTTAATTGAGGTTTCTGGGTCATACATACGTAACACTCTATGTGCAAGAACTGCTATGAAAGAAGAAATAATGCATACCTGTAGGAGAACGGTCAAGCTCTGACGATTGGAAACAACACTGTAAGAAATGGATTTATGATGATGATGCTGCACGGATCAGACAGGACCAGCTGACCCCAATAGAGACATTCACAGTTGACATTTACGTTGTGGGTTTATTGCAGTTTACTGTACGGGTTTTGCTTCAAAAGTTAATGTTGCTTTCAGTGGGTTTCTCCTCATGGTTGCCTTTTACAACTGATTTTGCCTTTGACACACCAGCCTTTTTAGCCATCAACACACTTGCAGCAAGCATGGGTAGAGCCCTCCCCAAACCTTCCTTCATGAAGCCTAGCCATGATGGCGATGACTGTACGGGTTTTGTTTCAAAATTCGACGTTGTTCTTTGTGGGTTTCTCCTCACAGCTGTCCCCGCTGTGGTTTTGCCCTCCCTTGTCCGCCATGTTGTCTCCTTCCCCTCACGGTGTTTTCCCGCCTCCAGCCTCAACCCCAGCTTCCTATTGGCCCTCAGTTCCCGCCTTTGGCAGCCGCTGTCCCATTGGCTGCCTGGTTGCTTAGTTACATGCCCCACCCCCCATTTCATCCAATCACCACGCAGTTCCAGAACCTTCCCTGACAGCCCTATATAAGCCCGCGCCACCCCTCAGGAAAAGCCGCCATTTTGTCACCTCACGGTGCCAGAGCACAGCAATCTTCTCATGTCCCTCAGTCAACACCTGTCACACACCTCACCTCTCCCACACTCCACAAATTCTGGAGTTTCAGCATGATTCACTTCAATTACTGATCCCACTGAAAGCTTCTCTGACAACTAAAATCACCCTATTGTCTTGTTCTTTAGGTTCAGAAATATCCAGGTGAGCTCTGAGTGTACCCGCATTTCTACATTCAGACAGCAGCCCAATCCATCAAACCAAGACCAAAAAGTTTACAAAGAAATCATTCCATGGAACTTATTTGGATTTCCCATTTGCTCCTTCCCTCCTCCCCAGCTGACATTTAAGTTGCTCATGAGTGATCTTGGGATATCACCCATGCTCTCTAACCTCAAATACAACAGCTAGGTCTCCCTGAGCACTCCCATGTTCACATATCACACGGACAAGGAAAATAATGTGTCTGGAAAATTTCTCACTGAAAATGTCTCATGCACAGGCATCGATATTGTGTGCAAATGGGAGCCACTTGGTATCACACTGCAAATGTGTTCAGTGCTCGACATGAAAGGGGGTCATGGCAGAGGAAATGGACCTGTGATTTTGTCCATGTTTTACAGGTAATCTGGATATTTTTCTACCAGGAGAAAAGCTCTGGTCAGGAAACATCTGAATGCTTTTTGTACAAAAACATTGTAGAGACAGAACTAAAAATTAAGCCATAACCAAAGATCTGATTGACATTATTAATACCTTCTCTTGAATAATACAAAAATATGATTGCAAAATTTACTTGCAGTTTCAAGTCAAAACAAAGCCTAACAACTGATACAGAAGAACCACAATGAAGCCGTAGATGTGATTTCTTCTCTGGTTTGAGACAGAGCTCCCCAGGAGGGAGGCAGTGGGAGACCCAGATCAAAGTCACCACAGCCGGACAAACTCAGGTTTCAGCACGGTGTATTGAGACCTCTCGCTTGCAAATGAAGACCCCAGTGTGGTATCTGCTGCTTGCAAGCAAAACAAAGACTCCCAAAGTGTTTGGTTTTACTCAAGTCCCCGAAAGGTGTTCACACACTGAGCAGGAGGATTCTGAGATGCCTGTTCACCAATTATCCACGTTCAAACGTGTTCTTGGCAAGGCTGGTTAACTCAACTCAAGCATCACATTTCTACTACAGAGGATGATATTGAGTTTCAGAGCAGCCAAACTGGCATCCAAAAACTCATGAAGAACAACCATGTAAATCAGAGTTAAATGCATTTGACAAAGGACAGATTTTTAGGTTTTAACCTAAATAAGGATCTGATCATTCCATTCACATGGACACCTGCTAATTGCACTGCCAAAAAAAGCTATAAACCTGTTAATGAGCAGTCAACTACATGAAGAAATATTTTAGAAATAAAGCCTTCCCATTTTCTAAATTAAGAGCTCCTAAAATGAACAACAGACAACCTCTGGTCAGGAATTTTTTCTGCAGTTGATCTGTGAAAATGAAGCTGATTCCGTATCATGTTGTTTTTTCCGTGTATAACTCAATTAGCATGGAAACCTGTATGAAAACCACATCCTGATGTCTGCTGGCTGCAAGAGCATAAAATCCCTGACGTAGATCCCAAGCTGCTCTGGCCAGCAGAGCTGTCTCTCATTTATTTCTTAAGTGCATGGCATTCTGGCACAGCACAGGTTAGGGTTTTTTAAGACATCTGATTTACTTCAAGGGTACCCTGAAAAGTCAGCCTAGCATGAAAACACATCCACGTTTCATAAAGGTCATTCAAAAATAACATCTGTTATTGATTCAGCCTGAAAACTCACAACTAATCACTATAAACAGTTCCTCAAAAAAAAAAATTCCTCTCTTCAATAAAAATTACTCAAAAGAAGTAGTCCCTTTCCATGCATAAAATCACTTTGTTATTCATCTCTTAATTACAGAGATATAGGGAGAAAAAGGACTCTGGTTGGAGAATTATACCAGTCCCATCAAAACAATCACAGCAACATCCCTGAAGCGGAGCCATCACTTAACACTTGGAAAATTTCAGTTCAGGTGAGCAAGCTCAAGGATGGGTGAGCCTTCCCCACCTCCTTTTCCATTCACCCAAAGAGAAGGAGGGATTTTAAGGCTACATAAGTCACTTGCTTTTCAAATTTGCAACAGCAAACTCCTGAGGAAAGAAGGAACACTCACCACAGTGAAACCTTGGTGGTGATCAAAGGCACTTTCATGCATCTAAAACAACTCCACCGAGTGCGTGAAACCTCCTAAAGGGATTAGGGGAGGAAGGTGTGAACCTCCTGGTAGCAGTTGTGCTGTGTGAGTTTTCAGCCCTCCCAACCCCACCGCAGCTCCCAGTGTGCTGGGACAGACAGGTGCACGTCTGACCTCGTGGTGCAGCCCCACATCATCATCCCTTCCATCAAGAAACTCATGGTTTGTCCCAGTGGGTAAAGAACCTGCACTGTCACTGTTCCCTTCCAAGTTCCCTCGCTAGTTCCACACTTCCTAAGAACAAGAAACAGGGGAAATAAGAGCTGTGTTCATGCAAACAGGGATGTTTTCAGGCTGAAACTATTCAGGCCATTTAGAGTTTTCCAAACAACCCCAACCTTTTTTCCAAGTCATTTTCCTCATGGTTAAGCAACAGACGCACACATTAATTAAGGCATTCATTAACTCAGGTCAGAATTAGTTGAAAGCCTTTTGGTGCTCAGAGGAAAGAGAAAACTGGAAACCATCCTGAGCAGAGAAATGACTCAGTCCCTGGACTTCTCACTACCTGTTGCTTCCTGGGGATAACTGCTCATAAACAGCCTTGAGACTTACACGTCTCGGTGCATTTCTGCAGTGCTCACCACAAGCCAGGTGACTGCTTTTTCCCTTCAGCCTTGGTGGTTCAGGAGATTATTGTCACATGCACAGAGATCCCAACTCAGCAAACTCCTCCTGGTTGTAGACCCTGCTGTGCCCTCCCAAAGCCACAGCTCACCCAAGGCCAGGACTTGATCACACAGATATTTTAAGGACATTTGATCTTTTCTCCGAAATTACAAATCCATGGCAGTTCCTAAAACACAGTCCAGTCTGAAACATTGGGAACTATTTCATACTATTTCACAGTAGACATGGATATCTACCCATTGCATTGCAGGTTATTCCATATTAAAAAAAAAAGGCAGTGTAGAAGCAAGACCTTCTTGTTGAGTTTATCTCACTACTGAAATGCACTTTTTATGCACCTATCCAATACTAGATCCCCTCACATTTTTGAAGGAGCCTGGCTCAAGCACCACTCTCTCTAGAGGGAAAAACATGTATTCCTTATTTTTAATATGGTTATTGCACACAGATGTGCATTTCATGCAACCCTATGTATGGAGTCATGAGAGGAATTCACTGCATTTTAAAGGCAGAGAAATCAGTGCAGGCTAAGGAATGCTCCAAGAGAGAAGGTATTTACAGCAGAAATGGTCATGCTGTCTACAAGCATCAGTGTGATAGCTCAGTCTGGCACATTGTTTATGGTTAAGTGCACAATAAACAATTGGGTTTACAAATTTTAGGTATGTGAAAACACATCAGTGTGTCTGCCTGAAAGATTCCAGGGACAGCCATAAACACTGTGGGCACGATAAACTCAATTAGTTCAGTAAACAAACGAGTCACTGATATATTCACTTAGGAAACGTTCTGGGGCACATTATCAGGTTTTGAATCACACATCCTACATTAACAAACAAAGATGGTTTTGCATGTAAAGATTCACACTCTCCTCTTTAATCCCTCAGCTACCTGGAATTCCTCTGCAGCAAATCCCAGGCTCTTGGGACAACTCCTTAATTATGCCTGTGGAGCAGAGACACCCCGAGCCAGCTCTGACCAGGGACTCATGCACCAGTAAGCTGAGTTTCACAGGAACATTGTTGGAATCGTTATTTCCAATCCCTGCTCCCAGCAGGAATCTTGCCTTTGGCTTCCCATCACAGACATCAGCTGCCTGTCAGGCTGCTGGGGCTCCTGGCTGTAGGGGAGCAGCCACAGCTCCCCGTGAGCCACGACATCATTAAACCCCACAAAGACCTGCTCTTTTGGGGGACAGACCCCTTCATGCCCAACTGGTCTGGCTTTTTCCAAGTCACACAGAAGGTGCACCACAATTTGCTATCATTTCTTTCAAGAATCATAATAACACTGTGTGAGCAAACAGATTTGATAAATACGCCTTAATTCTGTCAGGTTTAAATTCACCTCTATTTTTTTAATCTTTAAAAAACACTGTGGCTGATGAATTTCACAGCAGAGCATCCTCTCTGGAGACCAGAGCAGGAGCTGCATGGGAGGCTTCTCGTGCTGGTGGTAGAGCAGGCTGGGCATCCCTACTCCACTGAAACAAAATCCACACGACTGAAGCCAAAGCACACACTCCCCAAGCCACAAGTCAGCGCCATATAAAAATCTCTCCTTTTTTGTAAACACCAGAATGGAATTTTATTAAGTCTAAACTACCTGTGTGAAATCCAATCACCATCCCATCAGGAAGCAGAATTTAATCCTCTCTTCCTAGCAAGTGTAAGAGTTGATGTTTTCCTTGGCAGGCAGGTTTGATTCAGAAACACATATTAGGAAAACCACAGCTGGACAGAGGTGAAAAAGTGCATTTTCAGTGCAGATGCTCTTTGGTATATGTGGTAAGGATGAAGTATGCTTCATCTACATGGAAAACCCAGGCCATCTTCCAGTATTCAATAAATTAGAGGCTCGATACAACAACAGTTTTAGCTGTCCAGGAAACATGTTGATGTGCAAGCAGCCTTGGAAATTCAGGCCTGGGGAGGCAAATGTTCTCCTGCTCCCAAAACAAGTCACTACCACACACATCTTAGATTCCCAAATCCTGGTTTACCAGCAGATGACCCACCAAGGTAATTAATTCTAACTAAAGCAAGCATGCATCTTCCCAGCTGAAGTCAACATTCAGGTCAGTTCAAACCATTTCCAGCACCTTCCCCACTCAAGGTGGTGCTTCCCAAGGATGTTTGTGCCCCTTCCTGCAGCCACACCTCAGCCGAGGGAAAAGGCAGGGCACAAAATTGTGCCTGCTGATGAAAATACATCAAAATTGGTAAAGAAATCCCTCCTTCCCTGAAAACATAAACCACCCAATCCCACGTAGACAGATAAGAAGCTGTGTGTGTTTCACAGCAAGGGGGAGAGCTTTGTGAGCACACAGCCAGAGCCCGATGCCACCCAGGGCAGTTCCAGAGCTGCCTTTTTCTTTTTTGTCCTTGCTCAGGGCATACAATAAACATAATAACAATTAAAAAAGAGAACAGAAATATTTTTACTCCCTGGGTTAGACACTGGCCGCTAAAATGCATGTTTGTCTCGGTTCAGGGCATGGAAAGTTTCTGATTTTAACAGGAATTAATCTGTTTACCACAGACTGTATTAATTAGGGTTTATTGCAGAACCGTATTCTGTGCTAGAAAAACACCACCACACATTTATCAAATTTTAACCATGATTATTGTGTTTTATTGTTTCATAAACTTTCAAAATGTCATGTCATGATCTATTTCATCTCAGACTTTCCTTTCCATCTACAAACCATTACATATGCTCCAAGGAGAAGCCAGCCCAGCTGCACATGTATGTTCTGCAGGGTCCTGTTTGCAATGAAAATTATCTGCAATTGATTCTCATGGAGACCAATCTTCACAGGCATTCGGTGAAGCCAGAGCTAAATAACAAACAGGGTTTGGAAAAACCATACGTTTTCCTGCAGGCAAAAAGGGGAAAAGAAGAAGGGGGAAAAAAAAAGGCAGGGGGAAATACAATTAGTGCAGTAACAGCAATCCCCAGCTAATGAGATTCTGGGACATCAGCAAAGCGCCAGAGGTGCCTTGCTGCAATTTCAGATGCTGGACCTTTGGGGAAGAGCCCAGCAGCCACAAAACCACCAAATATCAGACAAATATTTAACTGGCACCAAAGGGAAACCACATGGTATAGAGCAGAGACAGACAAGCCAAAGGGCATTGCTGGTGCTCCTGCCTCCATAAATAGTGCTGCTGCTCCAAGTGCCCTCAAAGGGACGTGATGAGGTCCAGTATGCCAGCAAAGAACCATCACAAGTGGGCTCACTGTGCCACTGGAGATCTGAAAATTCAAGTTTACCCCCATTCCCTCCCCTGCTACAGCAGCACTAAACTCCGAGATGTTTCTTTGCTTTGGTACTTGTGCCCTAATGAGGTCCTGACCCCCTCACTTATGAAAGTGCCATATATGCACCATTCCTACCTCCCCATTTACTCCAGCACTTTGTTACCCCATGAGAATTTAATTTACAGCCCCCTATGGTCCCTCTGTGCTCACCCATCCCTCTCCTGTGCATTTAATTAAACCACCAGTTCAAACTCTGTGCGATAAGGGGAAGACGCCTGGGTGGAGTTTGCATCCTCTGTGAGCCCAGTTACAAGGGTTCCATGTTTTCTATCTTGCCTTTATGGTTTTCCAGCCTACTCTGAGACAGGGAAGATGCTTGGACAACAAAGGCTCTGTCAGTGGATGCCTATAATTCCCCCAGGAGCTTCTGAACTGATTTGACACAGCACTCACAAGGCATCACACCCCAGGCAAAGTCTAGCTTTGCTCAGCCCCACACAAACATCCCCCTCAAGAGATGTGGAAGACCATCCCCCCTTCTGTGATCACAGCTGAGCATTTTGGGGATGGAGACAGGCTCTGAAGCACGGGATGTTTCCATCCCACCACCCAGGAGCAGGGTGCATGAGGTGCAATGTGGCACTGATGAGTCTCACCCTGCAGGAGCAGAGGAAGGATGGGAGATGCAGGTTATGGATCCTGGGACACAGCTCTCCCTCCAATCCCACAGCCTCTGCCTCCTCTGCACACCAAGTTATGACCTGACCTCAAAGCTCTTTCAAATCAGCAGATACTTGGCTGTCAGGGATCCCCTGCCCCTCCACCCCACCAGGGTCAGGAGCCCCTGTCTCAACGCCTTCAATACCAAAAGGATCCAGCACAAAAACTGGCAAAACCAATCCATGGATTGCATTAAAACTCCCTTTTTTAACCTCCCAAAGCTGCCAAGGGAGAGCCCCACCAGGCACACACAGGGTCAGGACATTGCCTTTGGAGAAGTCCAGCAGGAGCTCCCTGCATGTCCCCAGACACACTCCAGACACAGGGAGGACAGCTCCAGGGCTGGGCTGGCTGCTCTCAAACAGCTTGTCCATTACAGCAGACAGACTCAAAAGAATCCCCAAACCCTACCTAATTGATTTTATGCATATTTCGCAGATTTTTATGCATATTTCCTATCTTTCCTGGCAGCAGAGTGGATACAAAAGGAATCAGGTCCAGTATTACTTGCTAAACAGATGGAAAGAGTGTGTCCCCTGCAAGAAAGTACCACTGAATAAAATCCAAAGCAGCAGTGCTGAAACCATAAAATCCAGGCCAGTCCTGAGCACCAATGACCGGATCTCTGCTCCCTCTGACCTTACAAAAACCAAACAAATGTCAAAAGCTTCCTATTTCTTCGGTGCCAAACACACTATTTCACATTCAAGAAGTGCCTCCATCACATCTCCTCCACACCACTGATGCAACACTTATCCTGCCTTTTATAAAACCTGGAGAGATCCATATTAGCTGATAAATTCTGAAACAATAGGGTTTACAAGTGCAAGAAACACTTTTTCTCCCCCCTGCTTTTAAACTTCTCCAGTTGAAACAGTTTGCTGGGAGCTCTGCCAGGACCTGGTGGAAAGTTTTCACATCTGCGCTCTACAATTAAAATGTCAAAGCCAGAGATTATTTAGTGTATCAAGAGCAAATCTAAAGAAAAGCCACACATTTTTAAGAGTCCTTCTTCTCTGAATTATGCCAAGACTAGCTCCTCATTCAGTGTGAGCCAATATTTCATAGACTATTACAACTATTACCAGTATCTAGCCAGTTTTTAAACCCTTTTTGTTATTTCATCCCCTTCCCACCTTGGATTTCTTCCTCTTGCCCACCAGCAGCAACGCCTTGAGCACACACTTGGCTCTGCTGGGTGAGAAACTGGGATTGAGGAGGTGAGTACCTGTAAAAAGCCCGACATCAGAGGGTGAAGTGCACCTGTGTTGTTCACCCTTTGATCACTCAGACCTGTGTTCCTTGAACTCTCAGAAACAGTTTTAGATCAGAACTACCGGAGGGGAAGGGGTTGTTTTGAGGGCGATGCATTTTGTCGTGATTTTTGTTGTTTTGTGAAGCCCCCCAGGAGGGTGACCCAGTGACAGCCAGAACCACTGCAGGTTCTTAAAGAGGATTCACAAGCTGCCTCATCCCTGTGACTGCCACGTAAGCACCACATCCCAAGCTCTCCAGCACACATTGCTGTGATTCAAATAAAACTAAAACATTTTTAAAAAAACACTCATTTCTCATTGATGGGACTCTTCAATCCAATCCTGTGTCTCATTTGCCTGATACTTGGCCTCAGGCTGAGCAAATAATCACAAGTTTCTCTCAGCCTGAGCAAAGGCCAGATTTGGACAGCAGCATCCTTACCAAGAACTGGAACTAATGGCTTTGCAATTTGATAATGTGAACCAGAGTAAGGAGGAAATTATCTTGGCAGAAAAGAGCAGAACCAAAACCAAAAGGTCAATCTATTTAAGAACTGATACCATAACATTACAGAATCTACAGTTACATCACCTGCAGGGAATATTATCATCTTCTGGATGATCTGTTCAGAGCATTGGACAATCAACACATCCACAAGTCTAATAAAAGTCTCTGTGTCCTAACAAAAACCTTTCAATCCTAATAAAGGAAAACTAAATCTGTTAATAATAACCAGAATAGGACTGACCAATGAAAAACTAGAACCAGGGCTGACTGCACCCATGATTTAAAGTTCCATTCCCAGTAAGAGCTACCTTAGAATTACAACTGTCTTGATGCACAAAGAAGAGACCAGGGATTTACTCAGCAGGGCAAGGGCTCAGCACTGAAGGCTGGGGGAGGAGGATGAGCTCAATGACTAAATCAATGTCCTCAACTAACCTGCTGCAAAAATACATAACCCTGTCTAGTTTAATTATTACAGTTCCTTCCTGCTCTTTTGAGAGGGGATTCACGAAAGGGCAGTAGGTAAAGCAGATCATTTAGCAAGAGNATGGGACTCTTCAATCCAATCCTGTGTCTCATTTGCCTGATACTTGGCCTCAGGCTGAAACAAACCCAACAAGTTTCTCTCAGCCTGAGCAAAGGCCAGATTTGGACAGCAGCATCCTTACCAAGAACTGGAACTAATGGCTTTGCAATTTGATAATGTGAACCAGAGTAAGGAGGAAATTATCTTGGCAGAAAAGAGCAGAACCAAAACCAAAAGGTCAATCTATTTAAGAACTGATACCATAACATTACAGAATCTACAGTTACATCACCTGCAGGGAATATTATCATCTTCTGGATGATCTGTTCAGAGCATTGGACAATCAACACATCCACAAGTCTAATAAAAGTCTCTGTGTCCTAACAAAAACCTTTCAATCCTAATAAAGGAAAACTAAATCTGTTAATAATAACCAGAATAGGACTGACCAATGAAAAACTAGAACCAGGGCTGACTGCACCCATGATTTAAAGTTCCATTCCCAGTAAGAGCTACCTTAGAACTACAACTATCTTGATGCACAAAGCAGAGACCAGGGATTCACTTGGCAGGGCAGGGCGAGGGCTCAGCACTGAAGGCTGTGGGAGGAGGATGAGCTCAATAACTAAATCAATGTCCTCAACTAACCTGCTGCAAAAATACATAACCCTGTCTAGTTTAATTATTACAGTTCCTTCCTGCTCTTTTGAGAGGGGATTCACGAAAGGGCAGTAGGTAAAGCAGATCATTTAGCAAGAGAGGGTGAGATGGGAGGGAAGCAGGAGCTGAGAGGGGAAGGTGCCCTTTCATGCCCAGCTAGGTTGTCTGATGTTTGAATTACAGGCTACATCGTCCTCCTTCCCCCAAAATCGTGTCTAGCCCAATGTGAAAGACATTTATGATGGAGATTTGGTTTTAATTATTCATATGCAAATCCATTTTGGGAGGGGGCGAGACCACGAAGGAAATGACATGTCAAGATGCATAAGCTGGTAAGGAAGACAAGCAAACCAAAGAGGGCTCCTCCAACCAAAAATATCTGCAAACAAATAACTCCAGTTATTGCTATTCCCAATTTCAGATGAATTATTCAGAGGACAGCTGAAGAGTTGCATGTGAACAGAAATTAGAGACTTAAATGATAACACATTAGCAGTGTTCATACTCCAGGCTGATCCCTAAGAAAGATGCAGTGGGATGTGTTAATCTCTGATGTAGTTTTACCTGGCTGAGATGAAAGGAGCAAATTTGGGCTGCAGCTGCCCAGCTGATCAGAGCTGTGTGTGATGCTCTGCACTGGAAAGCTCCAGCTCAGCCCCATTTTGTACCACCAAATCAGTTTGTATTGCTTAAAAAAACCAAAACTTTTTGAGAAGGAAGAAAAAAACACAAGCAAAAAAACCCCCAAAGCAAAACCTCTAAACATCAAGCAAAGTTTAGCTCTCTTTAAACTGCCAGGAAGGGCCCTTTCCCTGCAACAGTCCCACAGAGGTGTTCAAAACACGGACCTCCCATTCTCCCTCTCTGGAAATGACAGCCCCGATTAGGACTTGGCTGCACAAACCCGATGAAGCAAAACAAAAACCATTTCACAGCCCACAGCATTCCTGGCTCCCTCTCAAAACGCTGGCAGTCGGGAGGGGGAAATGAAACCCTCCGGTCCTGGGCTGAGCCTCCGTGCCTTCATCCTCCAGCTCTCAGCTCTTGCACTTGAGGCCATCAGATAAGCACAAATTGCCCTAACAGGCAGTATTATTCAGCATCCCTGGTGCCATCAGGGATGTCCTAATTTGAGTGGAAACAGCCTCAATGAGTGGCCTTGAGGAGTGGGGTTCTCCCTCCAGCGCCCAGCTGGCCCCAATCCTTCCGCTGTTGGTGACTCCTTGGCAAGGGCACAGCCCCAAGCAGGGGGGATTAATGGCTCAAGCCCAGGGCCCCATTTCACATTAAGCCAGGATGTTGCTAAATTCGACCAAGCACTGAGGTTTAAGAGCAGAATTTGGCACCAACCCCACAAAAGCTAGCACCCATCAGCAGCGACTTTGGCATCCCCCAGCCCCACCAAGACCCACCAGCTCCTGCTTCATCAGCAGTCACTGCCCAGCACAGGGCAAGGTGTCTCACCAAATCTGGGCTTGGTTTGGGGTTTTGGGGTTCCTCCCTCCCTCTCCTTTGCATTCTGTGACACCCAACGCACTGTTTCCTTCATCCGTAAAAGTGAGTCTGAGTCCACGCTGTACCAATACAGGCATTCCACAAAAATAAAATTAAAAAAAAAACAAACCCAAACCAACCAAATCAAATAAAAAACAAACCACAGGGGAAAAAAAGTACTAAAGACAATAGCACAGTCACAAAACTGAGTTGGAAAGACTGCCACAGACAGGAGCCAATTAGTATTATTGCTAACCTTCTCCCAGATGTCTGTTGAACATTTTCATCTCTAGGAGTCACTTTTTTGGGATGACATCCCAGTATGGCACCTGCCACTCTCATGCAATCCCATGTTGGTGTCTCAGCAGGGCCAGCAAACACCCTCAGCCTCTGCTCCCCACTGAACAAAATGGAAACCTGGGATGGAGAATTCAGGGGGGCAGCCACCTCAAGAGCTTCTTGCCTTCTCAGACACCTCCCCTCTTACAGACAGACCACAGGGTGAAGAGCAACTTAGGAAGTCACACTGGAATAGCTGCACAGCCTGTGTGTAAAAGCAGTGCTTTATAAAAGAAAGGCAGTAAAAATAACAGCCAGGAAGGTGAAGACCCTTCAGGAGCATCCTGTGGTTTAACATTTTGAAGGTGGAGCACTTCATCCTTCCACTCAGGATTTCTCCTTGAGGTGCTCATTTCTCAGACTCATCAATTACAGCACAGTCAAACAGACATCCAGTCCCAGGGGAGAGGAGCTAAAACAGACTTCGAAATAACACACTTATGCCCTGGTCAGACCCCAAGCCCCCCTGGAGCAGAGTACCACCTCCTGCAACAAAGAGGGCACACAGTTCTGCTACAGCCTCACACCTCCAACAACAAGAACATAAAGGACTTCTGGAGAGGCACCCAGGCTGCCTGAAGAGCCACCCACACACAGACTGACCTTACACAAGCTCTCCTACCCACATGTGCATAAACACACAGACATACCTCTGCTTGGCTGTTTCACTCCAGTGCTTCTTAATCCCTGCCCCATGTTTCAAAAGGCAACGGGATTCAGATATCTTAAAGTCATCTGTACATAACTCTCCTCCCCAGACTGAGCTGCAATCCCAGCTCACACCAGAACAAACACACACTTCCAACTCGACCCTTTGCTGCAGCTTCCCTAGAACCAAGAAAGAGCAAATGCCACAAGACTCACCTCAGCCACAGAACTGCATCCCACCAGCCTGGGGCCCCATCCGTGCTGCCAAGACACTCCCAAAGGCTCAGTGGATCAACAGGAGGCCACTCCCTGAGCCCAGGCTTTGTAGAAGGGAGGAGCACCCCAGACACACCTGTGGGAGGGTGGTTCACCAGGAGCAGCAGCTGTACCCAGTTACCAGGTGACAGGTGTGACCTTGCACCAAGCAATGCCCCTCTTGGCAACAACAGGGGGAGCAGCCCTACTGCTTTTCCTGTTTCCCTCCCTGAGATATCCAGAGAAGGGAGAGAATCTCCAAAATTAGGTATTAAATCAATTTTAAAGCAAAATTGGATGGATTCAAAAATCAGAAGAATTAAAAAGAAAATGCAGCAGAAAAGTGTGTGCAACTTCTGGTCAGGGTCAAGGCATCTCTGCCTTCCCACTGCACTCAAGTGACACGTGCCCAGGATGAGGCCAGTAGCCAAAAAGCCAGGATTTCTCTTAAGAAATGGGACATCCATTCCCAGTTCCCCATCAGAGCCCATTTTTGCCATCAGTCATGCCCTCAGGTTCCTCTGGGATGGCACATCAGTCCCTTGACAGGGTTTCTGCGCAACACAGTTGAACATATTTAAATGTTTGCACAATAGGGCCCCAGAAGCATCATTATTTGGTGGTAGTTACTGCCAAAGCTTCCTAAAATATGAAGCAGATCATATCAATACCAACTGTTCTCATCCTCCAGACAGATCTGCTGGGGAAAAGGGAAAAAAAAAAGAAAAGAAAAATCTGTTCAACATCTCCTCCAGTTCCTGAATGTCTCCGAGCAGCGAAGCAGCACAAACCTGCTCGATCCCCCTGCACCAAGTGTGCTGGGATAGCACGAACAGGGACTGCTCAGAGACAGCACAAAATGGGGAGAAAACCCAGACAAACTCGAGCCAGAAAAAACATTTCCAGATGTACTGCACTGACAGATCTCATCTCAACTAGTATTTTTTTTTTTTAGAAGTCTGACCACAAGCACACAGATGGTCGGGAACATCAGCGAACCTATTTAAGTTTTCTTTGTAAATACTTCCATCTCCATCATGTCACACTTGCTGGGAAGCCACCCAAGAGCCTGGGGCACGAGGGGTAAAATTTTTATGTGGTGCAGAGTTTAATAGGTCCACCCCAGGCCACTGGCCTCTCCATGCTGCTTGTACAGCCAAAATTCGCGGTGCTACAAAGAGCCAGAAGCAAAGGGAGAAACGTGGGGTTTCTTGCAATGCGTAGGAAACATCATTTATGGGCTGGAGCCAAGTTCATCTCTGGAGTTGTCTTGGCATAAATGGTCCCAGTCAACTTGTGCTGATGAGCAAAGTCCCGTGCCAGAGGGGGCCAGTGGCTCTTGCCATGGGGCTGCTCAGTTGGGCTAAAAAGTAATTTGTGTCACACAACCATTGCCAGGTACAGACTGGCTTTTCTTGGCCTTCAAGTCTTGCCATGATCGCAATCATTGTGAAAAAACAAACTACCAAGGGCAGCCGCCATTCAGCAGAAGCCAAGTTCTCTTAATGCCTTCAGTGCATAATTATATAAATAGACCCAATTTAAAAGTCTGCCAGAAACATGAACAACAACTTCAAATGCAACCAACACGGCCCCAAATCCCTGCCCCACCCAAGACTCTGCATGGCATACAAGATGAATGTGAGGTCTTTCACAAATACTATCCCCACCTCAAATTTGTAGGAAAAAAAGTGGCTTCCTGCCCCCAAATCAGGGAGCCCCTGCCGTCAGTTCCCTGGCTACACTCAATTCCTCCTGCACATGCAGTTTTTAATTCTTGCCCCGCAAGGTCACATTAAAGAAAGCAAACACCACGTGCTGGGTGGGCAGGGGGACACTGGGGACCTGCCATTCCCTGCAGCAATCTGCCCCACTCCCACAAAAGGCCAAGAGCTCAATCCATCTGCCGCAGGGATGAAACCCAAGAAGCACATTGTAGTGCACAGGCTGCCAAATCTGGGTGTTCAGGGGCATCTTGGCACCAGAGCCTCTTCTGCCACATGATAAGACAGACACTGATGGTGACAAACAAAGAACAGGTGGAGGTTTAGTTAGATCATTAACCCTGTGAGTGCAACCTGTAAGGCTGAGAATGTTTGCACCCACCAAACTCTGCTCAGGGTGGAGGGCACTGCGTGCAGAGCCATCACCTGCCCTGCCAGGGTGCTGGGTGGGATTGCCATGGGGTCATAGCTGCGAAATGATGAGAATTGTGGCCTCCTGGGCCCAGTTTAGAAAAGCAGAAAGAAATCCAGACTTTTTACAGTCTGGTTTATCACGGCAGGACAGGTGCAATCAAAAAAAGGTCTGCAATTGAATCTGTCTCCTCGTGCAGCTTTCTCTGTGCAGTGTGTCACACGAGGATCTGTCACTCGGGGTGATGTCCCTTGTGCACGTGCATGGTGAGTTCATTCTGTGGTTCCTGCACGCCCAGCATCGACCCCAGCCAGGCACAGCCACCCCGTGCATCCCTCACACCCCACCCAGCAATGCTGTTCCCAGGCTCCTCACAACCATGCATGGACAAACCCGTGGCCAAACTCTCCACACTGGCTGCTTTTCAAAGAGCTTTTCAGGGATTTCCTACAGCCAGCTTAGCTTCTTGAAAAATTAGGTGTAGGAGCACTCCATCACGGTGTCAGGAGAACTGCCACCCCCTTAACCTGTCTGCGGACAAGCCTGCTGGTGTCACACCACCTTCCCACGGAGCAAGGGCCAGATGTTCTGCATGCCAGACAAGTTAAATAATTTCTCTGCTGATCTAGACAGGCAGTTATTGCCATAAAGGTAAACCCTGATCCACCCTCGGGGTTAGAACTGGGATGGACTAAGCAGCAGTCAAAGACTGGCAAAAGTAGGATTTTCCATGCTGCAAAATTCCCACTGCCTTGAGTTATTGAAGCCTCATCGAATCATGGAGTGGTTTGGTTTGGTTTGGTTTGGGAGGGACCTTGAAGATCATTTCATTCCAAACCCCTAGTGGACACCTTCCACTATCCCAGGTTGCTCCAAGCCTCATCCCACCTGGCCTTGAAACCCTTCAGCAAAAGACAATCCTGGCTCCTTCCTCCCTGCCAGCAGCTTAATTACACAGCTCACTCAAGCCCCTTCCAAGGGAGCTCTGTTAAACAAATGTTTAATGATCTAAACATTTCCCCCCAACTCACTGGGAGGTGTGACCTGCTCTCTTTGCCTTCACTGACTCCAAGCAGTGCTGGAAGTTATTCACTGTATTTATGGGCCTCTTTGCATCTTCCCTGAGAACTGTGACACGTGTTTTGAGAAAACAGACAAAAGGTTCCCAGTCTTTCTCTGCTTTCATGTCTGAAATGACACCTGGAGTTTTAAGTACCATCCCAGCTGGCAGGATCAGTGCTTGGCCTGTGTTTTGGGTTGGTAGTGGAGGGGTAAGTGATCCACACTCGCTGCTGCTGTTTGGATTCACACCCTGGGCTTTGCAATCCAGGCAAGCCACACTTCTCAGTGAGCAACTGTTGCAACACAATTACTTGGGTAAATTCCTGTCAGGACTCTCAGCTACAGCCTGCTATGGGTTTCACTCTCCAATTCACCTTCCTCCCTCCTGTGAAAACATGATGGCCAAAGCATGAGCAAATTGGCAATGTGAAGGCACTTTATTCAGGGGCTGGAGCTCAGAGGAATACTGTCCTTTGAGGAAACTCTATTTAACAAGTGCTGAAAGGGATTGTCTTGCCCAGAAATCTGTAAAATAGCCGAAAAAGCTACTGATAGATTTGCTCATGCTTTAACCCCAGCTGGGAACTAAGTTACCACACAGCCACTCGCTGCTCCAGCCTTTATTGGAGTGTCACGAGTGATGGAGTTATATTTGGATTCTTTAAAGGGCACTACACCTACTGCCCCTGTGACCTTATAAACTAAAACAAATGTCACGTCTTAGAGCAACAAAACAGAGCAAACAAACAGCACCAGGGGAAGAGCAGTGTTTCTGGTCATGGAATGCATAACAGCAAATAACACCAGGTTCAGAGATAGTCTAGGACTCCTCAAGTGGGAAGCCAAGGGCAGAGGCTGGTGAGGCAGATGGGGCTGTTTGTCCAGCCTTTGTCTGGGCTGGCATGCCTTGAAACAGCCCAGAGGGAAGGTTAGTTAACAGTCCCTGCTGGTGAACAGCCCACCAGTGCAGGGAGAGCAGAGGGATAACACTTGTACAGCCCCTCTGGTGTGATTTTGGCTGCTGTCACCTACATGCTCCCAGCTCCATGCACGGGTGATGGTGTTACTGGGTGTATTTGTGCAATGCAAGCCAGGAAATGTCAGCCTGGAGCTGCCTGGAGCAGAGAAATAGGACAGCCTGAGCTTCAGGAATACCTCAGTGGTATCTGACTGCCCCAAAACCATTTCTATGCTAAAACCTGCTTCTATCAACACTGCATGAACGATAAGATCAGCCTGAAGCCTGCTGGGTTGGAGACACATTCCCATCCTGTTACACCCAGGGTGGACAGGAGATGACAGCACTACTGGCTCAGTGAGGAGGCACGGAGGTGCAGCAGGTACTGTGCCAGCACCACCTATTTCCAATAATGGGCTCTGCAAAGCCAAGCCACTGCTCACAGGGGTGACATCAATCCTTCATTTGAACAAGAAAGGGGAGGGAACCAACTGGAAGCTAAAGGGGAAACTCCCAGGTGTGTCAGTCCCTGAGCACTGAACCAACCTGCTCCAGAGCCTCCTGTCTGGAGAGGCAGCACTGAAGGGGTTGGCAGCAGCAAATATCTGTGCCTGGATAAATGACTTCATATGTCGAGACACAGATAAAGTTACACAGAGCCTCTCGCAGAGGATATGGCCATTGGGTTTATTTTTGTAGTTTTCATTACACTCAAAATAACTTTGGCAGACTCAGAAAAAATAAATTTTCAAAGCCTTCTCCTATTGATGTCACCAGTTTTAATTAATTTTTGCTGAAGTGGTCTAAAGGCAAATGCTGCTGGGATGGGCTGGTTCCTGGTGTGCTGCTCTGGGTCTCCCTGTTCAAGCACTGGGGCTGCACCAAACGCCACCAGGATCAATCCTGCCTCGGCCCCACTGCAAGACAGCCCCGGCCCATTTCCCTGCCACAGTGGTTTTGGGGCCAGACTGGCTCTGGGCTCGTGCTCTGAGTGTGTCAGAGGCGCCGTCAGCTCTGGGAATAACGCTGGTCCCATGCCATTTCCTGCCTCTGGAAGTTGTGGCCACATCCAGCAGTGACAGCCACCTCGGGAGGGCGTTAAATGTCACTGGTGCTGCCACGGCAGCTGGGCTGCTCAGGGGCTGGCTGGGGGGGTGCTGAGCAGAGGATGTGCCCTCCCCCAGGTGCCAGCACGCTGGGGAGCTCATCTGTGGCCTAATTCCCAGACTCAGACCCCCCCTTTGCTGCACACCTGGCTGTCACCTGCTGCTCCCAGTGCCAAGGGTGGGAGCAGAGCCCCCCTGGCACTGCCATGACACACCTGGCTGT
The DNA here is from genome assembly GCA_013396655.1 of Campylorhamphus procurvoides. Classification (NCBI taxonomy): domain Eukaryota; kingdom Metazoa; phylum Chordata; class Aves; order Passeriformes; family Dendrocolaptidae; genus Campylorhamphus; species Campylorhamphus procurvoides. The sequence continues at coordinate 962,558 of WBMV01006429.1, forward strand.
GCCACCACGCCAGCAACCCGCTCTGGGCACACAGCAACCCCCAGGGCCACCAGAAAATCCTTCCCCTACTTCCCACAGGGACTTCGGGCTCCTTCCCCTGGCACCCTGCAGCACACAACACGTGGCTGGGAAGAGATGCCAAGCCAAGCAAGACACCCCCTCCTCCACCTATTCCCATCTATTGCAACCTCTCAAGGACACAACCCCTGTCCTAAAGGTTTCTGTGAACAGCAGGGTCTGAATCCAGAGTTCCCAAGGATGAGATGGGGGCCCACCAGTCTGTGGGTGCACCTTCCAGTAGGATGATGGAGGTTATCTGTGCCCATCCCAGGTAGCTCCTGGGAGAAGGAGCTGGTGGGTCCTGCACATGTGGAGTGCAGACACAGCTCCAGATGTCCCTGGGGCCTTCCAGAAGGGAATGGTCGTCAGGAGGGAGCTGATGGAAGGTGGCCAGCAGTCATTTCTATGCTCAAAGAGCATTTTTCCAAAGCTGCTAAGGTCTGCAGATTGGATTTTTGAAGGGGTAGGATTTAAAAACACGTGAAACAGAAAGTAAGCGCCTGCATTTAAATGGCACCATTTGTCAAAAGTCCTTCCCAGCCAGTTGTTCTTCGTTATTTAGATGCTTTAACACTTGGCTTCTGGCTCGTTTTTTAAAATCCTGGCACCGCTTTTTCTGTGCAGGAGAGAATTCTGATTGCATTTGAGAGTTTAGTACAAAAAAAATCCTGTTTCTGCTAATCTGTAATTCCGATGTTCCAGCCTCCTGCAGGCAAAGGCAGGTCGGGAAAGCAAACCCTGCTGAAGCAAAGTGATGGCAGGGAATGGAAAACAGAGACAAGGGGCATTCGGGGGACATTTTAAACTTGAAGGTGTAAAGCCCCTCACGTCACTCTAAATCATAGAAATTACAAAAAATACTGAGTTTTCATGGCTTCAGTAGGCAGAGAAGGGTATCTTGAGGTGACTGCAAGGAACACATCAGAGGTTTAACCCCAGCAGATGCAAAGCGACTCAGAAAAGCACAGATCGCTCCTAATTTAAAAAAAAAGAAATACTTGCTTTCATTTGCTATTTCTTATTATTTACTGGCCTACCCTGAAGGACTCGTGACTCAGAAATGCAGCACTACAGGCCCAGACCCTGGAGATGCAGTAACAGAGAGCTGCTATCACGCGAGAGTGTGAAACAAAGAGCTCGGAGCATCCCATTTGGCCTCCTGGAAAACATCTGCCGTTTGTCAGGACTACAAAGCCAGCAGAGCCCTCTCCCCCTCCTTGATCTCCAGCAATTAGGGGAATCCTGTTGTGCTAATTACCTGGGGAGACAACGTGGAGAAGGCAGAGAGTGAGTGGTGCTGGAAGGGCTACATTTACACCAGTAAAAATGAGGCAGATATTTCAAGCCACTGGAAACCACAAAAAGCACCAAACTTCCAGAGCCAGCTGGAGGAGGCTGATCCCTGGGTACAAAGTTAGGGTAAATATTAAAAATATAATAATAACAACGACAAAAGAATCATATAAATAACACAAGCAAGGGAGACTCGGGAGTTGCTGAATGTGCAGAGGTGAGGAGGGTTCCCAAAGATCATCTTCCCCCCAGCCCACATGGTTTGAATTGCCGAGAAATGGAGCAATCCCCTGTCCTGCTCCAGCACGACGCTCCTCCTGCTGCCAAACCAGCCTTGGGAAATGTTTGTCACATCTTAACTGGAACATCAGATTACTCCCTCGGCATTTAACACTGCTTTAGAGTACGTTCAAAAGTATAGACACCGTGAATTCAGGAGGAAGATGAGGGGGGACAAGCACCAATGCACCATCCCACAGCCAGGAAATTTGGGGTTAAGGCTCTGGAGGTGCTAGTAAATAAAAAGGCACGTGGAACACAACGTGGATGCTGAAATACAGCAGCCAGCAGAGCTGGAGCTTTTCACACCCTCAGTGCACAGCACAGCAAGGAGGAGCTGCTAGGCGAGGCATGCTCTGTGCACTGGGGCTGGGGTTTGCTCAGTTTGGCTGGATTTAAGAGGAAATATTTGCTCTCAGGCTCTAGCATGGTGCACCCAGCACCTTGAGCTCTTGTGGGACCTTCTCACAGAGCTTAGAGACTCCTGCATTTCACACGAGCCTTTGGCACCTCACGTTTCAAAGGACTGGTGTTGAAAAAGTAAGGTGGAAAAAATTATCCTTCCAATGCTATATATGAAAAGACAGCCCACAGACCTGATAAACAAAATGTTTATAAGCATGATGTTTTAGTCTTGCCCTCTACCTTTATCAGCTGTAGATTGTCCTAAAGGGCACACACACAAGTGTTCCTGCACCTGCTGGATCTCACCCTGCAGCAAAGGCTGTGTGAGGATCCCACCAGAGACAGAGGTTGGACACGAGGGGATGAGGGGCCTCTCTGCAGTGTCACAGGTCTGGCTCAGGGAATGACAGTGACACAAATATTGAGCTGCTCTTTCCCACAACACACGAGGACAGCCTGTCCTGGCACTGCCAGGAACTGCTGCCACTCCATCCCAAATAGCTGAGGGCACTGAAAGGACACATTCATCCCCAGACTGGGGTCACCAGCCTGGCACACCATTCCAGAGCCTGACCCACACTTGGTCCAGCTGCCCCAGCCCCACAAGGATGCTCTGCTCTCCCTCAGCCACAAAAATGCCCAAACCACACAGGACCCAAAGTGACACAAAGTTGTTGCCTTCGCCCCCCCCATCACTTTGGTTGAATGAATAAAGCAAAACAAGTCAACTCAAAGCAGCCCTCAGATGTTCAGGGCAACTACAGAGACAGCTTTTTGCAGCTTGCCAAGCATTAGTGACAGACAGTGATATTTTAAGCTCTTAAAAAAAATTTTATTGTTATTATTTTTTTTTAAATTGTTGCTACTTTCAAGGTACAGGTTGGATGGGGCTTTGAGGAAGGTGACCTAGTTGGAGCTGCCCCTGGTTACTGCAGGGCAGCTGGGCTAGATAACTTTAAAAGGTCCCTTCCAACCCAAACCATCCTGTGATTCTCTGATTTTTCTTGGTGGCTGGGATGTCTCCGTGGGCCTGGTGAAACAGCCGGGCCCCCTCTGCCGGCCACCAGCTCCTCCTGGCCACTGGCCCCTCTCCACAGCCCAGAAAAGCCCCATTTCAGAAGCCAATGAGCCCTACAAAAGGTGACTCGCTGCAGAGCACAAAGCACAAAATGGGTCACTTTGGGTTGTTTTGTTTTGTTTGGGGGGGTTTTGTTTGTTTGTTTAGGTTTTTTGTGGTGGGCGGGTATTTGTTTTGTTTCTGTGTTTTATAAGCAGTGATTTAGGATTTCACTGTAGCCAAAATAACCTGATCCTCATTTAAGTGGATCACAGTCATCCTGTTCCAAACTGCTTTCAATGTGCAGCAAGTTAGTTATATCAGAGTAGTGCCCTAAAATCAACCCCCACCCCCTCAAATCCAAACAACCCCCCAAATTAATGACTTCTAGGGAAAAAAAATGGTCTTGTTTAGAACAGGACATGAAGTTTGGTGCTGCCACTGCCCACGGGTGGGTCTGTGGGGCAGCGAGCCCCTCTCTTCCCAAAGAGGCACCGAGGAGGGACATCCCATCACCAGCTCTCCATGGCTCTCCAGCTTGCTTTAAAATTGAATCCATGTAAAGATTTCTTTGATTTGTTCAATTTCTGTGATTAGTTCAGGACAGTCCAGCAGCACATCCTCACTGCAGCACAGTGCTGGGCTCCCTGCAGGATGGGGCATTTCCTACCCACCAGGAAATCACTTCTCCTTCCCTCACAAATTACTTTGCCATTCGTTCCTAATGATTGTAACGAGTATTTCAGCAGCACGTGGGAAAACCTTCCCCCTTCCTCTGTTCCCCCCATCTCCCAAACACAGCAACCAGCAAACCCAGTGACCCAGAACAGAATCGGGACTTTCCTGGACAAAAGGAGCCTCTTCAATCCCAATTGCTTTCCACAGAGCAAAGGAAAAGCCTCTTGACCACTTAGGCACACCCTGATTGTCCAGACCGGGGAAGGCACAGCCCCAGAGCCCCGTGAGGTGGATGGATTTGTTGGGGCTGTGTATCAAAAGGGAGAAAACCGTTTTGACCACCTTCCAAAGAGCTGGAAATAAGCAGGATTTGTGTCTCTGCTGATGGGGTTTGTTACCAGGCAATGAGGGGAACCCACAGGAGCCTTCACTGGAAAAGCAGCGAGGGCATTTAAGAGCATCATTAGTGAAATGTTTCTGAGGTTGTTAAACATAATAATACGGGGGAGAAGGCCATTTCCGAGGTTATTAAACATAATCTTTCGGTTAAAATATATAAAATCCAATTTTTTGGGTCCTGTTAGTACACACTAACGCTGCACGTTCTGGGAGGATTCATAGCCAGGATGGCAGGAAAAACTGAGCCTTCTCCTTTGCCCATCCTGCATTTCCGTGTAGCACTTATGGTTTGTTTGCTTTCTTTAAAACTACAATGGAACTATCTGCTGCTGTGCCTTCTCCCCCATCAAATCACATCTTTTACCTGCCTTTCGCTATTTCTGTGAAAAGAAAAAAGAAAAGGCTTGAAGTGCCTCAGCTCAGAGTCATTTGGGCCGTTCAGTGTGACAGCAGAGCACTCCACGGAGCGTTTCCACAAATGAGGTTCCTTTACAAACTAATCTAAGCTGTTTATTGTTTCCAAGGAGTGTGCACTTCCACAGCAGAACAGGAAGTTTTGGCAGTTCGAGAAGTTCATTAAACCCTGTGAGGAAATTTAAACAATCGGTGACAGCAGAAGGAGTTGCTGCCCTCCGAACAGGCAGGGAGGCTGCAGCTTTCAATTATAACACTCCCATTCAGCCCCAGCGATTGTGTTACTGCTTCTCAATTGTTTTGGCCCAACACCCAGGGCCCACAACCCAGTCAAGCTCTTCTCTCTTCTATTCTTATAGCCAAACGCAGCTTTTGGCCAAACCTCAAGCTCCTTTATCTGTAAACAGGCCAAAGCAAGGCATTGGGAGAAGTTAACAGTCTGGAGGACAACAGAGCATTCCAGCTTGAGTGAGAATACTTCTTGACACATTTTCCTTGATATAAAAAGGGAATATATAAAACAGGAGAGGAGGAGCTCAGTGGTGTTGGTCCAGTTCCCAGCAGGCTGGCTGGGCTGGGCTGGAGTGTTTGCACCTACCTGGGGGGCACAGGCAGTCCGAGGGAGCCTCTCTCGCCGTCCTCAGCTTTGCTAGTCCTTCACCCAGTTTCTGTGTGGAGGAGGAATAAAAAGAGCCATTTAGAGAACACAGCCCATCTAAATGCGGGCTGTGCACACATGCCAACAGCCAGACCATCCAGCACTCTTCCTTTCAGGGGGAGCTAATGGGTTCATCCTGCTGCGTTCAGTTTCTTTGGAAAAGACCCCACGTTATCGTAGCACATGAATATTGAACATCCCTGAGCAGGTGGCAGATCCTGAGCCCTCCCATGGAGCAGGCAGGCATTCCTCCTGCACATCCCAAAGCCCATTGGCAGGATGCGTTCTGAGCTCCTGTTACAAGTGCCACGTTCAGTTGTGACCAGATTTGGCTGATTTTGTCCTTAAAATTCGTGCTCTGTGGAGTATTCGAGGTTTCTTTAGGGGAGGGATGAGGAGGGGAAGGAATCAAGACTGGGGTGCTCACCCACGCCCAGCATTATCCAAAGCCCAGTGTTTCCACCTCCAAGGTGAAAAACCGGTCAATGGGACAACCAGAACTCATAAAAATTCCCAAAACTAGAGAGTGTTGACGTGGCATATTGCAGGCAGATGTGAGCACACCCTGCCTGCTCCCCAGGCCAGCCAGGCTCTTCGTGCCTGCTCTGAGGACACTGCCAAGCCCCAGTTACTGAGCCCTGATGACAGGTATGGTGCATTAACTCAAGCAAGGGTGGGAACAGCTCATCTTCACCCAAAATCCTCACTCTCTCAGTCCTCCAGGAATGCCCTGCCTTACCGACAGGATCTGCCAAAAGACAAACCAATAACCTGATAACTGGAGTGCCTCCATTTCAAAGAAAGGATATTCAAAGTACTTAGTGAGTTTGGGGTGTTAAGACTTCGATTTTATGCAGCCAATGACCCAATCTCTGTTCAAATGTTTGAACACTGTGGACTATTCAGGAATTAGACTACCTGTTAATTAGGTTATTTTCCCTTTATTCTGAGGATTAAATAGTTTTATCTGCTGTTGAAATCCTATGCACTCCCCTCTATCTGCTACGATGTGATGCTAAGGGATCCTGAAAGTGCCGACATGGTTTCTCTCTTACCACCTGACAGAGAAGTTGTCCTGAGGGAAGTAAAAATACTAGAATGATCCAGCTGCCTTCTGCAAAATATACATTTTCCTTGAGAAAACGTGGCAAAAAATTATCTGAAGAGACTTCTCTGACAGTCACCTGCAGTCTGAATGTTACAGAGTTGCTCAAATTTTATCTGTTTGCCTTTAAAGTAATTTGGATGATGATGCTCAAGGAAATGAAAATCAGCTCTTCCAGCCTTTTAGTTCAGCAGGGATCGCTGGGAATGGCAGAGGAGATCTGAATCCTCTGTTCTCCCATTCAATTGTTCTTGTCATGAAACTGATTAATCTGGACACTGCGGACAATAAATCCCTGGTGAACAAAACGCTCCAGCTTTGTTTACAGCAACTGGATGCTTCCCTAATCCTCCCGTTAATGTTTTCCCTCCGGTGTGAAAACCACACGCTCCGAGTTGGGGCTTTTGACACAGAGCAAGTGGAGAAGCTGCCACGTCTGGGCCACGCTGCTGGCAGCCTTTCAGAGGGCACCAAAGCAGGAGCCTCCAGCACATCCCCCTGATGGGACAGCCAAGGGAAGGGCAAGAGCTGCCACAGCCAGCCCAGTAATTCCTCCAGGTTAGATGGATGCCTGTCACACGGCCAGAAACTAAATCTGAGTTATCCAAATTGGCTTTCATTACCTTAACTACACACTCAACCTTCCTTTATTATTTCCTATCCTCTTTTACTTGCCAAACATTTAAACAACGCTAACAGGAACGGAGCCAGTGCGTTGATGTTGTGTTTGCTGCTCTTTATACACAGCCCTGCCATAAATTACACCAGCAAACCCCTCGACTGGTACATGGAGTAATGTTTTTTGGGTCGTGGCAGAACAAAGGATGCCGGGCCATGCACAGAGTGTGTGGAGCTTTGGTTTCACTTCTGAAACACTGTGGTAAACTTCAAAGCAGGAGCAGCAGAGAATTTAACAAAAAAACTGACCCCAGGCATCAGTTGATGTTCATGACGATGGAAATGTTCTCTCGCTCTCCAGAAACTCCCAAGCACAGAAAGGGCAGGAGTTGCCTGACAGGCGAGTGCTCTTATGTAACAGAGTTTGGTCAAGAAACAGACACTCTCTGAAACGTTACCATAAATTAATAGGTTCACTTAAAATGCCCATTAATAGATAACCACAATCACAACCACGCATTCCCTGAATTTGTTACTTGATTCAAAGTTTGCTCTAGTATTGACAAAAGTTCTGTCATACTAAATATTTCAACAAGCTCACTCTTGCATTAGAAACACAATTATGTGGTTTTGCTTTATTTTCCCCCGTACAAACTCCATCTGAGCGTTCCCAGTACAAAACAAGCTTTCCACACTTAACTAAATCTCAGCAAGAGGTTGCACATGATCTTACGCAGTGCCACAGAAACCATTCCCATTGCTAAGCACATTTATTGGAATAATTGGAACAGAACCACTGCCACGACCGGCAGGCTAATTCCTGCCTGGAGAAAAGACGTGAACTGGAGGCTGTGATTGCGCCTCACAGACACCCCTCTGGGCTGGTATTCAGGGTTTGCACCAAAATATTTTTAACATTTCACTTTTATCAGGGCGCATCAATGCAGCAAACAGCATGAGGAACTGTCTGCCCATGCCCCCAGCTCTGCCTCCCTCCCTGCTCACAGCCCCAGAGCTCCTCACAGGGCACCACAGACAAGCACATTTTTGCACGGCTGAGGCTTCGTGGCTGTCAGGATTTTAATGCAGCCCCGTGTTTGGCACCCCGGGCAGGCCGTTAATAAAATCCCAGCGTAAAACCTTCCCCAGATGTCAGAATCGATCACTCGGGGTGTCCTCCGGCAGCCCCGTGAGCCGTGTCGAATCTGACTGAACTTTATGAACTACTGTTTAAACAAATCCAGCAAAACAACTGTGGGATCTTCAATCACTTCCTATGAGTGATGGAGCCCTCCCTGTCCCCCTTGCCTGCAAAAAGCCCCAAACCTAAACACCAGGGTCGGGGAGAAGATAACCCTGGGATCAAGTGTAACTTCTCCCAGAGATCTGGTTTAGTTACAGGGAAGGCATCAGTGTGGGTAACAGCCCTCCAAGCAGGGGAAATCTTTCAGCACAGAAATCTTCATTGAATAATTTCAGAAAACCCTGGGCTGAAAGTGAAGTAACTAGTGGTGGGTCTCCTCTGCCCGCCGTAAATCAGTTCTGCACTGCCAGCCCACAAAACGCTGTGATAGACAGTCCAGATAACAGGGATCATGTTCATAAATTTCTAACAAGGGAATTATGGCCCATTACATCCCAAGATAAATAGTATTTAAATACTCGGGTTGCCCGTGCCAGCGAATAGAACCAGGGGGAATTCGCATCCCCTCAATGGATCCCTTCACCCGGGGCATTTTGCCCGCTGAACCCGCCGGGCTCTGCCACGCCTCGCCCCACGCGCGATTCACGGGAACGGCACCAAAAACCAACCAACAAAAGGGGGAAAGTTTGGTAAAAGCGATGAAGTTTTTCCAAGGGGCAGCAGGAGGCACACGGAGCGAACTTCCCAGGGGTGTCTGCCCGCGGTCCTGCCCGCCCGTCCGTCTGTCCGTCCGTCCGGCACTCACCTCTCGGAGCAGCTGCTCCACGCGTGGCTGCAGCGCGTCCAGCAGCGGCCCGTGGGCGGCTCCCCGCTCCTCCAGCGCGGCCAGGCGGCCCTGCAGCTCGGCCGTCTTGGCTCCCAGCAGCAGGCACAGGGCCACGGCGCCGAGCGACAGCAGCAGGCACAGCGCCGAGGTGGCGGTGCCCGCCGCGGCCCCGCTGCCCGCGCCCATCGCCCCGGCCCCGCCGCCTCTCCTGCGCTCGCCCCGACAGCGCGGGTCTTAAACGGAGGAAGAAGCAGGAGGGAGGGAGGGAGGGCTGGCGGGTCCCCCCCGCCCCGCGTCGGGGAAGGGGGGATGCTCCGAGCGCGGCCCGCCGCCCCCCGGGGGGAGTTGGCGGCGCTGGTCCCACCCCGCTGCCGGCCCCACGGGGGTGCCGCGCCCCCTCCTCGCACCCCACGGCCCTGTCCCCCCCACGGGCACGGGCGGGGCGCCCTCCAGCGGGATCCCCCCGCCCGGAGCCGGGAGGGAAGGATTGGGAAGGCTGTGCCCGCCGCGGAGCAGAGAGGGGGACCCGCGGGTCGTGCCAGCCGGGAGGGCTGTGCCTTCTGCGAGGTTTTGGGGAAGGGACCTTACCTGGAGCCCCACCAGGCGCTGTCACTCACGATGGTACGGCCGTGAAATGCTTTAGGGAGCCATTGAATGAGGGAAACTGCGCTCGTGTGTAAGCACTGAGTATCCCCGCGCTGTGCCGTGCCTTTCCCTCGCTGCTACAGAGCGCATCACACACAACCCTTATGGTACCTGCAAAACACCCTCCTGTAACTTCATGCCTTAATGCCTGTCTGGACGCCAAGCACAGAGCATGCAAACCCAAAGTGCTCTTTGCCTCCTGGCCACAGGGACTGCCCGAGTAGGAGTAATTCTTACTTCTAGAAAAGGTGAGGGAGGCATAGGACAGTTAGGAAATGCTGTTTTATCAGTAATGATACCACTGTCAGATTGTAATTCAGTTTGTTAGTAAAACACACACATTTGCACAGCTAGACGGCAGTGCTGCGCATATACGTGATTTTTTAGCGACTATTTCCAAAGCAGCCAGGCAAATCTGTATCCTTTGCTAAGAACTCTTTCCTGCTCGCCTTTGTAGCCTGGAGATACAAGGAGAGCCTCCCCCTTACCTCCTTCTCCCTGAGCCTGCCGAGACTTTCCTTAGGAGCTCCTTCAGGACCGATAGCACACTCAGCACCATCACTGGGGGAGCTGCCCGTGTACAAAGCGTCTTGTCCTGAAACGAGCCCATGTGCCCCAATTCCTGCTGACACTCAGACGCTGCAGCAAGGGCAGGACTGGGCACTCCTGCAGCAGGAGAGTCCTGCCCCACAACCCCAAAGCCCTTCCCTGGGCAGTTCATCCCCCAGCTCAGCAATTCCTCCACTCAGAGCAGCTGCTGAAGCTCTGGCTCTCATACACTCCCCCCACTTCAGCGATGAAACCTGGGCTGTTCACTTGAAAGACAGCTTTATTCTGTCCCATCATCCATGCCTAGTGAAAGGTGTGACTGATTTATTATGGACACACGCACTGTTGGTCTGCAGGGCTGACCCAGTCACAGACCAGATTTTTCAGGTACAATAGCCAAAACCCTGAAGTGCAGAAACAGATGTGAATGCTCTTGTAATTACTTAGCCAACAGCTAGAGCTTGATCCAAACATGTAAAGATCACAGACTTACCCAATTCCATTCGCGTATGAAAGTGACATTGGGGGAGTGAGTGTGTACACAGCAGTTTATGCCCCACTGAAGACTGAAGGACCAAGGGCAGCCCAAGGGACAGCAGAGCCCCAGCCCTGGGTACTGCTGAGAGCCCCCCAGAGCTCCACTGGGGAGTCCAGGGCCCTTGGACACTTGCCCCTGCAAATTAACACTTGCAAGGCCTGCAAAGCCACTGGCACCTCCTGTAGATGTCACATGAATTGTGACAGTGCTTTCTTTAAGGTTTACTGGAAGGATAGCCAATTTAAACAGGGCTTTATATTCTTTTCTAACATTATCTCCTTGATGCAAGGCATTTCAGTACATACCTCAACAAGCACTCTGTAGGCAGGAGTATAGTCTTTCCCTAATTTTGATAGAACTGTTTTATAGTTACAGTTTTATTGTTATAGCAGCATATAAACTTTTCTTCCCCCCATCTGCCTTTGATTTGCATTGCTTAGCTGATACACTCAGCCAAGTCCTTGCTTTGCCTCTGAAGCTGTGGGATGGAAAGTACTGTGGGAAAAGGGAAGGAATTTGCTCTCCTCCTGCTCAGCCCTCCGGAGCTGACCTGGATGGCACCGACTGTTACATTTTCTGTCATGCCGAGCAGAAACAATGTCGTCAACACCAACAGGCAGGGAAAGGGGGTGGCTGAAGAGCTGTAATCGAGCCCAGGGGGTGGCACTGGTTACAGAAGATAAGCTTTCAAAGCCTGTCCCAGCTCTCTTCCACCCCCAATTCAGAGATAGGCACGTCTGGAGCCTCTTGCAAATGAAGCCTCCTCCACATCAGTGGAACAAGGACATCAGTTTAACATCTTACCGTGTGTTAGGGCTAACTCAGCAAGCACAAAACCTGAAGTCAGCTCCTGTGGAGCTGCAACAATTTATTGTTTCCTTCCTTTGAAGAAATGATTGTGTGGTAAAGTCAGGACTGAAAAAAAGAGCCAAATTTGCTTATTGCAGCTCCCCTCACAGCCAGCCTGAACGAAGCCTTGCAGGGAAGGTTCCCCCCCTACTGCTCAGCATGCCAGCCATACTGTGTCAAGCAGATTAAGAGCTGGAGTAAGACCAACAAAACATCAACTTAGACATGGAAGAACAAAAACTACCAAAGTACATTAATGGGTCTTGGAAACTTGAACCATTTCCTTCTCAACTCAGCACCTGAGTTCAGGAGTCACAAATGAGAAGCCAGACTTCTTGTATAGTCTTGATGCCAGCGTTTCTCAGTTGCCAAGGTTACCTCATTTATCAGCAATTAGAAACCAAGCTCCACAGAAATATGCATTTGAAGACCTCAGAATGATCTCCTTAGTACTGCAATTCTGTGGCAAGCTGTATTCCTCTGCAGCAGCACAGTCCTTCTAAAAACCTTATGCCAAAAGTGTTCCACCTGTAACGACTCAAAACAATATTTAAAATTGGAAATGCTACTTTTCAGACTTTAGCTAAAAAGATCAGCTATAAATACTTAACACTGAAAGCATCAGTCAAGTTTCCAAGGCCTACCCAGCCAGCTGGAATAAGGCATGCTGTTCAACAGTGAATCTGGGAAGAGGTGACCCACAAAAACCACCTACTTAGGATATGCTCTATTTCCCACCGTTTCAAAATGCCACCAAACTGTTATAAAGCCTAAGTAGGTGGCACCAGCCTTTCAAATCTTCTTTGTGACTAATAAAACAAAGCTTTTTTTCCTTTTTTTAATGTTTCTAAAACTCCTTCAGCCAGCCCACACTCCTCACCTAGAGTCAGGTGGTCAGCTAGCCTCGTGTGCAAGAAGGAGAGTGGCACAGGTTCAGATAGAAAACAACTTTCAAAAATGAAAATTACTTTTATTTTTCACTTTGATACCCATCAGACTACAACTGCTCAACAAGGTAAACATAACAGTTATACAAAACATAGGTAATTATTTACAGTCTTAACTGTACAAAATAATTTAAAGCTTACAAAAGTTCATGCAACCTCTGCTGACTGACTGACACAGTCTAGGAAATCTCCTTGAAGAAGCATAAAATATCTTTGAATTTATTTATTTAATGGTTCAAAGAAAGGATGCTGCAAGGCTTCATCAAGAGTAATTCTTTTGGCTGGGTCATACTCCAGCATCCTGCGAACGAGGTCAAACAGACTTTGATGATCTGTGTCTTGGCAATGCATGAATTCCTGTAAAAGAAGAACAAGAGGTATTTTAGAGAGCTCTTTCACACCTGGGAGTCAAACAGAGTCATCAAAGTGCTGTCTCCTACCTTTAAGGGCTTACAGCGCCTCCTGACATAGCGGCCTGCAGAGCTGTGCTCATCCCAGTCCAGCTGGTCGTGGTGAAAATAATGCTTCCTGCATGGCAGGGAAAACAACATTGACAGTGTCAGTGCACAGAGCAGGCAGCTGCTTCTCCAAGTTATAAAATACCATTAAGTGTTCCTGAGTGTATCTCTGGGATTAACATTTCTTTTAGTGCAAATGTATTTGCAGAGACTATAGCTTTTGTTATTATTGTGAGAATAATTAGCAAACAGCTCCTTCTGTACTTTAACCAAGCAGCTACTGAAAACATATTTTCCAGTGCTGACATTTAAAGAGATGGACGATTTCAGGTATTTCAAGAGAACTACTTGTTCTCATCTGCTAGTAACAAAACACCAGCTTTTGTTTCTCAGTATTTAAAAACATTTCTTCTAAAATCTGCAGAGTTTAAGTCATTAGCAACTATTTAACAAAATCAGATATTCCCCAAGGCCTTTAAGAATACTGTCAATACATGAGACTACCAGTGCAAGTGAAGTTCTGACAAATCCACACCTCAGCATTGTGTTGACACAGCTGCATAAGCAGCATTTCAGTTCTGAGTACTGCCTGAATCTATTGCAGTTGCTTTCTAAGTTTTCTCCCTGTGTTTCCAAGTGCACTATAATCAGCTGGGCAACTGTAGCAAACTAAATAAATTACCCAATGCAGAATGACTGGAATTCTATTCCAAGTTACAGAATTATCTACACTAGCTGGCAAGAGCAGAGCTTATTTCAGACAGAAAATGGACCATCAAATCCCACACTGACTTTTTTCCATAAGGGGGTTAGCAGGGAACCCTGTGCCAGCTGGTTCTCCTTGCAGTGGAGAGTGGGAAACTTCTGCTGCATGGAGTTATCTTTGAGGAAGAGAGAAATCACTGAAGCACATCTGAGGGAGATGAAGGGCCAGTGGAAGAGGATGGCAACAAGACATCTCTTCTTCCCCTCAATATAAATATTCAGATGACAGCAGGCTCTTTATTCTCAGAGTTTATACAAAACTGATGTCTAACACTGTTCTGGTGACCCCACAAAATTTATCTTGAAAGTAAGAGTAAAAACATTCTTACTCAGTTACAGCTTGAGAGGCTGACAATTCATACTAAGACCAGAAAAGAGGACTCTACAGTCAGCTATTTAATTCACCTCAATATGACACTATTTCTTGCAGTAGACAAGTAAGTAACAAAAACCTTGAGACTTTGTTGATCTTCAGCAGCTCTCAGCTAACAACAGCAACTTTAGTTTCTCTTGTAATAGGAAAATATTAGGCAACTTACCACTTCTATAGTGAACCTACCTGGATTTCTTGATCATATGAGTGGGCAGAGGCCCCAGGATTCTTTCCATCATTGCCAGGTGTTCTTTACTATCATGTGTCTGTGTGGAAAAAGCAATGAATACACTTAGCACGTTTTTCTCCTCACAGCCACTTGGTAACAATGCTCAGCTACAAACAAGATGTTTGCCAGAGCACTGTCACAGTATCTTTAAACGTTACCACCTCAAAGCATTAAAAACAGATTATGCAACGCAGATTATACAACTCTTTTCACAGTTAAGATGGCCCTTGAACAATAGAGTTCATAAACCAAGTTTTGTACAACTGTTTTCTTTACACTTAATTCCAGCAGTATCTTGAGACTCTAGATAGGTTTTATCAATCAGAACAGATCATCTTAGACACTCTAAGAAGATATCCAAACCTCTTATTTTCATATATGCATGTCAGCTTTACAATCTCATCTATATAATCCCTAAAAAGCCTGTGAGATTGTCTTTTACACTGTTAAGTATATACCATTAAAAGATCAAAGCCAGTAGTCTGTAACAAATACATTCCTTTCAACTTCATGTACACACCTGAAACACTGTAAATCCCAGGTAATACTCAATCAGGATACAGCCAATACTCCACACATCACATGGCTGTGACCATCCCAGTGCTGCAAAACAGGCAAAGTTTGGTTTACTTTTTAATACATTCCCAAATTCCTCAACCCACAAAGCACACGCCCAGTTTCCACATTTACTAGTGCTGATCTTACCCCTCCACAACCCCCAAAACCTCGGTGGGAGAGAGTGGGAAAGAAACATGTTTGCATCCCTGTTTTTAGAGTATTTCTTTTACTGTTTACTGTCAAGAATTTTAACCCCACCATCTGTGAGAGATGACAGTTATCAGAACCAAAAGGACACCTGAATGAATTGCAATGAACTGTCAGAAGGTTGAAGAGTCTTTACTGACCTAAAATAACCTCAGGAGCTCTGTAATGTCTCGTAGACACTAATGTGCTGTGATGCTCATCATCAAAAGTGGCACTGCCAAAATCAACGACTTTGATGTCGGTGTTTTTCAAAGTGCGCTCATCTCGCTTCTGCAAGGAAACCAAAATGCTGCCTGTTAGAGTTTTTAAGAAGCATGCTTAGGCAAAAGGTATTTATCACATGATCTGTATCTTCAAAGTACCACTTAGCATAAAATGCTAAAAATTAAACCTGTGTAAAAAGCTGCTTCTTCCAAAGACATAAATTGCTATTCAGCTCAATGATCCAAGGCAGAAGAGTGGGTAACAGTGATCTAATCTGAATACCCAAAGCAGCTGAGTAAAGACCTTTCCCACAGTAACAAGTTCTTTTCCTCTTTTGTTAACTTTCAAGTTAACTTCAGTTACTTGTTATCTCTGTTGTATTTTTTTTTAAAGAGAAGTAGCAGTGAAGGCAGAAGTGGCACAACTCAAGCTGGGAGAAACAAAGAACAAACTTACCATTTTGGCATTGTACTTCACTATGTAATCAGACTCCACAAACAAGATATTTTCAGGCTTTAAGTCGGTGTGAGTTAGTTTATTATGGTGTAGAACTAGAAAGAAAAAAGAACAGTATTTCATAATTTATAAATTCATTTCCTAAAGGAAACACCAAAAACCACCCACTTATTTGATAAGAGTATTGAAATGTACTTACAGTTTATAGACTGGCAAATTTGATAAGCCATGTTTCTAATGTCATTAATATGAAATGGCAGAAAGCTGTTTTCCTTAATAAAGTCATAAGTACTAAGTCCCAGGAGCTCAAAAACAATGCAAACATGGCCATGATGATCAAACCACTCCAGCATCTGGACACAGCGGCTTAAAAAAGAAAAAATGACAACTCCATTTATTGAATAATCACTTTCCATAAGTCCTTGGCATACTGGCTACTTTAATTTTATACTTACAAATTGCTGCTTGGATCCATGTTGTTCAAGTGTTCCAACACCTGTATTTCTGAACGGGCTGCCTCCCGGTAGCGACCAACATTTTTCACAATTTTAACTGCCACATGCATTCCTCTCCTTCAAAAGAAAGTAAAGCATCACAAACTGGATCCATTGTTGTTAAACACCCACAGGCCCAAAGCAGCTTGATTTTAATAAAAGCAGCACGGGAAGATTAAAGGTCATGGAGAATTATGAATTGGATTGGGGGAGTTTGACTTCAGCACGCTGCACTCAAGAATAATGGGTTATATAATAAAAAGAAGGTAATACTGAGCTTTCCTTTCTCAAACACTCATAGTATGTGCTACATTAACTACTTCCCAGTGTTATTATCTCATCTAAGAGCAGAATAAACATCAAGAATCCTGCAAATTATTGGAAAAAATTAACAAAGTTCTTATTTGAGGAGAAGTACTGCAAAAGTTTGACCTTTTTTCCTGCAACCTGCACAACCTCTTTTCTGGCTCTTTTCCAGTGCTCCTATGGAATAATCAGGAGAATTGAGTAACTCCTCCTTAGGGTAGGAGTGCTTTGCACCAGTGCAAACTGCTCTGCATGGACTGTACCATTCCAGCTGTGAGGCTGTTACTTAAAGGGAACACAGACACACACAAGTCCTTTTGTCCTATTCACACTCAGACAATTTTTAGTTCTCTGTAGAGCTCTTTCAGTTCTAATGACTCCAGAATATTGTTTGCCCATGATCTGGAGCTGCAGAACAAACTTAACTCCTGAAATGGCTGAACAAGCAAACCAAAGGCAGAGGAAACAGATTAAAAATCACCTCACAGAACTGCAGATCTGTAACATCTGGTTAAAACAGTCTGACTTCTAACAACTGCTAGAACATACAAAAGTAGTGGAAATACAGTAATTTTCTTCTCCATCACCAGCCATGCCCTCACATGGAAGCAATCATTCCATAAAAAAAGGACTGGATACTAGATTACTGTTTATTCAGAAAAACTTTAAAGGATAATTTTGATCATGGAGACTGAGGAAAGCGATTTACAGCTTGACCAATTCCAAGCAACTGCTTTCAGTAAGAACTAAAACTACTTTCTCAGTATCTCACAGCAACATCTTCTAAAACTAAACTAAACTAAACCTAACTTAACCCAAACTAATTCTGCACTCTTGACCTACTCTCACATTCTCCAGTAATGGCAGCAGCACTTACAGACACAACAGAAAAAGGTAATGAAGCAAAACATCGCCCTTGGTCATTAAGAAGGGCACATGACTTCAGTTAGTAGTTTGTACCCTGGGATTAGACAGCTTGCAGAGAAAAAAGAAGTTAAAGGTGGTTTATTTTTGAAAGAAACCCTCTCCAAACAGATATTTCCCAAGACAAATGTGGTTAAAGAAGTTTGTTAGAGAGAGGTTCTCGAAAATTCAAGAGGAAAATCAAAAGTAGTTTTCTAGATAACATCTTGTATAAAGTCAGTACTAACCCACAGATTTCACAGAGCAACAGAAGAAACAAAACACATTTATACTATTGGAAGAGATGACTGAAGCACCTTAAAGACAACCAGGGACATGAGGTATCACCTTAAAGCCCTTAACAATTTTAAACTAGGGACAAGTTTACAAAGCAGTTTTCAAAACCAGTGTAATTACTCTCCTTAAATATACAGCATCACTTCATTTGAACTGCTACTTTCTTTTAAAGAAAGTGTTCCTCAGCTTTAATTTCTGATCTAAGTGCCTTTTGTCATGAGGTCCACTCATTAAGATAACCAGTACTTACATATCATGATCTATGCACTCCACTACTTTTCCAAAAGCTCCTTCTCCTAAAGTTGCAACAATTTCATCTAAAAAGAACAAAGATAAGTTAGAACTATACAACTACTTAAACAAGAACGAATATTATTAATGTAGTTTAAAAATGTGCCATTATAAAAGCATTATTACTTTAAATTTCAGCATCTGAATGCATTACTTTATTGGACAGGTGTCATGAAAACAGTTAGCCAAAAAACTATCTCTTGTTCTAATCTCAAGATTCAAGTTCATTTACTAATTGGAACTTCTCGTACACAGTATTTAAATTCTACAGAAAAGAAGATATGCAAAAGAACAAAAAAGCACAAAAAAAACAGAACAAAAAGAGCAATGAAGATTTCTTTAGCCCCCCTCCTCTGACATACTATTCTAAACAGATTTTTGTCTGAAAAGTTTTGTAAAAGTGTTGAAAAATGTTCTATACATCTTGCTCTTAGAACGTCTCCACTTTCACAGATCAGGTGACCCTCCTCATCATCCTCTACACTCCTGGATCTTTTCCTTCGGTGGCTCTTCTGGGAACGGCACCAAGATCGTCCAGCCAATCAATATATCAGAGTGAATTCAGGGCAGAATACGCAATTCATTCAGCGGGGAGATATTCAGGCATTCAGTTACACACCAGGCCACGAACAGTTGGCAGGAGCAATTTCAAATTCAGTCCCCAGAAATTCACAGGGCACAGTTTATGTTACAGAAGAAAAACATGGCAAGGAACAGATTTTCAGATAAATACTTAAAGTGATACAAGCAACAGAAAAAAAACAACACAATTTTGTCTCTCAAACAGTGGCTTAATTGAAGACAGATTAAGACTGCAACATTGCTATTGCTAATACTTTGCTAACAAAACAGTGAAAAGCAGCATTTATTCACATATCTAAGCTCTCAGTCAGGTGCAATATTTCTATTCTTAAGACATACACTTCATGTAACTGATTTTACTTCCCTCATGTTTAGAGAGAAGAAAAATTACTCTGAAGTCCTTAATTTGCACTGTATAACCTAATACAACTCACTGTTTCTGCTGCAGAATAGTGATATAAAACACCTGGGGCTGCAGATGCATCACGCCAATTGTAAGACATTCAGAGAGCACAGCCTTCAAGAAGGCAAGCAGCTAATTTCTCCCATCTAAGACATTAAGTGCCATTATCTGGGCTCATGGCTTATCAAAGGTTTCTGGAATTAGGCGTAGAATTGTTCTTATCAATTTATCAGACATGCACATTCTTACTTGCAATTAAGTGTATGTTAGAAAGGCATGTCTTTTCAGTTACTTTGAGTACTAGGATGGACAGCATCTCACAGTCTACTTGAGAAGACATAGTTCACTAACTATGCAGTAAAACTAAGTGACAACTGTACTTTACAACAGGATAGCAACATGTCTTCAATTTCAAGATAACATTTCTGAGATCAATCCCAGTGATTCTGACTACCAACCACCTACATTCCCAGTGTGCAACTAGTACTGATAATAATTCCACCCCCACCACCCAACACCGATCCAAACATCTCAACTAAGAACATATTCACATGCTCCACAAATGGACTCAAACACAAATCCTTTTTTACTACTACATTTCTTAAGGTACTGTGGATCAGGAATTGAAGCTCTAGCACTCACTTAAGAAGTCTATTACCACTAATTCATTAATAATAAAGTTAAAAATTACTCATACCGAATGCGATTGGTGACTGGAGCAATGATGTCTCTTATGCTTCCTTTTATGACTACTTTTCCTGCTCCGACCAGAGGATTTGCTATAGTGGTGGTGGTGACTCTTTTCATAGTCTCTGTGATAATGCCTGTGGTCATACACTTCACAGAAGTCATTCCTGTACTCCTCAACATATCTCCGGTCATGATGGTCTCTTTCATTTATGGCTCTATCGTCCAAATAATGACTGAAAATATATTTTAAGTGAATGTTCTCCACTTCAATAACTTGAGCTTCCAACAAGATAAGTGACTTGAGCTGAGTTACACAGTATCTGTCTTTACAGCAAAAATGTTTTTAATTGACTCCCTCCCCAAAAACAGTGGAGCTTTTGATGTTACTTTATTAGGAATTTAACAACATTGTCAGTCTCAAATACATAGCAGCCATCCACAGGAACAATGTATGATTCGTCCACAGTTTGCACTCTAAGTGAGAAACTCAGACTTAAAAAGGAGAAAAACACTTCCTGAAATATACTGAGCAACTCCAATACAATCTTAAAGTCTCACAATAAGACACTTTCAATACAGGAATCATCCCTTTCTATACTTTCACATCTAAAAGCATTAAAGAAAAATGAAACCTAGAGACTGAGAAAAGTAGCATGGTTCTTAGTGCTCTGCAATGAACATTAAAAACTCAGAGATTATCTGGAACAAGGATCTTCTGCACAGAAAATAAACCTTTAAGAGAGCTGCTGAGTCGCAGAGTCCCCTTACTGCTGTATATCTACCCCCTCCAGCATTTTATAAGAATGAGTATGAGCCCTTAAAAGAATTTCATTGGATCTTCTTCTCAAGAAAAAGAAACCAGAAAAGTACATCTTTCCAAGTGAAAGCAATGTGGGAGAAAACACAAACCACTTCCAAATTAGTAAGAGACATTCATACTTACCATTGTATTTAATGACTAAACAAACGTTCTCTTCCTGTTGTTCACATTAAATAAATTAAAATGCGTCCTTTAAACTTGAAATTTAATATTGATTATATTCAACACCAATATTCAACTGACACCACTGAAACAAACTAGTAACTTTGCCTTGTTTTTATTAAAGAACTTCTATTTAATGGGTCAGGTACTGTGTTAACAACTACCCGTTAAGCTTGTCTTAAGTGAGCCAAAACCACGAGGAACTGACAATTCTGGGCACTCAAAACCTCATACCCTGAAAACACATTTATTTCAGACCCATCAGAAACATTTGCACTACTCAGTTCAGAGCCTTATACCTTTCTGAAAGGCGACTTGGTTTATAGTGCTTGCTTTCTTGGCCACTGCTGTGGGACCTCTTTCTGCGCTTGCGGCTGCTGCTGTGCTTCCTTTGATCCCAGCTCCTCCTGTCGTCCCACTCAGGACAATGGGATTGCTTTGAGTGCCTCATTTCCCACTGCAAAAACAAAACAAATCAACAAACACACATGCAGGTGCAATTATTGCAGTGTGATCAAATAAGCCAGAACTAGAAAGAAGCATCTCCTCAAATAACCCTTGCTCCTCTCCTTCCGCCCCTCCATTATTTTGGTTTGGCGAGCAGACACAGCTCTGTCAGCCCAACACTAGTGCTGTTATGAAACACAAATCAAGATTAAATAGGCCAACTCATCTTCACTTAATAGCTTCAAACATGTCATTAAAGCCTGTTCTAAATAAACTCTCAAGTGACTAAACAGAATCATTTCCTTAAAGTGCCTTCTATTGGAAAAAACCTCTCCCCAAAGATCTTATCTGACCAAACCTGGGTTTAGCTTTTCATACTACATAAAAATCAAGTATGTAAAATCAGTCTAAAAACTTCTCACAAACCTCTTTACAGATCACCAGCAAACAAACACCTTTAACAACATTATCACAGTGAACTCACGGACTAACACAACCCTCAAGCACTAAAAGCCAAGCCACAGTTTTTGAACCCTGTTTTAGCATTCAGGCCTGGGGGTGTTCTACAGTTCAGCTGATTTGCCAAAGACAAAACCCACCAGCTTCTCTTGCTGGAAGTTGGGTGCAGGAATTCTTTGTTCAAACAGGTACATGCACAACTGGAAAAAAAAAACAAAAGGAAATTAAAACACAGCTGTAGAATTAAAGGATATAACAAAGCCAACTATTGTTTGCTTACTCATCTCTGGCAGGAATTTTTTGAAAGCAAGAATAACCTTATGTATCTATTCCAGCATATTCCAAAGACAGAATTTACACAAGAATAAGTTTCCACAGTAAATAGTGCCAGTGAGAACAGCAGTTTAGACACAAAGACAGCAGTACAATAGAAAAAATGATGATTGTAAATCATGTGTAAATTGTGCAAATCTGTGTAAATTTACCCAGAACAATGCTGGTCTATATAAAGAGAAGGCGCTAAAATGGAAACTTCTAGAACGTGTAAATTAAAATGCTTACTCTGAAAAAAGTTTCCTGATATTTTCGTAAGATTTTTGAAAGGTTGGTAGTTTAAAAAAACACAATAGACACCTGCACGAATGCTTTTTACAGAAACTGGTTTTTAAAACATAAATACAATGCAAATAAGAGTGACAAACGCTTCAAAAATCAGTGGGTCAGCCATGATCTAAGTCTTAAAAAATCTTATTCACCCATGAAATGTTAATAAAAATTAAAAACAATTACGTAGGAAATGACAAATCAAAACACCCGAAAAATTAAATCCAACTTGGTGTTCCATTTACACGCCTGAATGTCTTTTCTCCTTAGACAGCTCCAAAGCCATTTCCCTGTGTTCACCTTACGTAACTCAGGTTCTGGAGCACGCTCAGGTTTCAGTAACTCTACTTTAGAGGTGCAGAGTTCCCCACACCGAAAACTGAGCATTTTACTTATTCCTTCCTCACTTAGCAGAAGGCAGGCTGAACCAGGGCTCTTTAGTGCAATAAAATCACCATTAAAGTGTCCTGCAGAGCGGGGTCGGGGGTAGAAGGATGGTCATTAGATACAGCAAACTGGAGAAACGATTTTGTTGAAGACTAACTGCTCTTTAACTACACTCAAATGCATTTGGCGTCACCGGAATTAAGAAAGAAGTTTCCCAATTCTGTCCCTAAAGGAGACAAGCAAATGCAAATGAGGAGGAAATGGTCAGAATCGCTCTGAGTCCATTTTATAGCAGGAGCCACCTTAAGATTTTGGACTATTGTGCTCTCCCTCTGAATTTCTGCGCCGAGGAACTTCACTTATGTAATCCTGACAGCTGCCACGAACATATGCATTCCTGTAGCATATGGAACTAATATCCATATCGCAGGCAAGTTTTCACTCCCACATTTTGCCATCAGGTCCCTCAACGAGGAGCCACGGCCCGTTTTCAAAGAGATCCCGGGGCCCGCCTGCGGGAAGGCC